>VDFB02281492.1:1025617534-1025744377 GCA_007258455.2 Sequoia sempervirens | reverse complement strand
CCTCTTCATAAATCCCTCCATCCCTCCTATTTTCCGCATCCTACCATCATATCCCATTTATCTCCCATTCCCTCCATCCTTCTTGTGATCTTGATCAAAATTGGGGCACCTATCTATGCATGCTTTGGACACCTATTGGTATACATTCCCTTCATCCATGCTCTATCATATTCCTTGGTCACCCATCCTATCCTCCTTCAGTTATCTCCTTTATCTTATCATCCACTCGTCTTACGGCCCTCATGCCTCATCATATATGACATATCTAGAGTGGGGGCATATGCTTCCTTTGTGACATAGTCCTTGGAGAAATCATCTATCATAACAGCATCCCTCCCATCTGCCCATCCTTGTCTTCGTATCCCTCTATCCTAGCATCCCTTTCATCTCCCAATCCTATCCATCTATCATAGCATCCCTCCCATCTCCCCATCTACCCTAGCATCCCTTCCATCTGCCCATCCTTGTCTTCGTATCCCTCTATCCTAGCATCCCCTTCATCTCCCAATCCTTTTGTCCCTATCCATCTATCACAGCATCCCTTCCATCTCCCCATATATCTTAGCATCCCTTCCATCTCCCCATCTATCCTAGCATCCCTTCCATCTCTCCATCTATCCTAGCATCCCTTTCATCTTCCAATCCTTATATTCCTATCCATCTACACAATCCCTCCCATCTCCATTCCTATATCTCTATCCATTCTTTCCTCTTTATCCTCATCCCATCTCATCCCATCTCACAATCCCTTGTCATTGGTATCTGGCTATAGGCCTCCCCCCATGCAACCCAATGCCATTTATCTCATCATCATCACCCCTGCTTCTCTTGCACATCTTTCCAATCCCCTATCACTTTTTCACTCCTCTATCTATCATATCATCATCCCAAGTCATTTTAATGCTTTGATAACTATCCCATCCCTGAGCTTTATGTGATCGTCATCATCGGTCCCATCTTTTTATCCACTTGTCCTATCATCTTATCATCTTTTATCCATTGTTTTCCTTTGGTCTCGTCGAACTACGTTGCCCCTACGCTTTCACGTAGGCAAGGTCGATCATTTGATCTGCCCTCGGGGTTCCATCGTCGATCTTCATTGTCCACTTTGGTCCTCTATCGTCTATCATTGGTCTTTCTCCTTTTGTCCATCCTATCTTTACCATCCATCAAGGTCTCCATCTTGGTTAGTCATCCACCTTTCGCTGAACTACGAGGGCTCTGCGCTTCCACATAGGCAAGGCTAATCTTTGATCGGCCCCTGAGCCCCTAGGTCGCTAGGATGTGTTAGTCTCATGTCTTGTGTCTTGTCTTCCTTGTGTCGTGTCATCAAGCTATGCCCTTATTTAGCCAGTTCTTCACAAATGAGATGCACTTGTATCAATAAATCCAATCAGTCTTGAATATCCTATGTCATATTGATCTTTTAGCTTAGTATCCATCATCGGTCTCAACAGGATGCATCCTTCCTAACAGACCTTGTCAATCCCATCCATCCCCTTGATCCTATGGCAAAGGACATTTGAAATTGATTGCAATCTTTTGATGCTTTTGGTTTTTGTTTATCATTTGAGCTCCCTATCATCACTTGTCAAGGCCGCCATGATCTATTATATTATGGTGTGTTTTGATTAGTCCACATAGGGGCATATCTTGATCGTTTGTTTGATCGTGTCTTCTTGGTTGTCCCACATAGTACCCACCAAGATCCTTGAGGTCTTGTGTTATGCTGGGGAATCCTTTTGTGCTTGTGGTTATCTCCAATACCTGGCCTGACCAAGGTCTTCGTGACTTTGGGGTATTAGGATAGCCTTCTTGTCTATTGTGTTTGTTTTATGCATTAGACACTAATCCGCCTTGGTTCTTCATACCCTGGTGTCTTGTGTTTGATGCTATAGCAAAAACCAGTGCTCGAAAGATGATAAATTGCATTAGGATTGCATTTCATTTTCTATTCTATCATCTTGCATGTATCCCCCATCTCTCCCCATCTCTCCCATCCCCTCCCATCCCCCATCCTCCCCCCATCCCATCTCCCCCCATCCCCCCATCTCCCCATCCCCCATCCCATCTCCCCCATCTCCTCCTATCCCACCCTCCCATCTCCCATCCCATCTCCCCCATCTCCATCCCCCCTCCTCCCCCCATCTCCCCCCATCTCTCCCATCCCATCCCCTCATCCCCCCCATCCCATCTCCCCCATCTCCTCCCATCCCATCCTACCATCTCCCCCATCTCCTCCCATCCCATCCCCCCCATCCCCTCCCATCCCATCCTCCCATCCCCCCATCTCTCCCATCTCCCACCCCATCCCTCTACCCCCATCTCCCCAATCCCTCTCCCCCATCTCCCCTCCTGCCATACCCCCATCTCCTCCCTATCCCCTTCCCCTTCCACCCATCCCCCATCCCTCCTCTATCTCCTTCCCCTCTTCCACCCATCCCCTATCCCCCCCCTCTTTTTTTATCCCTCCCTCCCCCCACCCCACCCTTTCATTCCTCTCCCCCAACCCCTCCCCCTTTTTTCCCCCGATCCCTATCCCCAACCCCTCCCCTCTTTTTCACCCCATCCCCACCCCCTCCCTTCTATCCCTCTCTTCTTCCCCCTCTCCCCCTTATCCCCCACCCCTCCCTCCCTCCTCTCTTCCCCTCCTCCCACACCCCTCACACCGGCCCTACAAGAGAATATGCCCAGACAGGGGAGCGGTACTACAGAGGCCTCCGGCTGCAGACAAAATACAAGCACCACAAGCAACCCAGCCTTGCCAGCATGGCGGTTCACCAGTTTAACGCCAAGGATCACCACAGAGCCATGAGCCAGGGAGTGGCAGATCACCAAGGGCTGTGGTTCGCCTGGCCCTGCTGCATGCATGGGGCCACGACGCAAGCATGGGCCCTCACCAGAAGGACGGCAATGGGCTCACAGCATGCAAGGCCCACTCAATTTGGATTTTTTTTTTCCAAACTAATTTCGACCCAGTTCCTCATTTTCCTCCGTGAACAAAACCCATGTCTTCGATTTTTCAAAATTGATTTTTGATTTTTACACCGACACTTCCGGAGGCCATAACTTTTGACTCGGGTGTCCGTTTGAGCTGAAATTTGACGGGTAATTGCGTTATGTGATAACGAGTGGATTTCCAACAAGTTTTTTTGAAAGCCGTTGGAACCCGTTTTGACCCATTTTCGGGGCCTCAAAGTTTCATCTTGACCCTCAAAATCCCAATTTAGTGTTTTTCTCCAGCATTTTGAAAAATTATTTTCACTCATAACTCAAAATGCATATCTTGAATTTGGGATGTTAGTTGGCAATTCATCCTATCTCCCCAATTAGTATTTCTTAGAAAAAATTGGGACTCCCAAAAGTCTATCCATGAGGTTTCCTAAAATGGCAAAATTTGACAATTTTTGAAAATTGCCAAATTGGGAAAAATCTGATTGTCAACATCTTATGCCCTTTTAAACTCCGGAACTCGGTGTAGAATCAATCCAATCATATCCTTCAACCATTCTGGTCTTCATTCCAATCCTCATCTGAGCTTTAATCTCATCCCAATCTGAGCTTAACTAAACCCCTCATCTGAGCTTTCGTCCATCTACAGTCCAAATCTTTCGATATCGAACCAAATCTTCAATCTCACATCTCAATCTTCTCCTTATCTATTCAATCTTGCACAAATCACCTAATCAAATCCGTGGTCTTTTCCCCAGTCTTGTTACCAGCCTTGACCCATCATCATCATCATCATCATCATCTGTTAGTATCATTCCCTATCCCTTTGGTGTTGTTTTGGGATGTATCCTTCCCTCATCAACAACACTTTCCTCCTCATCATCGGGAGTTATTCTTCCCTATCCTTTCGTGGTATTTTGGGATGTATTCTTCCCTCATCAATACCACTCAGTGGGATGTATCCTTCCCTATCCTCGTGGTGTTTTGGGATGTATCCTTCCCTCATCAATACCACTCAGTGGGATGTATCCTTCCCTATCCTCGTGTTGTTTTGAGATCCTTCATTCCTTCATTAACAACACTCCATCCATCATCAACCCATTTTGGCTTGTACCTTGACTGGGGCAACATCACCTTTTGTCCTCAAATCCATTTGTGCTTCATCCATCTCCATATCACTTACTCTCTTCCCCATCACCTTGCATCATCTTCCTCATCTCCCCTTGCATCACATCATCTATTTCGAGCACACACATGTTCTCTTCAACCCGCATGTCCTCTCGAGGGGGCATCCTTCATCCCTAATTTTCATCATTTTCTTTTTCCCTTCCTAGTCACTCCTTTGGATGACTGGGGCATCTTTTCAATCTAACCATCTTCTTCTAGGTTCTATTTTTAATATTCTTTGAAATGATGCTACCATTAATCATCTCAAAGGGGAAAATGTAGGCGCCAAATTTGGACACTTAATTTATCCAAATTTATCAAATGATCCCTTTTCATCTAAACATCCCTCTTATCAGGGTTAATTAAATAATATTACTATTATTTAGTGTATCTAATTCTCAAATCCTAAGGTGTTTAATTAATAATTAAATACCTTACCCTCCTAACCCTCTTTTCATCAAATAAATTAAATAAATATTACATTTATTTAATTCCTCACATGTCATTTTCATCTAATCCTAATCCATTTCTAATCTCTTCATTAAGGATGTGCACATGCCTAATCCTTGATTAGAATGTCACATCCTCCAACTTTTGCAAGTTGGCTTTTAATCCTTATTTATCTTCTAATTATTGATTAATTAAGCCTAATCATTCTCCAAGGAATTTTTAATTCCTTTTTATTCTTCCTAGATTCCCTCTTTTATATGTGAATTTTTAATTCACATTCCATCCTTTCCAAGGCTTCTAGAACCTTGGACTTGTCACAATCTCCACATGTGACCAACCTTGGACTTGTCACAATCTCCACATGTGACCAAGTCCCACCTTTTTGGAGCCCACCTTTTATCCTCTAAATCATCCTATGAGTGTGAATTTTTAATTCACATTTATATCCCCAACCACCTTTCACTTTCCCATGTAGATTTTTGAGGAATTCCAAAATTCCTCAAAAGTCCCTTTCACTCCCACTTGGGGACAAGAAATCCCTTTTGTGGAAATCCTCTCATCCCCAAGGTGGATGTCCTTTTCCACCTCATGTACCTTTTTGACACCTCATCTCCACCTCATATCCTCTTGTCCACTTCACCCTCCACATGTCAAGATGTGAGGGCTTGTGGGTTCTCAACCCACCATAGCCCTTCATCTTGGCCTTGTTGGAGCAATCTTGACCATTGAATTCTCTAGAGAATTCAAATTCTTCTATAAATACCCCCTCCTCAAGGGCATTTCCAACACTTTCATTTTGAGCACCCTTATGCTGCCCATTTGCCTTCTCAACACTTTGCATTTTGATAACTACATGCTGTCCATTTGAACTCTCAATCATTTTTCCATCATTTAGCCATCTTTGTTCATCATCTTGCATATTGAATCTTGCATATAGTCACTCAATCCATCATCTAAGGAGCACATAATCAATTCCAAGCAAGGGCCAATCAAAGAGGTATCAACAACCAGGGAGGTAAAAGTATTTGTGTTTTATCTTATTTGCATTCCTTTTCGTTGAACCACTCTTTTGGCTAATCTTGAGGTGTCCTTGGTATTTTGTTATTCATGTTTCTTAGTTATTTTACATTCTTAGCGTAGTAGAAATTCCAAGGTATACAGTATGAAGTTATTAAGTCTTTGAATTATATGGGTGAAAGCCTAGTAAGATTCGTAGGGTCTCATATGTATTTTTGGTTCTTTATTTAAGATTGATATACATATTTCTATTTTTTTTATTGATTGATTATTGCACAAATATCAATTTATTAGTCATATTATTGACCATTTGATAAATCTTTTAAATGATAAAGAATCTATCCAATGTTCTAATAAATTATTCATAATTTATGTCTACCAATTTGCATAAACTCAAGGATGCATGATTTTGCCACATCCCTTGATAGCTTGCAGAAGTGTGAATAATTTTAGAAAGTTATGCATGTTACTAAGGTTTAGGTTATAGGTGAAGTAGTCATAAGAGTTTTATATTTAGAGACATGAATTTGTTTATACATCTAAGTTGCAACATAAATTGTTGATTAGTTTTCTTTTTTGAGAGGTCTATGGTCTAAATGACTAGTAAGCCAAGAATGAAGGATATGTATTGATAGAATTTTAGAGTGTTCTTATGCATAATATTTAGATAAATTGTATGAATTTTCTAGTTTATTAACTAAATACAAAGATATCTAGGAAGACTATTGTTTGCTCAAGTAGCTCATCGTAAGAGTTATCTCACTCTTGTTAATTTTCCAAAGCTACTTATAGTTTAACCATGAATTCCACATCATTGGAGCCCAAATTTATTTATCCAAGGGTAGTGATAAAATTTTATCTTCTAGAGTTATAGGATGTAGTCTTTTGCACCAACACACTCCCCTTGGTCTAATAGATCTAGAAGTATCTAGAAGAGTTGTCTTCTTTTGTTAATTGACCTAAGTTACTTGTGGGTTAATCATGAGTTCCACATAGTTTTTATAAATTTACAATATTCCTTAGGTTTATATTTTGAAATGTATTCTTTGGAATTATAGGGTAAAATTTAGAGCACTAATATAATTGCATCATTGCCAAGTGTAAGATGAGGTTAAATTCAAATCCAAAGGTAAAGACCTAGCAACAACCACACCTACTTCAAATCTAAACCAAGAAATCCCAAATCTAAACAAGAAAGCACAAGAAAGAAAAGGAGATCAAATAATAACCAAATCTACACCAAACTCCATGCTCAAAATTGATTCACCTTCCTTGCATCTCCTCAAAATTTCTTTTGCAAGCTTGCCCTCAAATTTTGTTGCATACAAGTATCTACAAATGACAATGATATGATAGCAAGAATGTTGGAGATATGTGGTTGTAAAGCCAAAATGAAAGAAACAAACTTCTTTTATAGAAAACTTACCAAATGGATGGGTGAGATCGAAAGTCTAGAAGATGCCAAGATCAATGGTGGAGGAATCATGCACCACAGAGGTGTGGGCTAGGGACGGCTAAGGATAGATGGTCAAGATTCTTTGAAGATCAAAAGAAATCAATGGTCAAGATTCAAATGAGAAAGTGGAGAGGAGGTAGTGGAGGAATCAAATATTAATTTTTAATTCATGGATAAGCATGTGAGGGATTAAATAATCATTTAGATTATTTATTTTAGAAGAAAAGGGAAAATTAGCATTTAATTAAATGATTATTGTGCAACCATTTAATTAAAATAGAGGAAATAAGAAAGAGACATCAAATAATTAATTTAGATCAATTATTTAATAATAGATAGAAAAGGCTAAGTGAATAGCTAAGTAATTAAAATAATTAAAGCTATCAACTTTCCACAATCCATATTGCATTTGTATTGCTTTTGGTTTTGTCATTTTTTTAACTATAATTATTTAACTATAGATGAAAGGTGAAAACGTGAATAATTAAATAAATGACGATTTATTTAATTATAGAGAGAAATATTAATGATGTGATTAAATAAATATAAATTTATTTAATTAATCAAAGGCATAATAGAGAAGGGAAGATGAATTAATTAAATAATTAAAATAATTAAAATAATTTAATTAAATGGGGAAGAAGAAAGAATGATGTGGAAAAATGACATTCGCAGGCACATAACATTTTTCAGTGTCTACATTTTGCCCTTCTTTGACATAATGTGATTTTGAGTGTTGTGTCAAAGAATAAATAAGAAACTATTTTTCAGATCATGCACCGGTGTGCCTTGACAAACGTGGGATAGACGCATCCCCCCTCGAATTTTTTTTGCAATTTTTTTTTTTTTTGAAAGATGTGAAAAATTATTCTAACAAGCCATTTTAGCCCATTGACATCAAAAAGTTTCAATTTTGGACCACCGGGACATTTGCAACAGGTTTAGGTTTTATTATTTGACACTGCTAGTTAACAAGGTAGGTTAAAATCCCACTTTAGGAAGGTATAAAAGGGGTTGGGGTTGCTATATGTTTTCATCTATGGAGGTACTATCACTTAGACACATGTCAAGGACATTGGTTATTAGAGGAACACGATTGACTTGCTAGATTCATTTATATGGAGACCTTACAGGGATTGCACACCATTTGCTATTGCTAATGAGAATTTTCCCTATTGTCGACAAACTTGATATTTGATTGGATGCACAGTGCAGAGTCAACACATTATTGAGAGATATTTGTTAGAGAGGGTTTGACAGTAGTTTGGAGAGAGGTAGGGACTACCAATGGGTAATGTAAAGTTTTCTCGCTTGCATAGAGAGATACATCCATGAGGTCTAATGATTTTGGTTGCCATAGTCGAGCAATACATTAATGCTTTACAACCAGTGTAATGGGGGCCAAGGCCAGAGGTGGTAGATGTTGGTACCCCCCTAGATTATGATGACTAGTGGGCACTGCACAAGCTTATTCCACTAATAGATCCAGATCAACCCATGCCAGTTAAGAGGCAAAGGAGGGCACCAAGGAGAGGGGTGCGAGGCTGAGGCCAAGGAGAGGATGGGAGCTACTAGGGAGACAGAGGAGGGGATGGCGAGGGAGATAATGGAGGAGATGGAGGGAGAGGAGGCAAGTGAGATAGGGGAGGCAGGGATGGATGTCTACCTCATCCACCAAGGGGAGATGGAGACAAAAAAGAATTGGAGATCCCTTGTCAGGAGGGAGAGGTCAGAGTAGTTGAGGTGGTAGTACTTCTAGGATATGTAAATGTGCCTCCTTATTAGGAGGAGAGATAGGTAGAGGGTGAATAGCCAACTGTGGATATTTGTGTAGATGTCTAGGTAGGGGAGGTTGGTTAGGATGAGGAGATGAGATACTAGGAGGAGGAAGAGGAGAGGGAGAGAGTCATCATGGAGGAGGGAATAGAGGAGATCCCGATCGTGGAGAGGATGGATATGGAGCCAAGGATTGACTAGTGGATGCACAAGTCATAGAGTTGCAGACACATCTACAAGTGACATAGGCTGAGGTACAACAAGTGTGGGTTGAGAGGGATATGGCTGTGAGCAGGATGCTACATGTAGAATAGATCTCTACTATGAGTAGAGGCACTGGCTTGACAATAAATATTCTTTGAGAGCTCAAGAGGGTCATTCAAGCTGATTAGTACTATAGGGACTACTATGAGAGAGAGGTACCCCTTGAGCATAGAGAGCCCAAAAGAGAAAAAAAAGTATAGTAGTTGTTGTGTTCTTAAGTTTCTTGGCATTTTGTGGAAAAATAAAAATGTTTTCTATCATCATTTTTCTCCACAATCCATCTTGAACCAATCCATCAAATACGTCTATTTTTTATGACATTAAGGTGCAATGGATTGCTTTGGTTACACATAATTTGGTCTACAATGTGTAACATAGTTTTTCAATTGTATTAGCATTCATTCTATATTGTGTTTTGTTCCAAATTTGGAACAATTGAGTACTTCACTTCCATGCATGGACAATTTCATGTCCATTTCTAATTTGCAAGACTAGAGGAGTGGGGATTAGAATTCACCACACTCAAAGAATCTACATTTTCTTTTAGCAATCTAGAATCATATAAGTTTTCCAAAAGTTGATAGATGTGCATGGGTCTAAATCATTCTCAAACAACAATTTCTAGATGAGGATCTTGAGAATATGACAGACTTGATGGAGGTGTAGGCTTCTACAAGCTAGATGTGTCTTTGTTCTATGCACTTAATCAATTCCTTGTTGAACACCTAGAATATTGAGAGGGGGGGTGTGAATTAGTATTTTGTTAAACCATTTAATCATAATGCATCCAATAATCAAAGCATATCTAACTGCAACTATTAATGAAAGCATGAAAGGAATCACAAGATCAAATAACACATGAACACAAAGATTTTTACGTGGAAAACCCAAAAAGGGAAAAACCACTATGAGGATTACCTCACAATATATTATAAATGATTATAAAATATTCTAGGGGCTCACTACCAAGACACACTATCCTTGTAAGGCTCATAGCTAGAAATAGATACAAAACAAAAGTGGCTACATAGCCAAAGTGTGAACTGATATAAAGTGCGCCTTCCTTGTGCTGAATTTAGTTCCTTTGAAGCTCTGAATACAAAATAATTCTTTTCCTAGTAATCACTCAACATTCATAGAAATTATGCAAGTTTGCACAATATCAAATATTTTGCACATCACATTACCTTGTTCTTATACTATGCAACTCAAAAAATTTCCTACATATATTCCCTAATTACATCCACATACATCAATTAGGTTAGCCTAATTAGATGTAGCCTTACTTTAATTCAAAATAGCTTTGTTGGCTCCACACTTGATTCAAAAACATCTCTACGCCCAAATAAAATGTGTAATACTTGATTTAGATCAGCATGGACCTAAAATAGATCTTACTAAGATCCATAGTACACACTTATTCTTTACATCACATAACATGTATTAGGTCAGCCAAGAATTGGACCTAATCATAAAATAAGTCAACTGATCACACTCCAATGGTCCATCTGATCAAATAAACATCTGCCATCTGGAATAGATATAGTATTGAAATCTGTAAACCATCTCCCAAAATTGTAAAGTTAGATTCTAAATACCAGAGGAATGTGGATTAGATAACTCATACCCATTTGCACTGTGTAAAGCCAAAAACTATATGTCAAACTTCTATTACTTGCAAATTTCAACTTGTTCATCCAAAATCACTAAAATATTGATCATAGATGCATTTAGTAGTCCTAAATGACATACCATAACCTCATAAGTGGATCTTATAACATGAGTAATTCCCGACCAAATTATCAGATCAATATGTTGCCAAAAACTGTTTACCAGATCAAAAAAAATTGTCAACAATCAATATTGGCATCAATGAAAACACATCAAAGGGTTCCTTCTTCATTCTTTCAACAATCTCCCCCTTTGTCATTGATGGAAAAATGTGCCAGAAATAAATCTCCAAAAACTCAAAATATTCATCATCAAAACTGTCTTCAAAGACTTGATACAAACTCCCCCTTTCAAATGTACATCAAATTTTTTTCTCAAGACACAACTCAACAACTCCAACACTGAAAATTATCCCCCTTTGACATCAAGGAAAAAGGGTGTGCCAGTGAGACACATTTAAGTTGTATTGTTGGCCTCCTATAATGATTCAATAACTAAGGCTTTATGACTATGATTCAAAGATTGGACATCTTGAACTGAACAGCTATCTTAGTCATCATGAAGGTGCATTTAATTTGTCAACCCAGGGACATAAAATTGAAATGGGTTAGCACTATATGTGCACTAGGAACTTCAAGATAGTCACTCTATTCTATAGCTAAGGAAATCACAATACGAGAAAGTAAATTGCATGGAAAGAAAGGAAACAATACTGAGCATCAAATAACAATTCTACTGAACTAGAATGCATAATAGGAATAAAGATCTAGGTAGTCTAATATGAAACTATGTTGGTTGCTTTGGCTGCAAGAAGAATTCTAGTTGCTGCAGGAACAGAAAAATCCAAATTTCTAACTAAATGCAGAACAAAAAATAACAACTAAAATATCTACTCTAAAAGTATGGATTACTCACCAAGTGGACCCCCTTGGATGAGAATCCTCTAAACTACTAGAAAATCAAATACTTAACTTAGAACAACATCTTATTCATGGATAAATATAGAAACAAAATCATAACATGGCTATATTGATAAATAGAGAATGGTCAGTACATTATCAGTTTATTTACCAAAAATAATCAAGAACTATGCATAACCAAGAATGCTTTGAAAAACTCTCTATCTAACTAACTAACTGATTGAACCCTCAAGAGGCAGATTCAATTCATTATTTATACTAACAACTAAACCAAGTAGTCAACACCCACTAGTTGAGAGGATTCCATTTAGGGAAAGCACAAAAGAATAGCAGAGCGGTTACATTTTGTAGGGGAATCCGATCAGACATGCAAGCCCAATGTGAACTCAACACTACAATAATCCCCATGAATGCTTAATGCCATTAATTGTAAGGCAGGTACAGCTCTGGCGTGGAGAATCTTGCCATAGTTGTCCAAGGTTGACTCATTCAGATGATCCTACTGCATGGTCTTCTAATGACTTCCTTCTTGAATCAACATCTTTGAGTAACGACTGCATGGCACTGTTAGTACATTTAATTGTAGAACTATAATCACTTAAAAGAACATTCAACAATCACATGCAAAATCAATACGAATAACCCATATAACATGCTGATATCATTAAAGTCTTGTTAAGGTGGAAATTAACCCAATATAAAAAGGTTTGAGGGAAACATTATAAAAGTTAGGAATTTTAACCATCAGTTCTATAAGATTGTCAAAAAATAAACTTACAATATCTACCAAAGACTTGACCAAAAATGAGACTCATCATCTCCCCCAACCTAGCACTTTGTTGGTCCTCTAGTAGGAGGGGTGTTCCTATGCTTTGTTAAGGCCCTAAAATTGGCAACCTTAGTCTGGCCAACATCTGTAGTAGTAGTCTTTGAATTCATATCCTAGAAGAAACCTCCCAATCTATCAATCATGTCCCATCTCTACCTCTCAAGCTCACTTTTAGGTTGGAAGAATCTAAAATTAGGCACCGGCCATAAAAGAAGTGGTGGCTGAAAGGTCAAAGGAAGCCAAAATATTCCCTATGTTTTGCCCAACTAAATATACTTCTTTGCACACCTTAGTGTTGCACTGTAGTTGTGGATGGAATGGGGCTCTACTTGTTTCAATTCATATGTTAGACGATTCCATCTCTGTGCTAAATATCCTCTCACAAGCTCTTCCTTCGCAACCATTTTAACTTCATATTCTATGTATACCACCTCTATCTAGGGCATGATTCTTTCTCCATAGCTTGACCTAAGCAGCATTCTAAGCCACTCTCAATGGACATCCCTAGGGAAATATAATTCCGCTCTAATAGCAAGGGGGTGTCAACTTCCATTCTCATATAAACATCATTCTCCTCCCCCCAATTAATCTCATTATGAGACCAAGATGAAAATTCCCTAAGTTGTATATCTCCCACATAGAGCAAGGGGTTCCATTCATGATCTTTTGTGACTGTGAACTTATCAAGGTGAAATTCACACAAGAGATTCTTCATTTTAGGAGGCAATTTTAAAAGTATTGAAAAATTCCACAGGGGTTTCAATAGAGGGGTTTAGGTCAAAGATAATTCTAGACAGTCTAAAAGAGAGGTATTTTTATTTTAAATTGAGGGCATAAACTCGAGGAGGAGGTCTGCACTCCAAAATTTGTGGTATTATTGTTACAATGTTGTCCACCTATTTCTTCAAGGTGACAATTTATTCATCCTTCTCCTTAATGATCTCATCCCTTAATTGAATCTCCTTTTTAAGTTTCTTCTTTTCCTGCCTCCATTCCTCCTCTCTTCTCTCTATCTCTTGCCATAAATTCAAGATTGTAGCATGAATTGTAAAACCAAGGGGCCTATGGATACTTGCCAAGTTTTTGGCCATTGGCTGCTCATAGTGTAATACTACTTGCATCAATTCATGTTGTCCCATAGGCTGGAAAGTTGTTGTATCTTCATCTGCCTCTTGTTGCAGGATGCTCTATTCCTATTCTGACTATGGCTACAGGATATCAACATTATGCTGCAGAATCTCTTCATTATGATGTAGGAAGGGTGCCTCATCCTCAAGTTCTTCAACGATATTGGCGAGGTCATCCAATGTTAGCTTTGTCGCCTTGTGAGATATCTCCTCTTCTTTTTATGCAATATTTTCTTGCTCCATGGGAGCCTCAGTGTCTTCACACAATGGTTCTTCATGCCCAAGGCTCTGCAAAGGTGTATGAAAAGCTGACCCAGCCGATCTTGCTTTTCTAGGGGTGCCTCTCCATTTCCCCTTGGCTTCAAGATGAATGGTCGGAGCCTTCCTTTTTTATCACTCGACACCCTCTCTTCTACATGTTGGGTTTTAGTTTGCTCCTTTCCTTTACTAGTTTCAATCTCCCTCTTTCGTGCCCTGACTCTTAATAGGGTTCCTAGGGGAACATTATCTTCGACATTAGATGAGGAACTAGTTTCAGGGGAATGCTTTGTGTCTAAAGAATTGATAGTTATGGCCTCTTTTATTATTGCAGGGGGGTTTGAGCTAGGTCCTATGCCAGAGGTTGAAGCACCAGGGGTAGCTTCGACCTTGCTTAGTCTCCTACTAACCCTACATGGCTGAGGTAAAGCCCTAAGTGACATTTCCTTAGGCTTAAATTTATTAACATTTACAAATTCTTACCAAAGCATTCTAGACACATCATTCAAGGATTTCTTAACCAATAAATTTATCAAATAGTGATGTGAAATAGAGTTCTCCCTACCTTTTTGTGTCTTAGTTGCCATGATGGAAAGGAGGTCATAGAGGACATTAGGCACATTGAATCTCCTCCCATGCCTCATGTGGCTTAAGAGCTTGAAGTGGATTGAGTGAAAATTAGATAAACACCCTTCACATGTGATGTACTTGATAATGTGGGCAGTTGCTTGCTTCTAGGGCTCTGGTAGAGACGTTCTTTTTGCACCTTGCTTATCAATACTGATAGGTGGGTCGCCATGAATGGTGAATTTAGCTCTTGCTGGCCTAGCATCCCTTGAAATAGGGTAATTTTCTCCCTCGGCTAGCAACCCTATTAGTTCATCGATTCATTCCTTTGTTGCCACAATTTCTAAACCTTTCACTGTGGCTCTTCCCTCTGAAAATCTCTGGGAAAATTCAAGAGAAAATTTTACATCAAAGCCCTCTAATTTTGTGAAGTAATCAAACCACCTACATTGCTGAAATTCAGGAAAACATTGTGTGTCCTGAAGTAGAACATCATGAACTGAAGGTTTGTGATGAATTAGACCACCACCCATCTTCTGAAATTATCGTGAATTGTTTTTACTACAACTGGTAACCAAACTTTCCTTTTCTATCCACTTTTATCAAAAACTACTTATAATCTCTGCCAGGATAGGGTAATTAATGGCAAGGAATGAATGATCAATGAAGGTGGTGATGAAAAGAAGTTGGCGGCTCAAGACTATCACATCACACATGTGAGCCATATTCTAAATTTGGCAAGTTTTTAAATTTCTAACGTAAACTGCTAGTGACTTGACACCTTGCATTACTTTGGAAATATTTTATTCTCCCCCAACCTAAAGGGTGACATGTGTCCTCACATGTTGGAGAAGGAAAGGTGACAAGATAGGTAGTAATAACATGGTATGCAAATTATCACACAACTATACATTGATTACATAAATGAACTTAAAAAGTAATTAAGAGGTGCTAATTAAAACACACATACCTGATCATGTGAATGATGCATAAAAAGATCATGAAATAAATGAAGTATCATCCAACATCATTGGAATTGATTGAGCATTCAATTAATTAAGTGGAATGGGATGAGGCGACATGAAATGATGGAAGAGAGAGAAGGGTGGTATAGATGGACGGATGGGTCGATGGGTGAAGAAGCAGAGTCCCACTTAAAGTGGAAATCTTTATTATGGTGGTGACATACCTTAATTTATCTAAAAGGTGGGATGCTAGGTCCACTGCTTTCGGCTACAGGAAACTTGTGTGCTTAATGCTAGGCAAGTTGCTGCAGGAACTCTTCCTTAGAAGCTAGCTTATGATATAGCCTAAGACGATGACCATTGATGTGGAGCTTGAATCTGACAGGGTCAATGATAGTCAACTACACAAATCCATTAGGAAAGACTTCAAAAATCTTGTACAGTCCAAGCCATCTTGTTTACAGCTTCCTTGCATTATCTTGGTACTTGGAGTCATATAATAATGCCCAGTCTCCTGGTTGAAACTTCTTCTCTTTAATGAATTTATCATGCCATCTAATCCTCTGGTTCTAAACTACCTTAGTATGGTGGAAGGCCATTCTTATCATCTCATCCAAGGCATTCAATTGCATAATTCACTCTTTTTGTGCTGTAGAGAGGTCCATCTCCAGGTCAACTATAGGTCTCAAAGTCTTGTATTCAAACTCAATGGGCATCATAATTGTCTTCCCATACAACAATTCAAAGGGGGTGAAGCCTACAGTGGTCTTCCAAGTAGTTCTATAATCCCATACTACTTCTAGCAATTTGCTTGCCTAGTCCTTTTTATGAATGACCACTACCTTTGTTATAATTGCTTCAATCTCCCTGTTGGTTATCTTAGCTTGTCCATTGGCTTGAGGGTGATAAGGGGTGGACTTCCAGTGTCTGATGTTGTATTCATTGACCAAGGCTATGACAAGAGTTGAAGTAAAATGATCTCCTTGGTCAGTAAAAATCTCTCTTGTGACCCCATATCTAGTGAAAATATCTTCATACAAAAATTCTATAACTTTATTATCCCGTGCGTGCTTCATGGCCTTGACCTCTACCCACTTAGTTACATAATCTGTGTAAACTAGAATATAAGACTTACCATGAGATGGTGGGTCAATAGGCCCCACAAAGTCCAATCCACACTTGTCAAAAGGAGTAATTACTACTTGGGGGTGAAGTGGAATTTCGTCTGATCTGGTTGGTCGGCCCATCCTCTAGCATCTATCACATTCCTTGTGGAGAGTTGTCCAATAATATCCTGTATTCAGGATCTTCATGGCTATCCTTTTTGCAACAAAATGTCCTCCACAAGGTTCACCATGACATGCATTTAGAATGTCATATGTATCATCTTCTCTCACACATCTCCTCATGACATGATCAGGTCCAATATAAAAAAATATCCAATAATTAAGAAAAAGGAAAAGACTTTTCAATAAGTACCCTTTTCTCTTTTGGTGAAAAGTGAGGAGGTACTCTGTGTACCACAAGGTAGTTGGCTATATCAGCATACCAAGGTGTTTGAACATTGATAGAAAATAAATGCTTATTAGGAAAGGAGTCATCTATCACTTGATTGTCTTCTAATGTAGTCAATCTTGAGAGAAAATATGCAACAACATTGGCCTTTCTTGGTTTGTCCATAATGGTTATGTCAAACTCCTACATTAGCAACAATTATGTTGCTAGTCTTCTTGAGATTAAAGGACTATTCATCAAATATTTGATGGCTACATGATCAGTATGCACAAATATCTAATAACCAGTGATATAGTGTCTAAACTTGTTCAAAGCATAGATTACTACAAGCATCTCCTTCTCTGTGATAGTGTAATTAAGTTCAGCTCCTTGCAAGTTTTTGTTGATGAAGTAAATGGCATTTTTTATAGACCCTTCCTTTTGTCCCATCATTGCTCCTATGACATAATTTGATGCATCTGTATGGATGTGAAATGGAATCTCCTAATTAGGCCCTTTTAGAACAGGAGCATTGGTCAAAGTTGTCTTTAAATCAGAAAATGATTTATCACAGTCCTCTGTCCATTAGAAGTTAGCATCTTTTATCAGGAGATTGTATAATGGTGTTACCATTTTACTGAAGTCTTTGATAAATCTTCTATAATATGTTGCATGTCCCAAGAAACTTCTAACATCCTTCTATTTTACAAGTGTGGGCAGATCAATGATTACCTCAATCTTTGCAGGGTCAACTTGAATTCCTTGGTGGGAAATGTATTGATCGAGAACTACACCTTCCTGCATCATCATAAAACATTTCTCACTGTTCAGGGACAAATTTTGATCTTCACATCTCTGCAGGAATTTTTCAAGGTTCTCTAATGCTTCATCAAAGTCAGCTCCATAGGTGGTAAAATCATCCATATAAATTTCCATACAATCAAGAGAAATGTCAGAAAATATGCTAATGACCACCCTCTAGAAAGTTGCAGGTGCATTACACAAGCCAAATGGGAGTACTGAATAAGCATATGTCCCCCATGGACAAGTGAAGGTTGTATTTTCTTGGTCCTTAGGTGCAATTTGAATATGATTGTAGCCACTGAATCCATCAAGGAAAGAGAAATACTGCTTTCCTATAAGGGAATCCAAGAATTGGTCTATAAAAGGAAAGGGGAAATGGTCTTTCTTGGTGGCAGCATTAAGCTCTCGATAATCAACACAAACTCACTATTTTCCTCCTTTTTTGGGCACAATCACTAATGGGGACACCCACTGGCTATCCTAGATAGGGTAGATAAAACCAACATCCAACAACTTTTGCAATTCTGTCTTGACAATCTCCCTCAATGTAGGCTTAATCTGGCATTGAGGCTGCCTTACAAGCTAACAATCATCTCTAATGAAGATCCAATGAGTACTAAGCTTAGAATCTAACCCTTTCATATCATGATAATCCCATGCAAACACATGTTGATGGAATCTCAACGAGTCAGTCAATTGCAATTGCTACATATTACTCAACTTACTATTGATATTCAAATATCTTCTCTCAGACACTTGTACTTGAGGGGTCAGTTCTATCATAGCTGCACCATTGATATAGGGTACCTTTAGTTCATAAGCCAACATTGTGTGAAACATACATCATGCTACAGGAATTTTTTCTGTTGACAGAGTGGTTGCAGGAAGAATGTCTACAGGAAGTTCATCTGCGGGCGTAGTGGCTACAGGAAATTCAGGCAGAATAGAAAAAAGAATTCTTACAGGATTAGTAGAATTAGAGGCACCAGAGGATGATGCTTCTTCAACCTTACAATGGTTTTGGAGTATGCTAGTCAACACCTCATCATCATCTTGTAGTTGCAAAAGGGGCTTCTACCTAACATCATATGTTGTGCCACAAAATTGACTTCCTCAGTTTCTTCACTGACAGGTGGCCATATAGAATCTTCCTCATCAAGAGTAGGTTGAGTAGGAGGGTAAAGAGTAAGCTTTTTAGTCTCTTTCCATATGAAATGGTCATGTCTCCAGACTAACACCCAATATAAGCATCTATTGTTGCTAACCATGGTCTTTTGAGGATGATAGGATATCCTCCTAGTGTAGCTTTGGGAGAGAGAATCATAAAGTCTGCAGGATACTCCCAAGAGTCTAAAATCACCACAAGGTCTTCTACTATATCTTCAAGCTTCACGGTAGAACTATTAGCAAGCTGCAAGATAGTAGGAGTGGATCACATGTTTACCACATGTAGTTGTTGTAGGATGTCTTTAGTCATTACATTGATTGCTGCTCCTAGATCAATCAAGGCATTCTTTACTTGAATTCCATTGATGACAACTATTACTATAGGACTACCTAGATCATTGTACTTGGGAATGGTCACTTTTCCAAACATGATGTCAGCAAGTTGGCCCACCACATAGATTGTAGTCGGGTCTTTCTTCTTTCTTCCTACCTTTTTGAGACATGCCTCTTTGATTGCCTTGCCATATATGGAAATGTCCTTGATGGCCTGAAAAAGGGGTATCTGGACACTTATATGTTTCAATTGCTCCAAGATATCAAAATTTGTTTCCTCTTTCTCCTCCTTTTGCTTAGCAACTTCCAATCTCTGAGGGAATGGAGGTTCTTGTGAAGTCTTCTTCTCTGGAACTAGTTCAGGAAATTTAGGTACAACAAACTGAATAGTATCATTTAGAGGTTCTTCCTCCTCCATAGAAAATTCAGTGATGATAGGTGTGTGAGGGGTTGGAAAATTGGTCCCTGAACATAGGTGAATATCACTCAAATTCACAACACATGCAAGAAATTGGTTTGGATTTGCAGAGTACATTGGTTGCTGTTGTGGTTTGTTATTTGGATTAGGTGTGGGCTGAGCTGGTAACTGAGTAGGTTTAGGTGCATTTGAGATTGAACTAGCAGGTGGAGGCATGATATTAGGCTACTGGGGTTGAGAAGGTGGCTACATGTAATTAGGGGTCTAGTTTTTCCATTGTTGACCTCTCTATTGCTTAGTGTTTGTTGCTAGTTTCCTGGAGGTGGTTGCCATGAACCTTGGTACTACTGCCAACTCCCTGAGGTTTTTTCCATTAAGGTGAGGAATTTTAATAATTGGACCAAGAATTTGGGGGGTTACCCCAAGACTGTGGGGGATATCCCCCATAGTTGGGCGGATATGGAGGCTACCATTGGTTACTGGATGAATAAGAGTTAAAGTATGGGCCAGAAAAAGACAGTGGATCTGATGGCATACCTTGTCTTGGAGCCCATGGCTTCCTTCGTGCAACAAAATAAACTTGGTCTTCCTCAATCTGGATTGGCCTGAACTCGGATGGAATATGCTTACTGTCAATGTTGGCTATCATCTTACATATGGAGTCCCTCTTCTGTTGTCTACAATGAGGGTAGTATTCTATTAGCATTGCCTTTGCCTCCTCATGTTTCTTCTTAGCTTGAAGTGTATCCAACTGGGTAGCTAGATTATTTATAATATCCTGCTTAAAATATGCCAACAAGTTGGTGATCTCCATCCTTGAAAATCCATTAGTGGATGACCTACCCACAGAGGATTGATAAGCTCTTCCTTTCTTTGAAGCCACTCTGGAATAATTCTAGCACATTTTCTTAATGTCTTCCGAAGAAGCTTGCGTGATATCTCCTCTAGCCATTAGGTCTAAAGCATTAGTGCAATTTTCATTAATTCCTCTAAGGAAAAGTAGCTTTTGTGACTCCTCATTGAGTGTATGGTGTGGATATTTCTACAAACAAAACATAAAACTTGAAATGTAGTCTTGCATGCTCTCACCTTCCTTCTATTGCATCCTAAAGATATCATCTTCTCGCATGTCACTACCCCTGCAATATTCCTTATACTTTTCAAGGAACTTTATCTTCATGTCATCCCAAGTCTCCATAGTATCTCTGCCTAGGTTCATGAACCATCTCAGTGTAACTTCTTTCAAAGTAGTAGGAAATAGTTTAAGCTTATGTGCATCAGTTATATAATCATAACTTCTGTAGAGGATATCAAACTCAAACAAGAAGGTATCAGGGTCTTCTATAACAAGTCCATAGAACTTGGGAAGTAGTGAAGCATGGATATTCTTAATATTGTCAACTTTATTTTGATCAGTAATGGGAAAAGGAAAAGGAGGTTGATTAGGTCTGTTCCCATTCACATCCCCCATGTCTTCTTGATGAATGCCTAAGGCTAAGGGGTTATCAACTTGATTTTGAGCTTCAGTAGAGGATTCAGATTTGGTCAAATCAGGATATGCATTAGCAAAATGAAATGGCTCTTCTTCTTCTTTGTTTCTGGGTAGATTTGAAAGATCAACTAGCTGGAATGGATTAGGATTATTAGGAAGGAATCTCCTATAATCATCCCTTCTTCTTCTATGCATGTGGTATAACTCAACATTAGCAAAATCACACAAAGAATAGGCAAAAGAATGGTGAATCATTATTTCCTAATGAGGGGTAATATAAGAACAACATCAAAACTACTAAATTAAAAAGCTATCAATGACTTTAAAAACTTCTTAGCTTGACACCATCCGTATAAATAGTGCCAAAAATTTTGGCCTCATATAATGATTCAATAACTAAGTCTTTACGGCTATGATTAAGAGGTCAGACATCTTGAATTAAACATCTATCTTAGTCATCATGAAGGTGCATTTAACTTGTCAACCTAGGGACATAAACTTGAAATGGGTCAGCACTGTATGTGCACTAGGAACTTCAAGATAATCACTTTATTCTATAGCTAAGGAAATCACAATATGGGAAAGAAAATTGCATGGAAAGAAAGGAAATGATACTGAGCATCAAATAACAATTCTACTGAACTAGAACACATAACAGGAATAAAGATCTAGGCAGTGTAATATGAAACTATGTTGGTTGCTTTGGCTATAGGAAGAATTCTAGTTGTTGCAGGAACATACAAAGCCAAATTTCTAACTAAATTCAGAACATAAAATAACAACTAAACTATCTACTCTAAAATTATGGATTACTCACCAAGTGGTCCCCCTTGGATGAGAATCCTCTAAACTACTAAAAACTCAAAAACTCAACTCAGAACATCTTATTCATGGAGAAATATAGAAATAGAATCATAACATGGTTGTATTGAAAAATAGAGAATGCTCAGTACATTATCAGTTTATTTATCAACAACAATCAAGAACTATGCATAACCAAGACTTCTTTGAAAAACTCTCTATTTGACTGATTGGTTGACTGAACCCTCAAGAGGAAGATTCAATTCATTATTTATACTAACAACTAAAGTAGGTAGTCAACTCCCACTAGTTGAGAGGACGCCATTTAGGAAAATCACAAAAGAATGGTAGAGCTCGGTTATGTTCTGTAGGGGAATCCGGCTAGACATGCAAGCCCAACATGGACTCAACATTGTAGTAAGGCCCATGAATGCTCAATTCCATTAATTGCAAGGTGGTTACAACTCTAGCGTGGAGAATCTTGCGGCAATTATCCAAGGCTGACTCCTTTGGATGATCTTCCTGCATGGTCTTTTGATGGCATCCTTCTTGAATCGACATCTTTGAGTAATGGCTGCATGGCACTGCTAGTACATTTAATTGCACAACAATAATTACTTAAAAGAACATTCAACAATCACATGAAAAATCAATATGAATAACCCATATAACATGTTGATATCATTAAAGTATTGTCAAGGTGGAAATTAACCCAATATAAAAAGGTTTGGGGGAAACATTATAAAAGTTTAGAATTTTAACCAACATAAAATAAACTTATAATATCTACCCAAGACTAGACCAAAAATGAGACTCATCATGTACAACATGATGTATATGTAAAAAAAAAGCAAATAAACAATTGAAAAAGAGACTAAAATGTATGACTCCCCCTTGGGGAGTTATCCCAAAAGATTTGATTCAAACATATGTACATAGATAAACTAAAAATAGTGAAATAGTATACAAGAAAAGTGTTCATCAGGACCTGAGGCACCTTCTAATTCATCAATAATTGTTTGGCATATGGATTTTCTTTCAGTCCAAATCTTCTTAGCTTTGGCAAGATACTTGTACATTGCTTCCAATTCAACTAAGCTCTCTTCTCCTTCTTCCAGAGTACTTGGAACTGGAATTATCTTCTCAAGCTTCTCTACATCAGCAAGGGCACTGGATACCAGGATGTTCTTGGCCTTCACCAAGTCCCCAAGCTATCCAAATCTCCTTATTATATCCTCTTTCTTCCTTTGAAGAGTAAATAATTTGCTTTGTAAATCTGTAATGGTAGTCCAAGATATGTAATCTCTATCTTGTGCAAGGTCATAGGTTCTAGAGGCATTAGATATCCATGACTCTATGGAGTCCATTAGGTCCTTAATGCCTTGAGTGACATCCAACCACCTCATACAATACAAGAACAATGTCTTGGCTTCATCTTCACATACCTGCATATCCTTTAGACATTCATTTACCTTTCCATGTGCAGATACACATCTATCCTATAACTCAAGAAGTCTCTTCTTTGCAAGTCTTGATTCTACTTCCTTCTTAGTCTACTCCTTCAAATAAGAGGTATATTCATTTAGAGAATCAACTAAGAACTTCAATTTTTTAATGGGTGTCAAATAGTTGTCAATTGTGGCATTAGGGGTAACATCTTGTAGAGACTTGATTGCAACATTTATCAGTTCAGTCCCATTTTTATGAGTCTCAATGATCTACTTTCTTCTAGAGGTAAGAAAAGTATCTCTAAGCTCCATCCTTTGAATAAGTGAGATCTTATTCAGATCTACACAGTCTTGATGTGACAGGAGTTGAATCAACAAGGGAGGAATGGTTGGTTCGAATGTCATCTATCTTGTCAAAAGACCCTTAAATGCATTATCAGAGGATTCTTTGGATGTCTTCGCTAGCTCCATTATCTTTTGAGGTTCTTATTTATTCTTCTCTTTCTCTTCTTCCTCTTTGATGTGTTCTTTATCGAAGGTTTTTTATTTCTTCTCTTTATCTTCATCCTCCTTTTTCTCCTCATCATATTTCTTATTATTATTATTCTCTCCTTGTTCTTCTTCTTATCCATTTTGGTTCTCCTCACCTTCATTTCCAACATCCACATTTTTTTTCTAGGGGGATCCTCAACATTATTATCACCATCATTTGTATCCTAATCTTGTTCTTGTCCAACATTCTTATCTTTAGTGTTAGCATCGACAATAGTATTTGTGTCTTCCAGAGGAGCAGATGTCTCTAAAGAAGCATTTGTATTATCTACCAATGGTGGAGAGATTAGCACATTCTCTGTGTCATCAAATGATGGAATTTCTTTTGTAGTTTGAGCATCTACATCTTTTGAAACTACTTTGAAAATAGGTAAATTGGTAATTTGAGGGATATTTTCCTCTACATTAGTAACCTTTGCACTATCATCCTCCTTTTCTTGAGCTAAACATTCCAAATGATGAATCAAGAATCATCCCAAACATTTTTGCAATATCTCTAATTGTATTCAATGTATCTTGTTTTACCTTTTCTCCTTGGTCCTCTTCTCTTCCCATAAGTATGGTTACTCTTTGTTTAACCCTGAACTCTTTGGTATACACTTCAATTAGTGTGTCTTTGTCATTTTCAAATAAAGAGGATCCAATTTCCTGTAGAGCATTATATTTCATCTTATCTTCCTTTTCAATAGCCTCATGTCTTCTTTCCATCAATGCATTCCACACAGCTATAGGAACTTTGTCTTGAATATTGTTTATATCAACCTCTAGCATAATAATGTACTAATAATGGCTTCAATTGTAGTTTACTTATAATATTCATCTACTTCTTCATACAACTATGTAGTCCCTTCCAAAAAATCATCATGTTCCAACATATTGTTGACCAAAACATCTTACTTCATTGGGATTTGAGCTCTTGTCGGGGGAGTTTTTATCTTTCCTTTCTTTTGCTTATGCTCCAGAGATCCTTCCTCTAATTTATTTTCTTTCTCCTTCTTAGGATTCTCGTGAACATGTACTATGAAATATTCTCTTTCCAATTCTATCTCCTCTTCTTCTGAAGTGTCCATTATGTTTGTTTTAGTCTTTTTTGTTCTGGTGCTTGCTTCTTGAGATGCACCTTCATTGCTTGTAGTGGCACTATTGCTTTTCTGGTGAGTTATTGTTATCCTTTCATTCTGATCTTGATATCTACTTCTACCACAACACTTAGGTTTATTTCTCTAAAATCCTTATGTCTCTTCCTCCTTCCTGAGGTAGTAGGGGGTGCTACTAGAGGTATATCCTTTCTCTTTAAGGTTCAGGTGATGGGCTCGAAGAGTGAAAACACATTAAGTATTACTGAAGCACTGGGCTCCACCTTCTTTCCTTTAATGGTAGTTGTACCAAATAGTTTTTGAAATGCAGAGGTAGGAGTGGAAGCTGATCTTCTTGATCTACGTGGTCTGGAGGACTCACTAGCTGCATTGGCTTTCCTTTCTACTGCAACTTCCCTTAACTTGTCTACTTATTCTTTTGAAAGTCCATGAAAATAAAAATATTGTTCTACTTGTTTATTTACCCTTCTGGTTCTGGCAAGTGCAAAGGTCTCCAAGCACACCTTAGTTGATTTATATTCATATGTGCCATGTCTTGGCAGAGAGGGGTCCTTAGGATTGTTTAATAATAATTCAATGTATTTCTCAATCTCATCCTCAACAATCTCATATCCAAGAGGCTCAATCCATATTGTCCTTGGTTCAAACACCTCTATATACATTCATCAATGGATACAAGAAAATTTATTTCATTTGCATACTTCTCCACTAAACTTTTATAAATTCTTTCTATGTCATTCATGTTCTTTTGGAATACTATGAAAAGTGTAGTTAATGCATTATCCTAAGCTTTACAGTCTCTAATGTTGTGTAAATAATCAAAAATTTGGGGAGCCATAGGTCTGATTTTGTCCCACACATTGTTTCTTCTTTTGAGTGACTCCCTCAAGCATACAATCATATTTCCAAATTTGAAGGCATACTTCTTCATTTTAGTTTGATTCAAGTTCTCCAAAAGTTTCTATCAAAGCAACTCACATAAATCATAATCCTTCTCATTCAATACCATATCATGGGAAACATAGATTGTAGTGGTAAAGTAGATTTTTTATCCAATCACGATTGATGCATACTCCATAGCAGGATTGGTGATAGATTTAGTTGTTAATGCTCTTTTGTCAAATGTGGCACTAGTTAGTTGCATAACCATATCATTCTTTACAGACTTTAGCACCGATACAAGTTCGGTATCACACAACCTTTTCATCGCCTTGATCACTTCTTTTGAAATTAGTTTGGGAATATCTATCCACATGAATTTTTCATGCATTCTCCTCAGAGTTATCCTTGCATATTTTTCATCCAGATCACTACTAAAGTTAGGGCACCACTTCCAAATATCTAGCTTCTTTCACACTAGGTTTACATATTCTGGTTTTACCAAAATTTCATCTCCAGTTGAAGCTCATTAGACCATTGAGTTTTAAGTACTTGGTGATCATACTCATACAATTTTCCATGTATATAGGTCCTAGTGTCCTCAATGGAAGAAACCTTAGGGATCTTCAAAAATGCATCGTCGGGGTTGTTGTCAAAAACTATACATGAATATCTCTTAAACTTCGGTCTAGGTATCTTTGTAATTTTAACTATGCTCAATGTAGCCATTATAACCTCAATTCTATCTCCAATGCCTATAAAATTACTATTATTTCAAACCCACAAAGCACAAATAGTTTATAAATACCTTTTTTGCACTCAATGGGATCTAGGGTTTGAATGTCCTGCACTAAATTGCTTTGAATTGTCTTCAACACTCTTTCATTTTTCTCTGCTTCTCTTTCAAATGTGAAAAAGTGATTAAAATGAATTATAATTTCACTTTATACCAAGTACTAATCTGCCCTAATTTCACATTTATTGCTTCAATTTTTGAAAAGCTAAGAAACCCTTCATTGTTACACTGTAAACCCTAAAATGCTTCGTAATTCTTTAGATTTGCATAATTTCTATGGGAATCTTTTCCAAAAGCTTAAGTATACCATTTTACACCATATATATTTTGTGCCATTGCTTGAAACCTCATATTTATAAGGGGTGTTATATTTCTTAGTTATTGCTCCCCCTAAGCCCATGGATGGGTTTAATTTCCAAAAGAATTACTTGCACCAGAGGGAGGTACATATGCATTTGATTCATCCTTGTTCTTAGGTTCCTCTTTCTTTCTCTAAATCTTCTCCATTTCCTTCTTTACATCAGTAGGATCAACTTTATTTATATGTTCATTCCTCTATTCTGGATTAGTCTGCCTTCCATTCTTGCTTCTACAAAATCTTGAAATGAATCCAAGTTTGTTGCAATTGTAGCATACAACATTTTTTGACCAAAACTGACTTCTATTCATTTTTTATTTGCATTGATTAGCCTTAAGTATGTCCAAATACATTGCATTTATAATAGTAACCATTGAAACATTGAAACATTCTATTAGTATTAAATTTATTCATCATCTGACTTTTGCACTCATTAACTCTATATGTCCAAATTTTTTGCATGCAAAACATTGTCCAAAAAAGGATCCTTGAACATTCTAATTCATTTTACTTATACATTATATAACCTTATGTCCAAATTTATTTCTTAAAAACCAAATACCATTAAAGGATGGGTACCTTTGAGCATTTGGTTGTCTAATAGGAGGTCTTCCAGTATTGCTTCTTTGATTTCTAGTCTATCTACCATTGCCTTGAGTCTAATTTTGATTGTCAACCTTGTTAGGTGTTTTTTTTCCTTTGAGCTTTTTCCTTCTTCAAGTCCCAAACCACCTTTATCCTTAGATGGCTTCTATCTTGCAATTAACTCATCAAGCATAGTAGTACTTGTTTTGAATTTTTCCTCATGAGCTCATGGTTTCTCCAAATCTAATCTTAGAGTTACCACTTCTTGTTCAAGTTTTGTACATTCATGTGTCTTGCTTTGTATCTTAGCATTCAAGTTCAGTCCTTAATTCTCTTCTTTTCTTCCACATGTACTTTCAATTTGGTAATACCTTCATTTGATTTCTTCAATTGTTCATTAACTTCTTTATGTATTTCTCTAAACTTCTTGATTTGTTCTCTCAACTTTTTGACACATTCATTTGCTTCCTCTAGAGTTTCCTTCAAAATTTTGTTTTCACCTTCAACTCCATCAAGATCCTCAAGAGCAGGTTTAAGTTATTCTTTTTCAAACATGCAACCATCTTCTATGTATTTAATTGTATAAATTTCTTCTAGAGGAATAGGACACCTTTTATTAGCCATGTGTTCAAACTCCAAGATCTTCCTAAAACTATTAGGCTTCTCAGAAGGAACTAGGTTCTGATACAAATTGTTGAACACCTAAAATAATAAGAGGGGTAGGGGTGAATCATCATTCTATTAAATCATTTAATCATAATCCATCCAATAATCAAAGCATATCTAACTACAACTATGAATGAAAGCATGAAAGGAATCACAAGATCACATAACACATGAACACCAAGATTTTTATGTGGAAAACCCAAAAAGAGAAAAAACACGGTGAGGATTAGCTCACAATATATTATAACTGATTATAAGATATTACTAGGGCTCATTGCTAGGACACACTATCCTTGTAAGGTTCACAGCTAGAAATAGATACAAAACAAAAGTGGCTACATAGCTAGAGTGTGAATTGATACAAAGTGCACCTTCCTTGTGCTGAATTAAGTTCCTTTGAAGCTCTGAATACAAAATACTGCTCCGCCTCGTAGTCACTGAACATTCACAAAAATTCTACAATTTTGCACAATATCAAATCTTTCACACATCACATTACCTTGTTCTTACACTATGCAACTCAAAAAATGTCCTACATATATATACCCAATTAAATCCACATACATCAATTAGGTTAGCCTAATTAGGTGTGCCCTATTTTAATTCAAAATAGATTTGTTAGCTCCACACTCGATTCAAAAACATCTTCACACCCAAATCAAATGTGTAATACTTGATTTAGGTCGGCATGGACCTAAAATAGATCTTACTAACATTTTTAATACATACTTATTCTTTACAACATAACATGTATTAGGTTGGCCAAGAATTGGACCTAATCACAAAATAAGTCAACTAGGATCACACACCAATGGTCTATCTGATCAAATAAATATGTGCCATCTGGAATAGATATAGTATTAACACCTATAAACCATCTCCCAAAATTATAGAGTTAGATTCTAAATACCGGAGGAATGCAGACTAGATAACTCATACCCATTTGCATTGTGTAAAGCCAAAAATTGTATGTTGAACTTCTACATTACTTATAAATTTCAGCCTGTTAATCCAAAATTCCTAAAATATTGATCATAGATGCATTTATTAGTCCTAAATAACATATTGTAATCTCATAAGCCGATCTTATAACATGAGTAATTCCAGACCAAATTACCGGATCAAAATGTCACCAAAAACTATTTACCGAATAAGAAAAAACTGTCAACAATCAATGTTGGCATCAATGACAACACATCAAAGGGTTCCTTCTTCATTATTTAAACAATCCTTGCTCATTTTGATGCAATTGGAAAGAAGTGGAATTCATAGTAGTGTTATGTTAATAAACATGTTAATGGTTTTATGAAGATTGAGGTCAACTAAATTACATTTGAATCATAAGGTTCACATTCTAAAGAGATGGGGAGGATGATGCAAAGCATCTTCCTTAAAAATTTCTCTTCCACTTTCCATTTGTTCAGTTGTTGCTCAATTTTTTAAGGGATTGTTTTTACTAAGTTTAGTAGTTTGTTCAAATACTCTGATTTTGTGGATTTATATGGGGTACAATGATCAACTATTTTGATTTTTTGGGATTAGAAAATAAATGAAGGTGGATCATGGTGGGATATAAGATATAGAGGGTAATATAGAGAATTTTTTTAGGAAAAAAAGGGGTAACGAATAGGGAATGATTAGAGATTGAGGCTAGAGGGCGAAATATGTATGTTATTTTTACTATGTTCATGTTAGATTATATTGGCATATTTTTTGTCTTTTTGGTTGCTCATGAGTAATTTAGAGTGGTTGTAGTTTCTTTGTCTTCAATTTAATGTAATTACTCAAATTTACCGTTGTTTTTGGAATTGTTTATTTTGAATATTAGATAACAAAACTGTCACATCCGATTTAATTAGCCTAGCTTAATTATTGAATTATTATGTATTAAATGTTTAACAAAAAGCAATTAGGAAAAAATAATTTGATTATGTTAAGTGTATTTTGAAGAATGATTATGATGGTGATGGCTTTAGTTTGATAGGGATCAATGACACTTTCCTGGGTCAAAGGGAGAGTATCATCAAGTAGAAGGTTTCAACCAATGGAGGCAACTTGCCATAATGGAATCACACACACACACACTTGGACTCATATAACTAAGTTGCATAAGATTAGTGTATATGTGTGTTCCTTATCTATATACAGTTGCCTAAGAATAAAATCTAGAGAGCTCGTGCTGGGATTGGGTTATGATTCAAACTTAGTACAAAAATGTTCTACTTGTTGGTATGTAGATGTATTAAGACATTTTGTCATTAAATGAGCCCAAACTAAATAGAAATTGGCATAGGAATGCAAAGTTCACCATTACAATTATGTGTGTGTGTGTGTGTGTGTGTGTGTGTGTGTGTGTGTGAGAGAGAGAGAGAGAGAGAGAGAGAGAGAGAGAGATGTATATGATGTAGGTATGTATATTGTCTAAAATAGTTCAATTTTTTGTTGAACATATTATATGGAACCATATATATGCAATCTAAGTTCTATAAAACGCATCCCAAACTCTATGAAATAAATTCAGACCTTTCATTTTTTAGAAATGAATTTTTATTTTATATGTGCGTGCATGAGATATAAGTATTTGTATATGCACATATAGATATATATGTATATCGATATTATTAAATATTATTATATCTTAATATTACTATTATATTATACTAAAAAAATAAGTTTTATCAAATAATATTATATTTTAATAACACATTAAAGTACTCTTGTAAGGGACCAAATATATTTAATAAAATAAAAAAGTAAAAATTTGTTTTTCTCTCTTCCCCACATGCCTTGTCAATGCTTCCACAAATTGCAGCTTTATCTTCATGGCAAGATGATGACAAGGGTGTCGAAAGCTATCTATACGCTTGTCAGTTGCATGGGGCTTAATGATAGTCATTGAGTAAAAGGAGATTCTTCTACACACTTCCATAAATTTTGGAAGTTTTCTCCCGTGTATGCTGATGTATCTTTCTTACGATTGAGAAAAGTTGCAGTAAGCCATGGCGACCATCAAGAAAAATTCCACAGATACACTACTAGCCTATTAGAAGGATTAAAAAATCCCATTGGAGTCTTCAATGATTGGGAGTTGTTCTCACCTTATATTAAATTCATATTTTGGAATGAATTCTTCGAGCGAGCCTCTTTCTAGAGCCTCAAGGCAATTCTGGCCTTATTCCTCTCAAATCGTCCAGGCCTCTCTAAGTTAAGGGCGATAGAAATGCTTCATCTCTTCACCAAGTCGTGCTATGGTACTCCAATTCCCAAAGCCATAATGAACGACGCCTATCTGGTAAAAGAAAATAATAATTCTAGAACAGTATACCTGAAGAATTCTACCCAGGTCTGGTCTTTGACAACCGAGGTGTTGGGCAGAGTATTGTGCCCAAGCATAGATCTTATTATACGTAAGTTGTATATCATCCATATTAATTGAAAACTAGACGTAAAGCTAGGCATGATGGTTATTTGCTTAAAGAATAAAATGTTGCCATTGTTGAAACCATATTTGGCCTGTAGAATCATGTTGTTATTTTATTAAACAAATTATTTTGACATTCTTAACTCCAGTTCAAATGTTCAGACAATGAATTATCTCAGGTTAGATAGCCATCCTGTTCACACAGTTTGTTATATTTCCTTTGCTCTCTTCCCAATCACGCATTCTAGAGGGTAGAATATATTTGTCATGGTATGCTATTTTAGAAGCTTGCAACTAAAAAGACTGAGTCATGACTCTTGTTTGGGCTCCATAGCGCGCTGACAATTTATTTAAAATATTAAATACATTACATCAATATAAGTCTGATATACAGAGGAGAACGAGTCCTTTTAGTGCAACTAGCTGAGCCAATCTTGTCTAGGTATCATAAGATAGTTCACTAAGTGTCCAAATATTATGACAATTTATGTTAAGATGGAGATATAAATATGACATTATCATAAGATAGTTCACTAAGGGTCTGGATATTATGACAACTTATGCTAAGATGGAGATATAAATATGACATTATCATAAGATAGTTCACTAAGGGTCCGGATATTATGACAACTTATGCTAAGATGGAGATATAAATATGGCATTATCATAAGATAGTTCACTAAAGGTCTAGATATTATGACAACTTATGCTTAGATGGAGATATAAATATGACATTATCATAAGATAGTTCACTAAGGGTCCGGATATTATGACAACTTATGTTAAGATGGAGATATAAATATGACATTATCATAAGATAGTTCACTAAGGGTCTAGACATTATGACAACTTATACTAAGATGGAGATATAACTGACATTATCATAAGATAGTTCACTAAAGGTCCAGATATTATGACAACTTATGTTAAGATGGAGATATAAACATGACATTATCATAAGATAGTTCACTAAGGGTCCGGATATTATGACAACTTATGCAAAGATGGAGATATAAATATGACATTATTGGCTATCAAATTAAGAGTTACTTTCAAGAAAGTAGAGAACATTGTTTTCTCAAGAAAGTAGAATTAAAGGAGGGAGCTAGAGTATTTATTATGAAAGTATGATCTTTTCATTCAGTCAATACAATACCAAATATGCATTCATGAATCGCTAACACGTTGGAGGGAAATTCATGTTCCTCTTAGCAACAGTTGCTCACATAGTTTTAGAAAGTTAAGTAGTTAGACAATTCCAACATAAGCACTATTTGCATCTTTGTTGTTGGTAGAGACCTCTATGATGAAAATAGATTTAATATTACCATAAGTTTTCCATTACAATTCTATAAATATGGTCGAATTGGTGCATGAAGAGTCATTAGTAAGGAATATAGTTCCATAAAAATTTAAGAGATACATGTTTAACATGAAGAGTCATTACTAAGGAATATAGTTTCATAAAAATATAAGAGATACATGTTTAACATGTAATCCTAAAAATAATTTTATGGATAGAGAAAATTACCTTTCTAAGATTAAAATGAATGACTCATGTTTAAGAGAACTATTCATTTAGGTCATCTTGTCTTGGTGATATTGCATTAAGTGGATGTCTCCTTTTTTTGTTCAAAAAAGATTGTTTCTTGTGTGGACATTTTTTTTTACATCACTTAATATATTTCCACAATCAGATGACATGGACAATGAATCTTTAGATTACTATATAGTAATCTAGTGCGAGATTCTCATTTAACTAATTATGGAATCAAATTAAACCTAAAATCTTATGTTATATGTGATTAGATAATTTTAATTGCTCATTAAATTATTAAAATAAATGTTATCTGACTTTCTAGGACCATTTTCAAATTATATGTACAAATATAAACTTAGTTCAAACTATCCCTTGCTCAACTATTATTTTGGAAAAAGAAATATAGTGGATTTAGTTGTAGAAAAAACTACTTTTAAATAATTAGGAATATTGCAAAACAATTTATACATTTTATTTTTTGCTTTTTCCCTTTTCTAGAACATATTGAACTTTTAGTTTTGGCTAAGGGATGTGAAAGATATGATGGTTTAAACATTGTCTTTTTCACTATAATCTGCAGATTGAAAGTTGTGAATTGATTTATATGGCATAAGTATACAAAATAATTGGTTATTATCATTATTTGTGAATGTACTATTATGAATATGAGTGAACTTATTAAATAGCTTGTTAGTATATTTTAGAAAATGGTTCTAGATTTGAGAAATTAGCAAATGAGGAAGTAAGATCTCTTGTCCCTAAATTACCTTATATTAATATTGAATGAAGTTAGGAAATTATGGTTAGGTTGCAAATTATATTCCTTAGTAGTAGTCATTAGGCATATTTACCTTGAAAATATACTATTATTAAAGTTGAAATTAAAGGACCAAATGTCAGTTACAAGATTTTTTTTGGTAATGTTTATCTATCATATTGAATGTCCATATTTCATAGTGAGATGATTGAGACATATTATATTGTAAACATCATTGTCATTGGCTTATGTTCATAAGTTCCTTTCTTGGGTTGATGCACACTTTCTTCCATAATATATGTGGTTAGTGGACATGCAAAGTTGTTGTGTGAGCATAAAATAAATGTTAGTTTATTAGTGATTCACTTAGTACCTTAGATTCTATCATGCATGTCAATCACATATTGCTAGATTCTTTGTGATGGGTTGGACTCCTCCAATGGAGTAGCATGGGGAAGCTTGATGCTTTGTGGTAGGGTGGATATCACCTTGATGAAAATCTCTCTCTCTCTCTCTCTCTCTCTCTCTCTCTCTCTCTCTCTCTCTCTCTCTCTTCAAGTTATGGAAAAAGAAAATGGAAAAGGTTCTATAATGCAAATGATAATATATTATTTATTTTGTGTTTTACTAATTGAGATGAGTAGATGACTCTTAATTATTTTCTTATAATTGTTATTTACAATACTATAGCTTTAAGTTGTTTTGAAAGTGCATGGCTACTATAATTAGACTTGTTGCATATATCATCAATATAGTTTCAAGGTCTATATACCTGCATCTATAACATTTATGATTTGAGTTTATAATTATTCCAAAGTATTGGAAATGGACTTGTGTTAATGCTAATATGACAAAAGAGCATCCTAGGTGAAAGTGTAATCAACATCAAACAAACAAAAAAAAATAAAAAATTATATTTTCATTTCATTTTAGGAGCTCAATTTGAAGTGCACGAACATGATAATTTTCTATTTTTTAGGAATTTCAATAGGACAACAACTAGCTAAACTTCTCCATCTCTGGAAGAATGTTATAAAAGCTTCACCCTCTTCTTGTTTAGTTTGGCATAGGGTAGCAATAATGATGTCATTTTTTATATTGAAAGGAAAAATTGATGATAAACTTGTCACCTAGCTTGTCGAAGGTTTGAATACCCATAGGTAGGTGGGAAGACTAGTCTAAAGCAGGTCTTGTGAGACTTCTAGGAAATAGTCACATTAAGTATGTTTGTTCCAAATCATTGTCAATCAAGGTCGTATGAAATTCCCTCAAATGCCCAATGGGGTTTCCTCTTCCTTTATATTTAGGCAGAGTTGGCATGACATAATTTGGAGGAAGAGGAGGAATGTATAATGTCTTATCAAATGGGTAAGGACACAACTCTTTGATAGAGTAAGCCTTCTTGTTTTTCAATGTCATGGTTTCTAATTTCTTTTTCAAGGCCAAATTTTGATTGGATAGGACATCATATGGTGTGAAGGTTGTGCCTACGACGTTTACAACTGCATTTTGGTAAAGTCCTAAACTTGTGTTTTGCGATCCAATGTTTGCGTGGGATGGTATGTTGGTGTTGATATGGGGTATGGATGTTTGAGTTGTGTTTTTGATGCAAAGAAAAAGGAATAAAATCACCTTATCCATCTCATTTGTCAAAATTCAAACAAAACTTTCACTTGTCCTTTCAATAAGACTCTTCTTTCTTCATAAAACTCCTAAATTCAGGACTCCAAATTGAGATAAAGCATAAAATTATTATTGATTCATCAAAAATCTTACAAAATCATTGGAATAGTAGTATCAAACTCAATCCCCAACCTTGATATGTCAAATGCGAAGACTTCACAAAACAGAATGTCCTAATTTAGCATTTAGGCCTTTTTAGCCCACACTAACAATCTACATCAAGTTTCCAAGCCATATCTCTTTTCAAATTCCTCAACAAAAAATGTAATAATTTATGTACATACACATTTAACCATCTCCCACACTGTAATTTCTTAATATCTTATCAAAATCCTACTCTAATCCTCCATTTTGATTCCAACAATAAGATTGTCAACTGTCTGCTTAAACAAAACAGTCAAAATAAGGGACTCAAACCTCATACCTTCACCAATATTTAACTTGAAATGGAATCAAACATACCCAAACACCTTTCCCAAGAAAAATTTACATAAGAAGGATTCACATTTTACCAACAAAATTCATAAAGTTCACTTTGTATTCTAGTTTTACCAGTCCTTTGCAAAATAACAGATTGAGGCCTTATTGATTTGGATATTTCCAATCTAAAAACTCTTACCCAATCATTAAATCATATTTATTTATACTTTATTAAAATTATTTAATCCGAAAAAGACCTTTTAAATCATTTCTTTACAAACTCTAAGTGAAAACCATCCTAAACTTTGCTTTTACCAATTTTTTTCACTTTTTCCGACCTAGGGCATCATGAATTCGACCCAAGACTTTATTTTCACACTCTAAAAATTTGGGAACTTTAAGAATACTATTCAAATGTGCTTCTCACCAATTTTCAAGAATTTCCATTAGTTGAATTGAAAGGAACATGGATTTCTTTAATCACTATTTACCCTAACGAGGTTTTTAACTGTTTTTACACAAAATGCAATATCTCTCTCAATTTTCCACCAATCTGCATGAAAAAAATTGGAAATGGAAGGTTATTGTTCCTTCTAACACTTAAAAATATTTAGCCAAGCATTTGAGCCTGTAAAAATTTGTACAAAGGCTAGAAACTATGAATTTCTAAAGAAAATTGCAGAAAACTATGCTTTTCATTATTCCATTTCAAATTTTCAATCACCCACAAACTTCTAAACATACCAAGAGCATTTTTAAAGGAATAAAACATGTATTTCAAACTTACAACTACCTCCAACTGCCTAAAACTAAGCTGACCCTACATATTACATTTGTTGCATTTGTGCAATTTTACATTTTTTTGCAATTTTGCACTTTTGTGTTGACAACTTTTGGATACATTGACATATTTTAACATTTTATTAAATGAACTCCTAAAATACATGAGAAATGACTCAAATAAACTTAATAAAAGGTAATAACATCAAAATTGAATCAAATTCCTAAATTTCCACAAGGAGGCATAATTGTGTCAAGGTGCTTCTGCACTAGTTTGGAATTTGGATTTGTGGTGTGAATGTTTGAGTTGGAATTGGAACTTGTATTTGAGGGATGTGTGTGGTATGAGTTGGAATGTATGAAGTGTTAGCATTGGATTGCATTGGGAGAGGATTGGAAATGTTTGGGCCTTGTGTGTATTGACTATTGACTTGGAAGGACCCTTGTGTATTTACTTTTTGGGGAATCTTTATGTTAGGACCTGGTGGAACATTGGTATTTGTGTTGGTTCCTTGAATATAAGATCTAGTCCATTCATTTGTGCTAAAAAATATTTCATAACGTGGTTTTTAAGGCCCTAGATGTTCCAAATGGAGTTGACAATGTAGTGTTTGTGGCATTTGAGGTTCCAAATGAATTTGAAGATATGTTGACTGTGTTAAATGGATTAGGTGTGGAACCAATAGGTTGTGACATGGATTGTGTTAGGGATCATTTCATTGTTTGTGTTGTGGATTGTGTCCCTGATTATATTATTGATTGTATTCCAAATAAGGGTGCAGAAATCAAGGTGGAAGTTTGAGTTGGGACCCCTTGTGGCATAAAAGATTTTGTTTGTGGGGTCTTGGAACCACTAGGTGTAGACATGCTAAGACCTTGGTTTTGTTGGTTTGGGGTGGGTGCTGCTTGAAGTGTGTTTATGTCAAAGCCCTGAGGTAGTTTAGCACCACTATGCAAAATTTTGGCCAAGAAACCTTGGGGGTCTAATAGCACCATCTCATCTATGAGTGATGCAACCTCTGGATCTTGGGAAACTACTTCAACTTCCTCTATAACTACTTGTCCATGTGGGTCTCTTAATATGAGGAATTTTTCAAAAGGATTGTTGGATGTCTTGGGTGGTTCACTAGAAGAGGTTCCAAAGTTTAAGTTGCTCATGTGGTTATTAAGGTCATCATCATCATGAAAGAGATCCATTGCTCGACGTTTCTTTTGCAATCTAGTTTCAACTATATAAGGCTTGTTGAAGGTGGAAAGTATGCAACTACTTAAGACTATATTTTTGGTAATTTTTTGAAATAGGGTATGCCTAAATGCAATGAAACTATTTTTTTGTATTTTTGAATATATAGGGATGTCTAATGAGGATTCCTAGATTAAGAATCAAGGTGATGATAGTCTATGACTAAGTTACGCAAGCGTGGAATGAAGGGATGGAATAGTATGACCTAGTATGAAGGCTAAAACCTAAGATATGGTTTCCAATCAAACTAATATAGGTAAAGCAACTAATCTAATTTTCAATGACTTTGGATATAGTAAAGAATGATAGGATATGTTGACAAGGTGGTCTCAAACTGGATTGATGAGCTGAGGAACCAACCTAAATGATGGGGACTAGGCTAAATGTTGTCTAAAAGATAAAGTCAAGAGATTACAGATTTGAGGCTATGGTCTAGTCTAAATTTGATGCGTTTCCAAATCAAGAGGTTTATACAAGCTAAAAGGATGACCCAAGGTTTAATCTATGGGGAATGTTTAATGCAAAAGATGAATGAATGAGCAAGTCCTTGGTCTAGATAAATTTAAACGTAAAGCTTGTTTTGGATGTGTTGACCTAGTTTGTGTTAAAGTTTGAATGTCGTAAGTTTTAGGTGTGGTGTTTGTATGAGATTTGTTTAAATACACACACATAAAATGCTTGGAAGACAAAGTGGTTGCTCACTGATATATCACAAATAAAGACAAGCACAACCTAGTTAGAAAGGTGTGTATACTTGGTATAGCTCACCGAAATACCCCAGATCGGTGTGGATCACTTCTTCTCGAGAGTGGATAGCTTAGAAGTTTGGTGGCATAGGCTCCCACTTATAGTGCACTCACTTCTCGGGCTTACCAACTTTGAATTTTCCAAAGAGAAATTTTCTATCTCTACTCAAGGGAGTTAATAGTGAGTATCTTCGGGCATGATACTATGCCCTGCACTATACCAAGCAATAATTGAAAAATTAGGCTTCTAAAAACAAGAGGTTTCTAGTGAATACTCGAGGACATGGCCCCTCGAGAGTGTCCAACAAGCCACTTAAGGCTTTAATTACTCTAGTAGGGGATCTTATACGTTTTACAGTAGTACCCTGTTTCGAGTTACATTGCATGACTAAGGCCTAAATACCATGAGAACTTGACAACTTAGTCTTATCCATTTATATACTAGCACGAGTGAAAAACCATTTGAAGTCGTTCCCTCTTTGAGGTAAGCCCTTCTAAGGGATTAACACGAAAGAAGATGAGTTTGGCTTTCTGATCACCGAGTTTGCACAAAGTGAGAGCATAATACCTACCATCTTTACAAGCACAACAAACAATGGTTTATTACCCCTTAGTTAAGTCTACGTGAAAGAAGGCAGTTGCTCCTTTTAAACACCAAGTGAAATGTTTGCTAATCTAAAAGACAATCAATTTTTTGAAAAAAATCATATATTTAGAGAACATACTGCACCAAATATCATTAGTAGTTTTGATTTTCGATCTTCTACGAACAAGAGTTTATGTTTTTTGTTTCTTGAACAAATGATCTTGCAAAAGACCAAATTAACAAAATTAGTCCCAAAACTAATAACTAAAGTAAGAAAAAAATTATCATCTATTCTAACTAAAAATAATTAATAAAATTAATCTAATCTAATTAATCTAAATAAAATTAGAAATGTAAATTATTTTAAAAATCTAAATTAAAAATCTAAACTAAAAATCTAAAAATCTAATTAAAATCTAAATCTAAATAAAATCTAATTAAAAATCAAAACTAAATCTGAAAATCTAATTAAGATGTAAATACAATCTAATTAAAAAATCTAAAATAAAAAAAACTAGCTTAAATCAAAATCTGAATTAAATCTAAATTTAAATGAACTCTAAATTTATTCTAAAATCTAAATCTAAAGTTTAATTAAATCTAAAATTTAAATCTAAAGCTGAATTTAAATCTAATTCTTATCCATGAGGCATTCGTTGATTTAAAAAAAGGAAACCAAATACATTACTAAAGTCAAATTACTAGTTGAAAGACTAGGTCGATTTGTCTTGCTTTGAAGGAAGAGTAGGCTATTCGTTGTCGTTAAATATTTGTGCTATGTTATATTGCCAACATCTTGTAGTAGCTCTGTTTTAACGTCTATTGATAAACCAGTTCAAAAGCACCAATATTTTTCTGTTAAAGAACGATTTGACTTTTGAGCTCTACAAGATTTCAAATTTTGTCTGATCTGGTTCCCTTTAGAATTTTCCAAGAGAGTGTTGTTCCAATGTATGGCTGAATCTCTCCTGTTAGCACAGAGTGGTCCTTTCTAGTACAGTAAAGAGAATGCAATAAATGGCGAATATCCTTTATTATGTTCGAAGAAAAACCACAATGAAATTGGTATGTATTTAACCATTCATCTAAAACAGTGACTCAAAGACTTCGACTATGCTAAACTCAATGAAATTGGTATTTATTTTGTTGATTATGCTGAAAACGCCAAAGGTTTGATAGTAACAGAGAGCAGGCTTGCAGTCTATTGAAAGGAAAATAAATTTTTGCTGCATATGCATTGTGACATATAAAGATTTTCGTTACAGAAAAAAGAATGGAAAACTGTCACAGAGATCACACAGCCATGACTTTGTTATTCATGAAAGCTCGGAATTAAGGAAAACACAATGAATTCCCATCATCGAGTAAAGCTGAGCGCAAAGAACGTTTTACACGATCACATCATCTACGCCGTTTAAAATCCAAATGATAAACGGCCGGGCTTAAGTGTCACACACTAAGCTCTGACTTTGGTCAAAAATCCGTTTCCGTTTGTTCTTTCCGTTTCTGTTTTCTTGCATGGTTAAGTTTTCAAGTTATCGGGCAAGTATAGGGAGACAAGTTTTGTCAAGTTCGCAGAATGGTGTCAGTATTTGTCAGCATTGTCTTATCTGAATGTCACACGCAACCTCCTGCTGCGTTTACGAACGAACTTGAACTTGTTATTAATGCTGAACGTGCCTAAATCAAACTCAAAAATCACCTAAATTTCCCGCCTCACAGGTTACCTGAGATGTGTATATGAGGCTATTCTGGGATTTTTATGCATGCCCGCTTCAAAACAGTTTCTGAGGATTCTATTTTATGATAGCGCCAATGTAGCTGTCAAGATGGAGGACATGGGAGAAGCTTTTGTCAATTTCCTTCTTCAGTGTTACGATCGTGGAGGAACTGCCATATCATCAGGGTTAGATTCTACAGAGAAAATATTAACGAAAGGAGCATGACACCACTGAACGTGAAAAAACCTGTAGTCATCTTCTTGAGCGATGGGGAAACAATGGTGGAGGGGATCCCCTCTATTATGTGGACAGAATGAGAAGAGATGAGCTCAGAACGATACTCACACAGGAACAGGTCTGAAAGGGATCTAACAACAAACATCCTGATAAAAATGGCAAAGAAAGGAGGTGAAACCCAGTATTAAATAGTATTCCTAACAATGACATAAAACCCAGTATTTTCGGGGGCTGTTTGATTTGAAAAAAATTCGGACAAAATATAGATCTCTAGACAGAGAGTTTCTACAATAATTAATCTTACTAATAATAATTTCAATAATTTTTTCTTTTGAAAATCCTTCCTGCCGTCACATTCATCCGGAAGTAATTTCCATTTTTTTCTAGATTTACACATCAAAATTCAATTTTACTATTAGAAACCCTTATTCTGCTTGACCAATAAAAATATAAGCCCTAAAAGGTTGTCAATCTCAGGATTCATAGAGCACAAGTAACCCTGAAAATTTAAAATGTGGTAAACTTGCTAAACTCTGGACAGAGCTATAGCTAGACCACATATAAAAATATGTTAGATGCAATATGTTTTTCTGAGTTTGGTGGCATATGGTGAATATATAGCTCTCTTAAGACTGCTAATTTAGAGATTTTTTGTGATGCTTTCACTGGGTAATGGAATAGCTATTGGAAGAGGAGGGGTTGCTGGTGTCGATGGTAAAGATGGCTGGATATCAGATGGGGCAGCTGTAATAAATGGAGGAGAGAATGGTTTATATGAGAAGAGTCAACAACTAGAAGAATCGGACAATGCTAGAAGTACCAGTCAGGAAAGTTATCAATTTGTTTTTGAAGAGGAATTAGCAAAGGCAAACTCCCCACACGCAGAACAACTATTATGATCAGAGATATTCCGAATGGATGCAGGTATGGCTTGTGAGGCCAACAGGTTTTATGTTTATAATGATGATTTTATATTAAATAATATATAAATCAAATTTATTTTTATTTTTTGATTAATCTTTAGAATAATATTTTTTCACGTTATGTTCATTTCAAACCTATATCAATTTCTTTTTCAATTATTTATTTATTATAATGATGATTTTATATTAAATAATTTATAAATCATTTTTTTATATATATATTAATATTATTTTATACATAAATAATAAAATTGTTTTATATATTATTTAATCAATTTATATATTATCATTCATAAGATTTTTCAAACTTATAATATTATTATAAAATCTTTCACTTAATCAAAATAAAATATTCTATGGTGAATCAAAATTTGTTGTTGGATTGGCCTTGTTGTATGTAATTTCTAATTTTGTTAATAAAGTGTTTTTTTTTCCAATAGAAAAAAGAAGAAATTAAAATTCAGAAATAAACTAGAATATCTTTTTGCATTTGATATTATTTTAGATAAATTAATATTTCAAAATTATAATAAATTATAATAAAATAGACTATAGGAAGACATAGTCTTAAATAATGTACTAATAATTGTTAAGAGAATGAGAAAGTAAATACCTTTTACAATTGTTAATATTTTAGATAAATTAATATTTTAAAATTATAATAAAATAAAATTAAGATAGACTATGGGAAGAGAGTCTTAAATAATCCTATTTGCTATTGATAACATAATATATATAAAACAAGTATTAAAATAAAATAATAAGAAGAATTAATTTCTATGGTTATTTTTGTTCCTTTGTCTTCCTTTTCATTTTATCTATTTTTCTTTAGTCTTTTCTAGTATGTTTGAATTTAATACTCTCAACCAATTTAAAACTATTATGAATTAATTTAGGTTGAAAGTATTTTCTAATTGTCTATATAAAACAATCTCATTATTTATGCATAAAATTTAATATTATTATATATTATTTTATATTAATATTAATATAATATAAAAAAATAATTTATAAATTATTTAATATAAAATAATCATTACAATAAATAAATAATTAAGGAAGAAATTGTTATAGGTTTGAAATGAAAAAAGTTGATTTTTTTTTTTTTTTGATGGAGGTCATCCACAAATTAATTGTAGCTTTCTTGGGTGACTCCCCCGGGCATGATCTCAACCTCATCCCTTTTTCAATGTCGGAGCCTTGCACTCAGCAAGATTTGATCCTTGGTGGGCTCATTTAGAACCTTTCAACTTCACCAGTAGACCAAGGGCCCATTGACAAAAAAAATATTACTTTTAAGATTAACTAAAAAATTAAAAAAATGAAATTAAAAATAAATTAATTAAATAATATAAAAAATGAGTTTGATTTATATATTATTTAATATAAAATAATCATTATAATAAGTAAATAATAATAGAAGAAAAAGATAGGGGTTGAATTGAACAAGTGAAAAAATTACATCATAAGATTAATTAAAAAAATAAATAAAGAGATACAAATATTAAAAACTAATTGACTTAGATTACACTATCATACATAAAAAATCTTAAAATAATAAATCAATCAAGGGCAATAAGAAAAAAGCAACAAAGACTATTAGATAATAAATAGATAAGAACAAATACTTTTATTATTTGTTCAATAATTAGATTATTTTAAATATTATTTATTTTCTTTTAAATTAAAAAATTATTATATTTTTCAATAATTATTTTCTTATAATTAAAACAAATAATAATGTAAACAATTAAAAACTAATTAAATTAGAAATCAAAATTTATTATTATTTTATTTTTAAAACTCATTAAAAATTTAGTTACTTGAAACAATACACTGCACAATAAAAATCTTAAAAAGACAAAATACTATGTATCAATAGAAAGTACAAAACCTATGCCCAAAAAAAGTCATGGTATGGCATGATGCATCCATGTAGGTGCAAATATGGGGCTGGATAGCCACTATGGTTTCCCTCCATGTCATTATTCACAGTCAAATTAAAGTGTGAAACATTTGAATTGCATGTTAAGGTGATGCATTTAATACAATTTTATAAATTAATACAATAAAATAAAATAAAAAAATAGAGATGAATTGGTTGAAGGGATTTTCCAACCAAACAATGGTGAATATTTTTATTAAAACTAATAAAATAGTAAATGAATTGTGGTCAAGGGAAGAGGAGTGTTTCTTGGAGGATTTGAATGTGATGTAGTTGCAACATATATTTAGGCCCTTTCTTTAATGGCCTATGCTTGAATTATCTCATCTAATAAATACCTTTTGAAATTATTAATATTTTAGATAAATTAATATTTCAAAATTATAATAAAATAAATTAAGATAGACTATGGGAAAATAGTCTTAAATAATCCTATTTGCAATTGATAACATACTATATATAAACACATGTATTAAAATAAAATAGATTATGGTAAGACTTAGTCTTAAAAAGAGTACTAATATATGTTGTAAGAATGAGAAATCTAAGTAGAAAAAGTAAATACTGGTTAGAAGAAATCAAGAATTAATAAATATAAATTAATTAATTAAAAGGTGGAAAAAAGAATTATTATTTTATTATCATATATATGTTGTTTGATTTTCTATTTTATCTAATTATTTTTTTATATTATTAATTGTTAAAATAATTTCAAACATATAATATTATTATAAGATTTTAAATTATGTTATTAGACAGTGTTTTCCTTAACTTACAAGCATCCACAACATCTCTTAGTATCAATTTAGCAATAGTACCAAATTGCTCCACAAATCTACAAAGAACATAAAAAGGTTTGGGATGTATGACAAGTATAAGGGCTTGTAATCTAAATCCAATTTAAAATATGTGCTCTTGTTGTCGCTCATTTTTAAAATTGTGAGTGAATTTTCATTTAATTTTGTTTCCTATTCCCAAAAAAAGAACAAATATTTCTTAAAAAGTCGGGTCAAAATTGTATTTTATTTATTTGTTTGTTTATTTATTTGGCATAAGTTTATAAATAATATTTATCTTGTTTGATTTTATTTGTATTCATTCTAAAGTTTTAAAATTCAATTTACAATTTATTTACTTGTAATCTTTGATCAAATTTAAAAATTATGGAAATGGTTTACATTAGTTTAGTGATTTGTAGATTTGAATCTAATTTTTCATTTTCAAATTAGATGAGACAATTCAAGCATTTGTTAAAGAAAGGGTCTAAATATATGTTGCAACTACATCACATTCAAATCCTCCAAGAAACACTCCTCTTCCTTGACCATAATTCATTTACTATTTTATTATTTTAATCAAAAAATTCATCACTTTGGTTTGAAAATCCCTCTAACCAATTTGTTTCTATTTATTTATTTATAAAATTGTATTAAATGCATCACCTTAGCATGCAATTCAAATGTTTCACACTTCAATTTGACTCTTAATAATGACATGGAGGGAAACGATAGCAGCTATCCAACCCCATATTTGTAAGGGGGTATGGATGCATCATGCCATACCATAATTGTTTTTGGGCATAGGTTTTGTACTTTCTATTAGTACATAGTATTTTATCTTTTTAAGATTTATGTGTAGTGTAAGAACAATTTCTCTTGCTTGTACATTTATTTTTATTGTGTTGGGGTCTTAGTTATGCCAAACAATACACTACACAATAAAAATCAGCATACAAGCAATAGAAATTGTTCTAACACTTCACATACATCTTAAAAAGATAAAATACTATGTACCAATAGAAAACACAAAACCTACACCCAAAAATAGTTACGGTATGGCATGATGCATCCATGCCCCCTTGTAAATATGGGGTTAGATAGTCACTATCGTTTCCCTTCATGTCATTATTAAGAGTCAAATTGAAGTGTGAAACATTTGAATTGCATGCTAAGGTGATGCATTTAATACAGTTTTATAAATTAATAAAATAAATAAATAGAGATGAATTGGTTGAAGGGATTTTTGAACCAAACTGTGATGAATTTTTTGATTAAAAATAATAAAATAGTAAATGAATTATGGTCAAGGAAAGAGGAGTGTTTCTTGGAGGATTTGAATGTGATGTAGTTGCAACATATATTTAGGCCCTTTCTTTATTAGATGGTTGAATTATCTCATCTAATTTGGTCATGTGGAGGGAATTTCCATTTGTATTTTTGGCATATGGGTGGCTACAATTTTTTTTTGAAAGAAGATGCAAAAATGATAGTATGACTAACATTCATGGCTTCTATCTCTTCACATAAGAGGCATATCCTAAAGAAAGATCAAAATAGCTCTAGATTTTTTAAGATTAGCATTACATTTCATTTTATGAGTTTGTTGTTCCAAGCAAATACAAACCATCCTACAAGTAGGGATCAACAATGAGCTAGAACAAGAGTAGAGGAATAATGAGGGAAAAGGTTCCAAGATTCATAATTTTCTATAAGAACATTCAAGTTAAAGAGTAAGAGAGAAATGTCATACTAATTACTAAAGTGTCATGCATCCCAAACCTTTTTATGTTCTTTGTAGATTTGTGGAACAATTTGGTATCAACCATTGTTATGACTATTGCTAAATTGATACTAAGAGATGTTGTGGATGGTTGTATTTTGTAAGAGTTAAGGAAAAGACTATCTAAGCTACTAACGATGCACCAATTATTCATATATGGTTAAAGGAAAAAGGAAGGGAAGATCACAAGGGAAAAATTAGTGCATGGTCTAGTGACTCATTTCCTCTTGGATCTACATGCTTTCTTGTTGTCTTTTACCATTAAGTTAGAATTATAAATTTAGTCTATTAGGAGTCTAGTGACTCATTCCCTCTTGGATCTAGAGCATGAGGTCACCATGTTGGATCTTTGCAATTCTAAACAACGTAATGGAGAGAGTTTTATGACTTATTTACAAATATGGAGAGGACTTGTAAGTTGTATCAAGCTTATTCAAACACAATGTGGATGTCCCCTCTAGTTACATCATTAACTCTAGCTTCAAATTATGTCATTTTTTTGGAATCAAAACCAACTCATTTATATTTAGGGAAATCCTTGTAAGTTTTATTACCCAATTGTATATTATTTAGCAGACTACATTAAATTTCATGTCCATCTTTATATATACCATATCTTTCTCTTAAATTAATTTGGGCCTATCATTTTACTATATGAACCATAACACCCAAAGGTATGATCATAACCAAAAAACCACACATAAATTAACACTAGATGCCTAATAACCAAGATAGGAAAAAAAAAAATATAGGATTTCACAAAAATACTAATAAATAAGGTGTCAAAGCTCAAATTTCTCAAGTTGTTGGAGGATGCTATTTTGCAAATTAACCTACAGGAGGTCAGGTTTAGCCACACTTGGCAGGTTGGACAACCAAGCTCAGAGATTTTCCTTCAAGCACTAGAGATCTTACTATTGAAATTGCGCCTCAGCTTATTGGTGTGACTAATGGTAGCAAATAGTGATCAGTTGGCCATTGATCAACAAGACTGTGTTCGATTGGCAAGACCTTGTTCTTTGTGCCTGCAATGGTCTGACAATTCATGATGTTAGCGGTTTGATCTATCAGAATGACTTAGTTTTGTCGATGGGACCCTAATGGTAGTCCCAATGACAGCCCGATATAGTTCTTTCCAAGGAAGAACACTTTGTTGTCGGTGTGACTCAGGGACTTCAGTGGGACTCTCCATTGTGTCTCGACGATGGATTGATGGCTATGGTGGGACCCAAGTAGACGGGTGCAAAGCATTAGTTGATGCTAACTTGGTCGTGCCGACCACATCGACCTATATGAACTTCATCAATTTGGCATCCTCACATTGGTGAGAGACAAGTTATTGTCTCACCAATATGTCGATACATGGTGAACCTTTTTAGTGGTAAAGTGGACATCGGTAGGACTTGCTCATATTGGTGGGAGGTGATATGGACTCTCTCCAATGTGGTGATGGACTTGTTCAATAGTGTACCATGACAAGCATGTATTAGGGTGATTCAAATAGATTGGTGGAAGGTTTGATGTTGTCTCATCGATGGCCCAATAAGGAAATTTCTAAGCGACAGTTAGTCTGCTGTAACAACTGAGAATTGAATTGGTATCTTTCCAACATGGGTCTAGTGATGTAGATAGATTGGAGAATTCTCTCATAAGGAAAATTGTTGTATGTGTTATTAGATTGTAATAGTGATTGAAATTGTAGAGTTTAATGTGTGAATGTGACTGATCAAGGAAATTGGTAATGTTGCCAAAATTATATGTTGTGAATTGACATCTGAGAGGGAAAAACTATAACTTTGTATGTGAATCTTCTTCACTGTAATACAGAGAGTTTACCTAAATTATATGTTGTGAATTGACATCTGAGAGGGAAAAACTATAACTTTGTATGTGAATCTTCTTCACTATAATACAAAGAGTTTTGTCTTGGTGTGGTGGGTTTTTTCCTAGAAGGGTTTTCCCATGTAAATATTGGTGTCTACTCTGTGTTGTCTTAATTTGTTCTTATATGTTCCTGTTAATGTGCATCTTTAGTGTACTGTAATTTGAGATTTGAACCTTAAGTCTGTATTATCTTCTTAGAATTGTCATTAGGAAAGTGATTCCACACCTTTTCTTTCCTTACACTTCCAAAAGGATTTTAATGAAAAAGTGGAAACATAGGCTCAATTGGAGAACCCCCACCAATGCTCAGACCTGAAGACTTTACCACATAAGAGATTGAGGCAGTTGAGGCTCTTCTAGGCATGAAACACCCATCTAGTAGTGAGGGGTTGGCCACCTAAATAGGAAGAAGGCTTGTCTTTTTTATCAAGGCACCTTTTTTTATATGTGTGTTGATGCCATTTTGAAGTTCTTTTGCTTCTTCTAAGAGGGTATTTAAATCTTTCTCTGCATGTGAAGCTGCCTCTTTCGAATGTGCTGGAAATGGTTGCGATATCTCTTTTATGCCTTTCCCTTCCCAATCCAACTTTCTCTTTTTGGCTCTTGACATCTCTTTTTGTTTTGATCCCTCCCCGGTTCGGGCTTGATCTTCCTGAGCTCAGTTTCCTCCTATCTCTCCAATTCCTAGGGATCGCTCACTATTTTCCACCCCCTTTTTTGAGCATACTTCATGAATTTCCTTTTTGAAGAGACATCTCCTTGTGTGAGCTCCTTCACACACTTCTACTTTTTGCTACCAACTTCCATACTTCATCATGATCTCTAGATTTTTGTAGATTTCCACCGCTTCTACTATTTCCACCAAAATGTTGGCCTTCACTCCTTTGCCATTCACAAAGTCTTCATGAACCCCTAATGCATCCCCTATTTTCACCATAGCCTCCACATTCCAGTACTCCAATGGGAGGTCCACCAATTTGATCCATTTAGGGAATTTTTTCTTATTTCCCTTGATTGCTTTATTATTTTAAGCTTTTTTGTGTATTATAGTGTAATCCAGGTCAATTAGTTTTTAATATTTGTATCTCTTTATTTTTTATTTTTTAATTAATCTTATGATGTAATTTTTTCACTATTTGTGCAATTCAACCCCTATCTTTTTCTTCCATTATTATTTATTTATTATAATGATTATTTTATATTAAATAATATATAAGTCAAACCCATTTTTATATTATTTAATTAATTTATTTTTATCTCATTATTTTTTATCTTTTAGTTAATCTTAAAAGTAATATTTTTTCACCTTTTTTCATTTCAAACCTATATCAATTTCTTCCTTAATTATTTATTTATGGTAATGATCTTATTTTATATTAAATAATTTATAAATAATTTTTTTATATTATATTAATATTAATATAAAATATAATATATTAATATTATTTTATGCGTAAATAATGAGAAAATACTTTCAACCTAAATTAATTCATAATAGTTTTAAATTGGTTGAGAGTATTAAATTCAAACATACTAGAGAAGACTAAAGAAAAATAAATAAAAGGAGAAGGGAGACAGAGGAACAAAAATTACCATAGAAATTAATTTTTATTATTTCAAACATGTAATATAATAACATAATTTATTATATAATTTAATTAATATTATATAAAAAATCTTATAATAATATTATCTGTTTGGAATTCTTCTAATAATTAATAATATGAAAGAACAATCATAGAAAATCAAACATATATATGATAATAAAATAATAATTCTTTCTTCCACCTTTTAATTAGTTTCTTTATATTTATTAATTCCTAATTTCTTCTAAGCATTATTTACCCTTTCTACTTAGATTTCTCATTCTTACAACATGTATTAGTAGATTTTTTTAAGACTAAGTCTTATTATAATCTATTTTATTTTAGTACATGTTTTTATATATAGTATGTTATCAATAGAAAATATGATTATTTAAGACTCTCTTCCCATAGTCTATCTTAATTTTATTTTATTATAATTTTGAAATATTTTTTTATCTAAAATATTAACAATTGTAAAAGGCATTTACTTTCCCATTCTCTCAACAATTATTAGTATATTATTTAAGACTATGTCTTCCCATAGTCTATTTTATTATAAATTATTATAATTTTGAAATATTAATTTATCTGAAATAATATCAAATGCAAAAGGATATTCTAGTTTATTTCTTAAGTTCAATTTTTTTTTTCTATTGAAAAAAAAAAACACTTTATTAACAAAATTGGAAATTACATATTATGACACAACAAGACCAATCCAGCAGCAAATTCTGATTTACCATAGAATATTTTATTTTGATTAAATGAAAGATTTATAATAATATTATAAGTTTGAAAAATCTTCTTAGTAATAATATATAAATTGATTAAATAATATATAAAACAATCTCATTATTTATACATAAAATAATATCAATATTTATTATTTTTATACATAAAAAAATTGATTTATAAATTATTTAATATAAAATAATCATTATAATAAATAAATAATTGAAGAAGAAATTGATATAGATTTGAAATGAACAAAAGGTGAAATTTTTTTAATATTATTCTAAAGATTAATCAAAAATAAAAATAAGTTTGATTTATATATTAAATATAAAGTCATCATTATAAACATAGAACCTGTTGGCCTCACAAGCCGTAAAATTCATACTGGCCATACCCGCATCCATTCAGAATATTTCTATCATAATAGTTGTTGTGCGTGTGGGGAGTTTGCCTTTGCTAATTCCCCTTAAAAACAAATTGATAACTTTCCTGACTGGTACTTCTAGCATTGTCCGATTCTTCTGGTTGTTGACTCTTCTCATATAAACCATTCTCTCCATTTATTACAGCTGCCCCACCTGATATCCAGCCATCTTTACCATTGACACAGCAACCCCTCCTCTTCCAATAGCTATTCTATTACCCAGTGAAAGCATTACAAAAAAATCTAAATTAGCAGTCTTAAGAGAGCTATATATGCACCATATGCCACCAAACTCAGAAAAACATATTGTATCTAACATATTTTTATGTGGCCTAGCTATAGCTCTGTCCAGACTTTACCAAGTCTACCCTATATTAAATTTTCAAGGTTACTTGTGCACTATTAATCCTTAGATTGACACCCTTTTAGGGCTTATATTTTTACTGGTCAAGCAGAATAAGGGTTTCTAATAGTAAAATTGAATTTTGATGTGTACATCTAGAAAAAAAATGGAAATTACTTCTGGATGAATGTGACGGCAGGAAGGATTTTCAAAAGAAAAATTATTGAAATTACTATTAGTAAGACTAATTATTAGAAACTCTCTGTCTGCAGATCTATATTTTGTCTGAAAACTTTTCAAATCGAACAGCCCCCAAAAATACTGGGTTTTCTATCATTGTTAGGAATACTATTTAATACTGGATTCCACTTCCTTTCTTTGCATTTTTATCTGGATGTTCGTTGTTAGATCCCTTTCAGACCTGTTCCTGTGTGAGTATCGTTCTGGGCTCATCTCTTCTCATTCTGTCCACATAATAGAGGGGATCCCCTCCACCATTGTTTCCCCATCGCTCAAGAAGATGACTACAGGTTTTTTCACGTCCAGAGTGGTGTCAAGCTCCTTTCGTTAATATTTTCTCTGTGGCATCTAACCCTGATGATGAGGCAGTTCATCCACGATCGCAATACTGAAGAAGGCAATTGACAAAAGCTTCTCCCATGTCCTCCATCTCGACAGCTACATTGGCGCTATCATAAAATAGAATCGTCAAAAACTGTTTTGAAGCGGGCATGTATAGATCCCAGAATAGCCTGGTATACACATCTCAGGTAATCTATGAGGCGGGAAATTTAGGTGATTTTTGAGTTTGATTTAGGCGCGCTCAGCATTAATAACAAGTTGAAGTTCGTTCGTAATCGCAGCAGGAGGTTTTGTGTGACATTCAGATAAGACAATGCTGACAAATACTGACACTATTCTGTGAACGTGAAAAGACTTGTCTGCTTGTACTTGCCCGATAACTTGAAAACTTAGCCACGCAAGAAAACAGAAACGGAAATAGCAAACGGAAACGGAAGTTTGACCAAAGTCAGAGCTTAGTGTGTGACACTTAAGCCCGGCCATGATAAACTAAATGAGAAACGCTAAACTAAAGATGATAAACTAAAATGATCCTATTCAAATAATAAACTAAAGATGATACAAATATTTATGCTGAATGGCCATAGGAACTATGTTGAATGGCCATGGGAACTACGTATTTGCTTCCGTGCGGTTTACTCCTGAACGAAAAGAAGATTGAGACGTTGGCTATATTGGATGCAAAATAGCCGATACCCTACAAAATCAAAACTCTCTAGGCAACTAAAATCATCATCACGTCAGGTTCACCATTTGTAGCTTAGGAAAATTCAAAGTCAGCAAACATTAATCAATAAATCCAAAAGTCCCTAGCTAACAATGAAGCACAAAGGAGTAAAATGCATAAACCAAAGAATCATCTCATCAAAAAGTCTTCATGCACTCCATGAAGATTAACCTTCATGGCACCTTCTCCATTTTGCTACAAATAGTATTTTCCCTAGATCTTGATGAGCAACTATGACCTATGACAATGACCTAGCAAAATATTGAAGGATTTAATCGACGGTGGAGATTGGATGTGATGAGTAGAGATAAGGACGAGACTAGAAGATCAAACGGACAACAGAGATCAAATAGGATTAATCGATGGTGGAGATTGGACGTGACAGACAGGGATAAGGACAAGACTAGAAGAGGAACTAAGAAAATCAATTAGTTCGAAAGGGAAAGTGAATAATTAAACAATGACAACATCATTTAATTATAGAAGAAAAAGCGATCTGATTTTTCAAATTAAATAATCATTTAATTCAAATTTAGTGAGAGGGAAAGTCAATTTCAAAAATTAAATAAATATTCTTTATTTATTCATGGACAAAGAAAGATGAGTAACTAATTAAATCATTTAGAATTAATTATTTAATTGTGGTAGACAAAGTGGTGATAATTAAATAAATTAGATTTATTTAATTATAAGGGATGAGAACCTTAGTGATGTAATTAAATAATATTTAATTAATCAGAGGGTGAGGTGAAATGATGGAAAGATTTAATTAAATAACTCAAATTACTTAATTAATAGGAGAATGATGACATTAGAAAATTAATTTTACATGTCTACATAGATCATGATTTGGGTGTTTTTCAACCCAACCATAAGATTTATACTTTCATAGAGTTCTTCCTACTTAAATATCTACTGACCTTGCATGAAGTGCCTAGCTACCTTAAAATATTTTGGGCTAGGGGGGAATCTGGGGCAACCTGTAACATGTACTTGCATATAAATATGATATAGCAATGTCTTATTTACAATATGTGGCCGAGAATCATATTAAGTAAAGTTTTCTAGGCTAATCATCTTTTTCGATGATCCGGGCTTTAGCCAAAGCACTTGAAAATATTGGAATTTTCTTGAAAAGAGGAAATCCTTCTCTATTGTTCCACATTTGAAACCCTTCCTAGATAGTAAAACCACAACCACTCACATGAGCATGCATATCAACATATACACACATAAAGTAGACAATCTTTCCTTAATTTGGCACATCTTGCATGAATAGAAAGAATACATTAATATCAATCACATAGAGCAATTTAAATCTTCTCATGATTATCCACACAATGCATACCATATCATTCATCATATGTAGCAACATATATACCACTTGTAGTTAGGATAAAAATCTTAAATCAGGGTAAATGCATAAACATCAATAACAAAACCCTAACAAGCACAATGAAGCACATAACAACATGAAAATCAAAATAATAAACAAAAATGCAAATCGATCTCCATAGCTCTTCTCAACCTCGCATGAGAATGCAAGATTTTGAAGGTTTGATTGTTGGAGGAATGTTGGTTGCTCAATTCAGTAGCATATTGATATCATAAAGGTGATAGATGGAGGATGATAGATGAAAGATGATGGATGAAAGATTCAAGAATGATTTTGACAACATAAGGATGCTTGAAGAATTGAATCCCCCTAAATGGCTCCTGAGAGACTATATTTATAGAGCTTTGAAGTGGATGGAGATAAGATTCAATGAGAATTTGATTTTTGACAAAAGAGGAAATACAACAAGATAAGATAAGATTTGAAAAGATAGAAAGATTTGATTTTCTATTTTAAAAGAAATAAATCCTGAAAAAGATGAGAAGGATAATTGATGAATTATCTAATTAAATAAATTAATTAGATACACATGAGTTCCAATTTTGGAAAGAAAGCGAGATCTTTTTAGGATTTTATTAATTAAATAAATATTTGATTTATTTAATTAATGTTGGATTTATGATTTCATTAATTGAATAATATAAATTATATAATTAACATTAGAAGAACAAAGAGATTATGAATAAAAATGATTTAATTAATTAAATAATATACATTATTTAATTAACATTAGAAGAACAAAGGTATTATGAATAGAAATGATTTAAATGAAATTAGTCAAATAAATAAGATGTATTTAACTAATTAGACGATGACATGGGTACCTAAGAAAAAACATGCTACAAGATGTCTAAATGATGTAATGTTGTGACAAGGTGTTGTTAGAGGACATTTTTGGGTGTCTACATTTTCCCCCTCTTTGAGATGATGAGGAGTAACATCATTTCAAAGAAGCTAAGGTATGGATAGAGGAAAATGGATGATAATGAGATGGGAAAAATGATGGAATGATGATGATATAAGAATAGGATAAAGATGGGATGATGATGCCTCCTCAAGAGGATATGCAGGTTGAAAAAACATGGGTATTCTCTCAAAATGAAATGAAATGATAAAGGAGGGATAAGATGAATGATGCAAGATAGGAAGTAGATGAAGGAGATGAATGATACATTATGCTGCAAGAAAGTGAGCAATCATGGTGTTTGATATAACACTAGATGTTATGCACCAAGGTATCAGGACCAAGGTGCCAATTTGTTTGGTGTCCTAGTGTAATACAACCTTGTCTAAACATATGAGGAAGTAAACTTAGAGCACTAAAATACTAATGCACAAAAGGTATGATATGCCATTAGATGCAAAGGATAGTGCAAAACGCTATTCCAACATACACAAGGTATGAATATAAGCCAGAATAATATAGATTTGATACAAATGCAAGATAAAATGATAACACACATAAGCAAGCAAGCAATCATGCACAAATGGTTACAAAAAAAAGAAGGTATTTCCCATGTCAAGCTATCAACCGTTGATTGATTTACTGATGATGATGATTATGATGATAGTGTTGTCATTACGGGGAATGATATATCCCTAGATCAACACAAGGATGATGATAACTGATTGATTGGTTGGTTGATTTGGTTTACGATAAGATGAGGATCAAGACTATAGATGCAATTGGATAATTTGAAAAGATTGATTAACTTGCATTTGGATTGTTTCCTGGATTAATTTTGAGTGATTTGATGTATGGATGAATGAATTTGATGAAGATAATTGAGTGGTTAAATGGTTGGATGATTGGATTGAGGTGATGGATTGATTAGATGAAATTAGAAGAAGTGATTGGATGGATTGATTTTATTGCTTGGATTTTTATTGGCTATTTGATTTCTTTTTGTCTTTTTTCAAGACCTTTTTCCATTTTTTTTTGTATTTTTGCCAGGGATATTTTTTATTTTTTTTGTATTGTTGTGAATATGTTAATTTTTATTTATTTTTGGTGAAAGAATATGTTATTATTATTATTTTTGAAATTTTTTTGGATTTTTCTAGGATGTTTTTTCCTTTTTTTTTTGTATTTTTAAGGACTTTTTATTATTATTTTTAAAGATGTCCATGGATGAAAATTTGGGTAGCCTTTGTGCTAGATACCAATGACAAGGGAAAACCAAGTCTAGGTGCAAGGAGATAGATGTGATTGATGGATGAAAGGGTAGGTGATAGGATAAGGGATAAAAGGCTCATGATAGATGGATGGATGGAATGGATGTATGCATCATAAGAGAGCAAGGATGTGATCTCCAAAGACAATGTCACATAGGAATAACATGCCCCATTCAAGGTACAATACTTAGGATTTTTATGACAATGCTTAGAACAATAGGATGGTGATAAGATTGCATTGGAAAAGATGAGGTCTGTCAAGAGATACCCAAAAACATGTTTGAACATTTTTCCCCTATGTCTTCATCAAGATCAAAAGAAGGGTGGATAAGTGGATTCAATATGATAGGTATGTATGATGGTTAAAGATGGTAGGTAGGATGGAAATGATGTGATAAGAAGTGACATGATAAGATATATAGTGTGAATGAGACAAAGTGCCCCCAAGTGTAGGTCACATAGAATATCAACCTACACATGATGCCTGTTTTCCAGGTTCTCATCATGGTACTTATCCAGGGCACCTGTTTACCAGGTTTTCACCATTGGATGAAGGGATTTCTCTTTACCAGGTTTTGATTTTTATTTGATTTTTTTTTTACTTTTTTATTTTTTTTTTAAATTTTGACTTTTTTTTTTGGATAGGAGAAGGGGAATATGGATAGGAGGGACTCAAATGTCTAGTTCCATGAAAGGTGATAGTCCCACTAGATGGATGTCGTCACATGGACCATGTAAAATTCCATTATGCTCATAGATGTTGGTAAGGGATGACATGAAAGGGTGATGGAGTAGGTAGATGATGGATTATGATGTGGATTATGGAGAGAAATAGTGGATTATGATGTGGATTATGCAGGGAAGATGAAAGGGAGGCTTAGCCAAAATCATGGACCATAGGGAGGTGATGGGGGAGATATTTAGGGTAATTAGTGAAGGATGAGGATATGGAGGTATGTGGAATTGTTGTGAAATGGAAGGGAACCATGACCAATGGTTGCACACATTGTGAGAAACCTTGAAGCTTTTGATGTGGAGGGGATGTAGGAAGCAATGGAGATGTTTGCTTAGGAGATGGATGATGAAGTGATTTAGTTACCCACATAGACTTATTATTTTTATGATTTTTGCTTTACTAGTGGGATTTTTGAAAGGAGTGGGATTTTTGGATGGAAGAGGATGGTTGGGATTTTTGTGGTGTGGATGCCTCATTTGACTTGATTTCCTTTTGCTTAGTACCCAAACTATTTTGTTTTTAAACTTTTCTTTTGGAGGTAAGGGATTATATAGATTTTTATATGGATTTTTCTTTGATTCTTTGCTTTTGTGCCCTAAGGCATGAGGATCCTTAGGATTTTTTACTTTATAGGTAGAGGAATTGAAATTTTTATTTTAGAATCCCTTGGGTTTGGTGGAATGAGTGGAAACTTTATGTTTAGACATTGTGTGCATTTGTTAGTCATGGTTAGGATTTTTAGAGGATTTATGCATAAGTGGATAAGGAGATTGGATAATGGGGATATTATGTGTTGGGATTAGTGGAGGTAGATTAGATGGAGGAATATTAGGAGTTGGAAGCAATGGTGGAAAAGTTGACGGTGGAAGGTGTACGATCACATGCTTTTGACATTTATAGGATGATGGAGGAGGGATGGAAACATATGTTTTAGGTGTATGATAAGATTTATGGTGGAACGATGACTTAGGATGGATGGAGGAAGTACCAACATATTTAGCTTGTTTGCATTAGGGTGAGTAACCAAGGCCAAATGAGTGTGGAGGGACTTTTACATGGATGGGCTCCAAAATACCTTCTTCATAAAGGCCTAAACCTTTAGGTCTTGGTAGTTCATGTTTTGGAGTATACGATGGACAATGCGACTAGGTGTGTTTTGGACACTAGACTTGATTTCATTATTAGATGAAGAAGGTGAAGTGGATAAAGGTTGTTGTTGTCCTAAAGAAGAACACTCATGGATGGAGGTGGATAGACCAATAGGATATGATGGAGGACTTGCAATGGGGTAGATAGTGGGTGATGGAGGATCATTAGGATCTTGATTAGTATTGTGTTCACTTAGATCCAAGATATTTGTTTGATCTTCTATGTGTGGTTGGGAGGAATATGTGTCATCAAGGGAAGTGGATGTTGATGGATTATGGATAGGACTAGGTGAAGGTGCATTTGGGATATCTTTCTCATCGATGAGTATAGGATCACATTGCTCATGGATAGGCTCTTCATCATTATGGATATCATCTTGATCATAGAAAAGATATAGTGGATAGGTTGGATGAAAGTGATTTGATATTGATTAGGAATAGGGATTGATGTTTCCACATGCTTAGGAGTAGACTCTTGATGTAACTCTTGGGTTGATTTAGTGGGAGTGGAAGGGGATGACTCCTGAATAGGCTTGACATGTTCTAGATGGTCAACAACATGGAGACATGATGGATGTTGACTTGGGCTCAATGGGGGAGACTACATGATGGGGTTGTAAGAATGGGAATGGTGTTTGAAGACTCTTTGGTAGGTTCAAACATATGAGTTGGATAACATGGTGATATTTTATTCCTTGCTAGTAGCCCTTGGATCACATCCTTTGTAGGTGGATGGTTGGATTTGGGTAATGCCATAGGTTTACTTTTGAAATGTTTGAATTTAGGGCATAGATTTGATGGAGGATTAGATGATGGTGGGGGTAATGAAGAGTTTGATGGATTATAAGGTGGAGAGGCCAATGGATTAGGACTAGGACATGGTGGCTTAGGGATAGGCATTTTATTAGATGGTGGTATGATAAAGTTATAGGGTGCATGAACTAGATTGGTGTTCCCCTTATCAAATGGAGCATGAGAATTTAAATTCTCTTGATTTTTTTTCCAAGGTGGACTTGGGATCCTATGTTCTTGTTGTGATATGGGTGGATATGTTGATGTGGCATTGGCATGATAGGTAGATGGGTTAGGTTAGTAGGATGACGAAGGTGACACATAGGATTGATGTTGAATGTACATTGAGGTTGGAGTGGTGTTTGGACTTGTTGTGGTATGATTTGTTGTTGTGATAATGATGGAGGGGTTGCATAGGATAATGGTTGTTGAGAGGTGGATTGATATGGATAAGGGTTGACATTCAAAGAGGTGGGATAAGGTGATGTGGAATTATTTTGATAGGTGGATGGATTAGATTGATATGGAATGGAGGGAGATGCCACATAGGAATGGGGTGGAATTGATTGGTGTTGAATGAATAGAGGATGATGTGTTTGCTGGGTTTTAAAAACTTAGCTATGCAATATTGGGCTTGTGCTATGAGTTGTTTCCTGTGAGGTGATTGGTTTTTTTGAAGGTGAAATTATTAGATGAGGCCTTGGAGCCTATGTATAATTTGTTGTTCTAAGGGTTGTGGTGCTTGATAAAGTGATTAGAGGAGGTCTTGGAATTGGGTACTAGGTCTTCTAATGTTGGCATAGTGAAAAATGATGTTGATTGGATTAAAGAGATGATGATGATTAGGATATGATGTGGAATGACAAGATTGAATGATTTGGGTGATGTGGAAAGTGTTTATTGGAAGTTTGACTTGGGCAATATCAAACACAAGATCTCACATGTAAATGCATGAACACACACACCAAACACAATGAAATTTATCTTTCAAGATTAAATGTTATGATTAAGCAGACACTCGACTGCACAACAACAAGCCTAATGTTAGTCAAGTGGGTATGGCCAATTAGATCTTAAGATGGGATGCACGATGTTGACTAGGGATGATTTGAAAGAAAAATCCTGCCACACGGCCAGGAGAAAGGGGAAACCCACCCTTCACCTTCACTTCCCAAAGGGATAAAGTTCTTTAGAGCTTAGCCAAGAGTGACAAGATTTTAACTCCTAAAGAAGCATGTCTTTGGATTCACACTTCCATTGAGGTCATCACTTGGAGTGGTGTGTGCTCCAAGTAGGACTCCTAAGAAGGGTATGCAAAAAGAAAACCAAGTGAGGTTTTTTTTATCACACACACACTTGATTCACACTCATAGTTGTTAATTGACCCTTAGAAATGATATGTGTGTAAGCAAACAATAGAAGCACTTGGTCTTTTTAACTGCAAGCCAAAATGTGTGATGGAAGATAATGGTTCATTTTAGACCCAATTTTTGATATGTGATTAAAGACAAGATTCACTTTAAGAGCCTAGATATGAATGTGTGAAAAACAAGATTAATGAGAAATGAAAGATTAGAAGGAATGCACATGAAATATTTGCTTCCAAGTTGTTGTTGTGACTGATCCCAACATTGCTATAGCTCCTTTGATTCACCAACAAGCCACAAAATTGAAAAAGACCAAGTAAACTTGCATAGAAGAAGGCTATGTGAAAAAGATGAAATCTGATAAAAATATGATTATGATGAATTGATACAATTGAATGGATTATATAAACAAAAAATTGAGAAGATTTCATCCAATTTAAAAAATAAAATTCATTGAAATCAGATCAATTTTGCTTAAGAAATGCTCTTTCAAAGTTTAAATGCAAGTTTGAATTTGACTAATAAAAGAGTATTAAAAATGACACATTCACCTGATAATTTCTACACTGTTGTGAAATTTGTCGAATTAGCTTTCCGATGAGTCCTTATTTGCATGATTTGGAGCCCATACGACAAAGTTATGATAAAACAAAATCTAAATCTAAATTATGAAACTTTAAATCTAAATTAAAGTAAAAACCTAAATTAAGAATCCAATTACAAATCTAAAAAAAATCTTATTAAAGACTAATTAAAATCTAAAAAAATATAACTAAAAGCTAATTTAATTTATCTAAGAACCTGATTAAAGATCTACTTAAAAATCTAAAAATCTAATTAAATTCTAATTAAAAATCTAAAATCTAAATTAAAGAATTTATTTCTAAACTAAAATCCAAAATTTAATTTAAGATCTGAATTAAATTAAAAAAACTAAATTTAAACTAAATTAGAAAAACTAAAAAATCTAAAATCTAAAATAAAACTAAAAACTAAAGAATAGGTAAATCAAATATTAAAACTAAATCTAAGACTAAAGCTAAATCAAAGAGTAAAGGAAAGTTTAAAAGTAAAGCTAAATCAAAGACTTAAAAGAGATCTAAGATGTTGACGGTTTGAAAGGAGACTATGCAATGGTAGTAGAGGGGCAGATGGGGTCGACGTGCACAATGGAGAGTAGGAGTTTCGACAAGTCAAAACCAATGAATGTGGATATATTAGAGGTGACTGTACTTGAATGTGAGGTAACCAAGACTTGGAGAGGCGAAAACACTGATGCAGGAGTGGCAGTTTGGATTCAAATAGCAATGAAGGAAGTTCTAGCTGTCAATATGATAAAAAAGACCTTTAAATTTATTGTCAAAGCCATGTGAATCAATAAACCATAAGAGAAAACTAGTCAAATAATAAAAAACCAAGAGATATACGTTGCAATGAAGTCATCTGGGAGCTTGTAGAGGAGTACGATGGATCTGTATCATATGTTCTCTTGAGACAATGATGAGGTTGATTTCAGCCGAGGAGGTCACCTACAACAAATCCCTTGCAAAACTCTATAGACGAGGGTTAGATAAAGACCAATTTTTACAAGAAAAAAATTGAAAAAACGTATGAGTAGATCAAGAGACGTCAAATTTACCAATGTAGTTAGGGTAAATGCATAAACATCAATAAAAAAACCCTAACAAGCACAATAAAGCATTAAACAACATGAAAATAAAAATAATAAACACAAACACAAATCAAAGACCATATTATGCTCGATTGATCTCCATTGCTCTTCTCAACCTCGCATGAGAATGCAAGATTTTGAAGGTTTGATTGTTGGAGGAATGTTGGTTGGTTAATTTAGTAGCATAACAATATGATGAAGGTGATAGATGGAGGATGATAAATGAAATATGATGGATGAAAGATTCAAGAATGATTTTGATAGTATAAGGATGCTTGAAGAATCAAATCCCCCTAAGTGGCTCCTGAGAGACTATATTTATAGAGTTTTGATGTGGAAAGAGATAAGATTCGACAAGGGTTTGATTTTTGACAAAAGAGGAAATACAAAAAGATAAGATAAGATTTAAAAAGATAGAAAGATTTGATTTTATGTTTTAAAGGAAATAAATCCTAAAAAAGATGAGATGAACAATTGATGAATTATCTAATTAAATAAATTAATTAGATACACATGAGTTCCAATTTTGGAAAGAAAGCGGGATCTTTTTAGGATTTTATTAATTATGATTTCATTAATCAAATATTATAAATTATTTAATTAACATTAGAAGAATAGAGAGATTATGAATAGAAATAATTTAATTAATTAAATAATATAAATTATTTAATTAACATTAGAGGAACATAGGTATTATGAATATAAATTGTTTAAATTAAATTAGTCAAATAAATAAGATTTATTTAATTAATTAGAGGATGACATGGGTACCTAGGGAAAAACATGCTACAAGATGTCTAAATGATGTAATGTTGTGACAAGGTATTGTAAGAGGAAATTTTTTGGGTTTCTACATCACTCATCACAAGCTAAATGATGTAATGTTGTGACAAGGTGTTGTAAGAGGACATTTTTGGGTTTCTACACCACACATCACAAGCTTGAAGACAATTCAATCATGGTATTAATGCAAGATTGATACATTCTCTACAATCTACTCCCTCAAACATTCTATCATTATTCATGGTGAACTTGATAGGTTACAAAACTTAACACAACATAGAACTAACGATGTCAAAAATTTGGAATAGTCACTAGGAGATTTAAAATAAAACTCAAAAGAGAGGAGAATCATTAAATTCAACATTAAGTCAAAAAATATTGACAATTGCAACAATAAATCAAGTATGACCAAGGGCCACGAAACCGATAGTCAAAAGAGTTGGTGACGAATTATGATCATAAGAAAAACCAAAAATACAAATGCTAGTCCTTATAAGGAAAGAAATATTTTCATCAATAAATAAAAATAAATCATCAACTTTGAAACACTTCCCATAACTAAGTGAATAACACTAGTCACATGGAGGGAGTAAATGGCTACATGACACTTTTTGCCCAAGGTGCACTAGAGAACTTACCCAATCATTCCACACATCAAGTCATCTTCAACTTCACTTCCATGCAATAATTCTAATATCAATACATGCATTCGTGCACTTTTTTAACTTTCAAGCTTTTTTAATTTCGATGTGGCACAAGAATACCTATGAAAAAGAAATTCACACATTATATGTAGGAGTTAGACTCACTTAGTATGTTACATTCACTTGGAATATTTTAACCTAGAAGGACTTATTAATCTGTTCTATTACATGTTTACAAAACAAGGTCATGCAAGGGTACTATGATTTCCCAAACAAGAGCATATTAACTCATATGAGAGATAACTAATAATTCAACAATGCAAGAACACCCACATAAGGGACTTACACAATCTTACATCACAATTCACTATCACAAGCTTGATATAATGATATCCGCATACTTATCAAGTTTAGCATGAGGAAGGCACTTGGCTCGACCAACACAATACCATCATGATTTAGAATTTACATTTAAACTTAGTTACTTTCATTAAGTGGGGTAGGGTCATCTCGAAATCACGATCCACAACAAATGGTTACACACAAGGTAGGATCTTCTTTAACACATAATAGCTCAATAAGAAAGATAGGATAATACCAACTATGGCCACAAATACAGAATATACAAACATACTTGACCCATATAACTTCTTTAAGTGGCTACAAGGTACTAACCACATAGGCTCTTACAAAAATATTATGAAAAATGCAATCTAGGGACATAAGTCATTGCCTAAATTGATCTACTCATTGCCTAGATTGATCTACTAGGTCAAGTTCACGTATATTTAAACACTTTCATTCATGCATGCAACAATACATCCTTACAAGAATGAGCTTCCATGCACACCAAGCAAGTACATCAATAACAATATTTTGATCATCTCATGCACAAGAGTCTTTTTCCTTTAAAATGCATTACTATTATCATGCAAAACATAGCTCTAGTAATCTAAGTTTCCATTCTATATATATTAATATGCACACAATGCAAAATTTAGGTCAAATCTTTGAATTTTAATGCATATTAAACATGACATGCACATGATATTTTAATTGACTCTTCTCTTTCATGCAATAACCTTATGATGCCAACACACATTCATTTTCTTCTTATGAGATCACACATACCTATGCTTATTTTTTATAAATAAATAAATAGCTTAATGATGCTTAAGGAACTTAACCCCATACTATGATACTTTGCTTGGATTTGCAAGGAAAGCAAGTTTCTTTCATGCATTGCAAGATCTATGAAGATTCTTAATGAAATTTCAAGAAAAAAATGTACAATCAAGCATATCATAGAATCCAAATTGCAATAGCAATGGTAATCGAGTACTCACACATACACACTCCTACAATAAAAATCTATACACAAGTCTATATGCTAAAGGTATTACCCTGAGAGTGATTAATTTTGCTTATAAGAACTCTAAAGCAAGGGTCATTGTCCCTTTCCTACCAGGTTTGAAAAAATCTTAGAGACTCACTATTGCACAATACATATACTAGCTTACTTAAGCATCAATACTAAGCACTTTTAGGAGGTTCATGCGATCAAGTGTCGCAACTAAGCAAGTGAACTCAAGGCCCTAGTGTTGAACCTTAAGCTTTGTTACCAAATGTAACATCCTCCATAAATAAAAATTATCAAATTACACATATTATACATAAAAAAGCATATAAAAATAACACATGTCCATTATTGAAGAATAGATACAAGGAATTATATTTCAACAAGAAATTTGGAGCACATATGTCAATATCATGGCAAAACATAAAGGAACATATTCCTTACAATAGACCACATGGTTTTGAACAAGATTACACAATGAAATAAAATAAGGACCTTCCTAACAAGATTCTTTTGACATTTAAGTCCTTTGACCACATCAAGGGTGAGAAAATTGATGGAGCATGTTTCCACCCTACCACAAAGTGATTCACTTCCCGGAATTCTTCTTGAAAGAAGAATACATGTGACCTAGCTCGAGGAAGATTAGCAATGCAAATCTGATTGGAGTAATGGAATAGTGAAGCAAGACACATCTACATCTAAAGATATCATGAATTTAAAACACAAACTGGGAACACTCTAGAATGCATATATGTTAGTCACATAAGCAACAAAATAGTTCATCTTCAATTTTATTTGGTCAACATTTTCTTATAATAAACAAGACACAGTCTTAGCATATTTCAATAATATTAAGCATAATGAATGCATTTTTAGCATAGTTAAAATGCACGCAAGCATATGCAAATATAAATAAATCCATTCTTCAATAACTATAGAATTATAGAGATTTCAACAATATAAGAATATGCAAATATGAATTTAAGAAGGTATAGCTCATGTATGTATTTATATACATATATATTTACGTATATGTTTATACTTATTTATGAGTATACATTCTTATGCAAATATTACCAAATATTGACTAAAGAGACTTATTATGTCTCTCTTCATACATAAAAATATACATAAACATTAAACATGTAACAAATGATACTGGATCAAAAGGGTCTTCACATAAATATTCAAGTACTTGATCTATGATAAGTCACTATCAAACTATAAATTGATAAAGAAAGGATAAATTTGACCATTTAAATTTAAGGATATATCATTTCATTTAGAAACTCTTAATACTCTCACTCCTTGGGGTTCTAAAAAAACATGGATATAGTCTAGAGGTTATCCTTGAATTATCAAAACTACCATTTTTAACATTGTTTATTAGAAATTTCTGTCAATCCTTAAAATCATGAAGATTTATCAATCATGCATACAAGCATATATTTTACAAATCTAATTGAAAACAAGATTATCTAATTATCATAATGTTTCAAGACTAACATTTAATCATTAAAGCATGAGTTGTGAATAGATGTTTTCAAGAGGCAATCATAGATTACCGACACCTTACCAAAGTCACGTTCTAGAATATAAACTATGATGTTTATGAAAATGCTACATTAAGTAAATGAACATTGACCATAAATATAATATAAATATCCTAAGCATGGTGAAGACTAAATAGTTTCTTACTGAAAATTCATCCATTTGACTTTAAATCCTCTATAGATCCAATTTCCTAGCTAAAATGAGGAGCGCATGCAAGCAAAATGGAAATGCAAAGACTAGTCATGCGAATTGTTTGAAAAAATACTTCAAGAAGAGATTTTTTGGAAAGTAATGTTGACATCATATGCACAAAATAGATTCAATGGAAAAGCTTTAGAAGCTTTCATGCTTGTTCAAGTGATAGGATATGCACATTATGAATTTGGTGAAGAAAATTTTGAAACTTTTAAACAAATATATTTGTTCAAGTGGAATGCAAAAAGGTGAAGCATAGAGAAAGTGCATGAGCCTTGGACAAAATATAGCAAATAGGAGCAAGACATTTATACAGACATGATGTAGGGGAGAGGACCTAGTATTTGTGCATCTTAATTTCGTGCTTCTTAAAATCTTACATGAAATTTCAAATCACTCCTCATTTTTTGTAGTAGCTTACTTGGCAAGTCCCCTGCTTATAACTTTCGTTTCAAGGCCACATCATCAAATATGATGCCACATCAACATGCTTTTTGTGAAGGTGTCCAAAAAGGCCCAAAAAAAAAGTGAGACTGATACTTGTGAATTCACAGCATGGATAGTTGAGAGTTGATGTGGCATCACATGATTGGTTGCTTTTTAAATCAAAGGAATACATTTTGTTTAATTATGGGTAGTCAAATCACAACTATTGAATATTATATAAACAACTACTATCACAACTATTGAAACATGCTCAACTACTAGATCCTCTCCCCTACATAATGGAGGAGCAAAAATCGTCATGCAATCCATTTTAAGGAATGCCTCACAAGGTATGCAAGATATATGTTTGACAAAACGCCTCAGTGAAATGTGGTCCTATGACTGCCGTGATCGCAGAAGAAAAAAATAGATTTGTTGAAAAAGGCTTTAGAAACTTTCGAGATTTTGCATTCGACACATGAAAAAAAAGACAAGGCCTACACCAATCCCAAACAGCTTGATTCATGGATTATATATTTAGCACACAGCAATATGAGATATATTATTTGATAGCTTGACCTTCTTAAGCCGCGTGGACCTTCATTGAAGGAGTTATATGATAGGTCATGATGTTGACGAAAGACTTCTCTTATGGAAGGTGTTTGCATGCCTATATAAAAACCTTGTTCAATTGATTTCCCAATAGATTGGTGCCTACAGTATTCAATCCCGGCCTCCTTCGTTCTCTGTCTTTCCTCCCTTATCTGTTTACAAATATAGTATAAGAATGAATCTGTGACCTCCAATATTCTTTCCACTCTAAAAATAAGGTGCATGCAATTTGAAGAGAGTTTCCTAAAACTAACCATTGCATGAATGGCGATTCCACTCATTCAACTCCTACTCTAAAAATGGTCTCCACTCTTTTTTCTTTACTATCGACGTCCCCCACTTTTCAATTTTAGGAGAAATTAAATAATTCAAACATGTGACAAATTAATTTTTTTAACAAATTTATCAAATATTGCATTTATTAATGTTAATTAATATAAATTTCATTAAATTATTAAATAATAATAAATCAGGATATTAAGGGTTGTGACAGCTTGTGAGCGGTGTGTAATGTCTTGAAGTGGATTTTATGTACTAACATATTTTATTCATATAAGCATTTTATAAATGAGATTGCTTTCTTTGTTTGGTCTCTATTGTGCTAAGATTTGTGTGAAAATTGTGTAATCGAGTGGTTTGATAAGACCTCCTAGTCATGATTGTATTAGATGGTATCAGAGGATAGTTTTCTCAATAAGAATGTGTTGAGGAGGATAATACTTCTAGAAGGCATTGAGATTGAGGGAATGCATATGGTGAAGTGTGTCATAGAATAGAAGTACTAAGATTTTGGGAAAAACATGATGAATTGAGTGTGTTACAAAGGTCTGAGAAATGAAAGTGTGGTATGTAGACACATAAAAATGGCCTAGACCCACAAACCACATTGCCTATGTCAAACATCCTCGTCACATAATTAAATTATTTAATTATGCACTAATGTCATAATTCCTAACTATTTCCTCTTGATTATTTAAATAAATTACATTTATTTTATTATCATTTTACAACAAATGGAGAAGGGCAATGAAGGTGATTCATAGAGGGCATGAAGGCTGTTTGATGAAATTCTTCTTTTCTTTATGTTATTTTTGTCCTTTGTGCTTCATTGTTTAGCTAGGGTTTGTTTATGCATTTGATTTTATGCTAACCTAGATTTTTACCTTAGTTACATTGGTGAACTTGACATCTGATTTTCAGCTCAATATTTTGATAAATTTTGAGGAATTTTGGAGTTGGATCCCTTTTGTTGCAAGTTTTGTTAGTCTTTTGTTGCAGGTTTTGCATCATTTTGGGACAAAACCTTAGTTTACAAAGATTCAACCATATATCTCAAACAACTACATATTTTATCACAAAATTTCTATAGGTTAGAAACAATATCAAGAGCTTCCAGTCCAAAAATTAGATTTTTGGGAGCTGTTTTTAATTTTTTATAATTTTTTTGTTATTTTCATGAAAAATCAATTTTGAGACCAAATTAGAGATTTTTTTTTATTTTTTTATTTTGGAAAGCTCTTTGAATTTCAATAGGGGTTTGTTCTTTATATTTTTAATTTGGATGAAAAATAATTTGGAAAAAAAATAGATATTTGAAAATTAGGGTTTTATAAAGATTTGCTTATATATCACAAATGGTTGCAGATCTTATCACAAAAATTTTATATAGATTTGGGATGTTGTCAGGCGCCTTCAGTCCAAATATCAAATTTTTTGGATCTGTTTTGAATTTTTAATAAATTTTTAATGATTTTTCATAAAAAAATAATTTTAGATGCAAAACAACAAATTTTTTGGATTTCTTTATATTTTTGGAAAGATGTGGAAATTTCAATAAGGGTCTATTCTCTATATTTTTATTTTTGATGCAAAAAATATTTCAAAAAATTATATTTGTCTTGACTAGCTAACCCTCTAATATTAGTGATCAATTATCTTGTTAGGGTTTTGGCTTTGTTGTTGGTTTTGTGAATGTGCAGAAAAAATAAACACTTCAAAGGATAAATTTGATCAAGTGGACAAAAATTTGGAGCTAAATAAATTCTAGGTGCATACATTTCATATTTCATCTCTTAATCTTGTTTGTCACACATTTGGATTTGGGGCTTAAAATGAACATCTTGTTTGCAATCACACTTTGAAATTGGGCTTAAAAAGAACCATTGTCCTCCATCTCACATTTTGGATTTGGGTTAAAAATAACAAGTGTTTCCATTTTTTATTTACACACATTTCATTTCTAAAAGAAAATTAATAACTGCGAGTGTGAATCAAGTGTATGTGTCCTCCAAAACACCTCACTTGGTTTGCTTTTGTCAACTTGGTTTGCTTTTGTCATACCCTTCTTAGGAGGCCTTCTTGGAACACACACCCCTCCAAGGGATGACCTCAATCGAGTGTGAATCCAAAGACACACTCATTTGGGAGTTGAAATCTTGTCACTCTTGGCTAAGCCCCAAATAACTATATACCTTTAAGAAGTGAAGGTGAAGGGTGGGTTACCCCTTTCTCCTGGCTATGTGGCAAGAATTTTCTTTCAAATCATTCCTTAGTCAACCTTGTGCAAAATAGCTTGAGCCTTAATTTTCCATACCCCACTTGACTAGTCATAGGGCTTGTTGATGTGTCTTCCATGTGTGCTTGTTTAATAATCATCATTACTTTCTTAAAATTTCAAAATTCAAACTTGCTTATGTGTCTTACGTGAGTGATTCATGTGTGATAATTTTTTTAAACATTTCCAAATCAAGCTATTTAACACCAAACACATACAGACAAGTCACTCTACACGTTCTTCCAACACATTCACATCCTATCCATTTCATCCTAATCAATCCAAGTCATCCAATCTAATTATTCCACATCATCATCACCATCACCAACCTAGTCCTAGTCACCACTTGTCAAAATGGTCCTAATCATAAACAAGCCCAATCCTAATCATAAGCCCAAAGTCATAATCCAAGGGGGCTATCCCTCTAATGCAAACAATGAGACAAAGCCTAAGCCCAAGATCATAATTCAAGGAGGCCCTCTACCTAGTTCAAATAATGAAACAAAACCAAAACCTAAAATCATACTTCAAGGGGCTCCTCCTACCACCTCTAATGATGACATGATGTATGTTGCATACTTTGAGGAACAGATTGATATGCAAGAGCTTACACACATGTGCGACACCATGCCCACATTAAAAAATAAAGTCCTAGCATCCCAAATTCAAAACCTCCTTCAAACACTTCACCAAATACCCCAACCCCTAGACCACCACACCATACAAAGACTTCAAACCCTCTTCCAAAATTTTCAACACATTAAATCACCTCAAATCCAACACCTCCTAGCTCAAGCCAATCAATTCATTACCACTTTTCAAATCCAACAACCACAACATCATCCCCTATCAATTTATTATCAACCAATGCCACCTCAACCTTATGTGCCCTCCCCTTCCACCTCATACCAATCTAATCCATCCACTTCTTTTCATGGCAATGCCACATCAACCTATCAATCCACACCACGACAAACACATGTGAACTTAAGTTCTACCTTGTAACGAGGTAAAAATTCTTCATGTTCTAATGCAACAATTGACAAGGGGAACACTAATCTAGGTCATGCACCCTATAACTTTATCATACCACCATCTAATCAAATGCCTATATCCCTAATTCACCATGTCCTAGTCCTAATCCATTGGCCTCTCTACCTTCTAACCCATCAAACTCTTCATTCCACCCATCATCATATAATCCTACATCAAATACATGCCCTAAATTCAAACATTTCAAAGGTAAACTTATGGCACTACCTAAATCCACCCCTACACCTACAAAGGATGTGACCCAAGGGCTACAAGCAAGGAATCAATTATCGCCATGTCATTCAACACATATACTTGAACATACAAAAGTGTCCTCAAACATCATGCCAAGTCCTTCAAGCCAATTGTGTCATCGAAAACCCCTTGAGCCAATTCAAGAGTCTCCCCTTGTAAGTCCAAGTCATCCTTTTTCATGATCCTATGTTGTTGACCATCAAGAACATGTCAAGTCTCTCCATGAGAAATCCCCTTCCACTTCCATTCAAATAATTCATGAGCTATGTCAAGAGCTCCCATCTTTGATCAAGACCCCTTTTATGATCAAGAAGACCATGATGATCCTCTTAGCCAACTTTACACATTCCATGGTCAAGAGCTTGCACCTCACCCATCTATGATGTACAAAAGTCCACTTCCCATGATGAGACAAGTGGCTTCCAAGAAAACATAGGAGATCAAACCATTACATTGGATCTTAGTGAACACAATACTAATCAAAATCCTAATGATCCTTCCACATCCACCATCAACCCTATTTCAAAACCACCATCATATACACTTGGCTTATCCACTTTCATCCATGAGTTTTCCTCCTTAGGACATCAACAACCATTGTCCATCACTTTTCCTACTTCATCCAATAATCAATTCAAATCTAGTTCCCAAACTACACCTAGTCCTATAGCCAATTGCATGCTCCAAAAAATGAATTATCAAGGCAAAGTCTTTGGCCTTCTTGAACAAGGAATCTTGGAGCCTATACATGTCAAAGTCCCTCCTCCACACTCATATGGCCTTGGATAGACACCGAAAGTTCAACAACCTAATGATGTTGGTACTTCCTCCATCCACCCTAAGTCCACTTTCCACCACAAGCCTTATCATATTCCCAAACCATAGGTTGCCATTCCACATCCATTATCCTACAAGTGTCAAAAGCATGTGACCATACAAATTCCAACATCCAATTTACCCTTGCTTCTTCCAACTACGCCTATCCCTCTATCCACTTTGCCACCATTGCTTCCAACACCTAATATCCCAATAATTTATAAATACCCTAAATATCCTCATCATGATCAACAAATGCACACATTGTGTAAACATAAAGCTTCAACTCATTCCATCCACCCCATGAGATTCAAAAATAAACATTTGGATGCTTCCTTTCAAAAATACAAAAATCCTAAGTGTCCTAGTCCCTTAGGGTACAAATGCAAGAAACCAAAGAAACATACATTCAAAGATCCACCCAAACCCATATCTCCGAAAGCAAAGTCAAAAACTAAAATGATATGGGTCCCTAAACAAAATTGCAAGTCAAATGAGGCATCCACTTCTCAAAAATCCAACCATCCTCCTCATCCCTTCAAAAATGTCATCCCATAGAAAATATAAAATTCCTCCATCCCACATGAAAAGGAAAAATCATAAAAACACTAAGTCTATTTGGGTCCCTAAATGCTTACGTCATCCATCCACTAAGCAAACATCACCATCACTTCCTACACCACCATCCACTAAAAAACTTCAATGTTTTTCACGTTGTGTGCAACTGTTGGTCATGATACCTTTCCATACCTCCACCACCCCATCATTCAACTATTTTCCTACATATTTCACTCATCCTATCCCTATGGTCCATGCTTTTGCATAAACATTTCACCCATCTTCCTTGCATTAGTTCTACGTAATCAACTTCATAATCCACTTTCAATCCTACATAATCCACATCATAATCCATTATCGCACCTTTCATAATCCACTATCTACCTAATCCATCTACATCTCCCTTTCATGTCATCCCTTACCAACATTTATGAGCATAATGACATTTGACATGGTCCATGCGATGACATCACACTCTAATGGGACTATCACCTATCATGAAACTAGATGCTTGAGTCCCTCTCATCCATATTCCACCTCTTCTATTCAAAAAAGTCAAAAAGTCAAAAAAAATCAAAAAGTAAAGAGAAATCCTTTCATCCAACGGTGAAAACCTCGTAAACAGGTGCCTTGGATAAGTACCATGATGAAAACCTGGCAAATAGGCATCATGTGTAGATTGATCTTCTATGCAAATTACACTTGGGAGCACAATGTCTCATCCAACCTATCATTTTCATCCTATCATTCCCTATCATATCCTACTATTTCCATGCTTACCATCCTTATCCACACCTACATAAACCTATCAAGTCCATTCATCCTCTCTTCCTCCTTTTGATCTTGATAAAGATTGGGGGCAAAAAATTTGACACATGTTTTGAATGTCTCTTAGCATACCTTATCCCTTCCAAGCAACCCCTTCATTATCCATCTTATCATCCTATTATCCTAAGCTTTGTCATGTCAAATCATAACTACAATGGGGCATGTTATTCCTATGTGGCATAGTCCTTGAGATCACATCCTTGCTCTCTTATGCATACATCTATTCCATCAAAATGTCATTTTCCTTTTCAAGATGTGTCCTTCCTAACGATAGGCACTACCCACCAGTCAAAACTATAAAAATGTCAAATTGTCAAGCAATCCACTTTGACATACAAATATTGACAAACATATTAAATGGCTGTTGATTTTTCTGGTCTATTTTGTCCTATCTTTTTGTTGTTTTGTCTCTTGGTCCTGTTACTAGCTACCTCAAGGATGTCCCATGAAGGATTTAGAGGTGCAATGACGTCTTATGACCTATTTTTCCTTGATTTTTATCTTTGGTGTGTCTTGACTATAGGACTGGGCAACTTAAGTCTTAGTTCGAGTTAAGACATTCCTTGTCTGCGACTATCTATTTTGGAGGTGGATGACCTTGCACACCTTGGTCTATGTCATACCATGGTGTTTTTTGTCCATTTGTGTCATTTTAATGCCTAATGATGATTAATGCAACACCTATTAGTAGTTTGGAAAAATATTGAGGGTTTATTTCTTGTCCTACCATTCCTCTTTTCCACTCTAACATTTCTTCTAGTCCACATCCTCATCATCCTTGTCCATTTTCCCCTATCCTTTTGGTCCACATCTTCTAGTCCTTTCATCCATTTCGAGATCACACTCATGTTCTCTGAACTCGCTTGTCCTCTCGAGGGGGCATATTGTTACCTCCTCGTCATTCTTCCTCATCCTATTTTTCAATGGGGCACATTTTTTACTTGTTTTCTTTGTCACAATGCGATGAATTGCATTATGACAAAGAAGGGAAAAATGTAGACACATAAAAATGGCCTAGATCCGCAAACCACATTTTTCTATGTCAAACGTCCTCCTCACATAATTAAATTATTTAATTATGTACTAATGTAATAATTCCTAACTATTTCCTCCTAATTATTTAAATAAATAAGTTACATGTATTTTATTTAAATACGTCGCTAATTTTCTATGTCTCTTTATAATTAAATAAATTCCTAAATTTATTTAATTATTTGTCCAATATTTCCTCCTGATTATTTAAATAAATAAATTTTATTTATTTATTTAAGTATGCCATTAATTCCTTATGTCTTCTTATAATTAAATAAATTCCTATGATTTATTTAATTATTGTCCATCTTTTCCATTTTCTCCATAATTTAATAATCATCATTAATTATATAATTATCATATTGACTTTTCTTCTAAATTTAAATAAAGCCATTTATTTGAATTCCCCACTTTCTATTTTCTCACCAAGTAAATAATTTGAAATCATTTTTTACTATCACATGGTCCCACCACTTTTGAATTAAATTAATTTTAAATTCAAAAGGTCAACTCAACGTTTAAAATCAAATAATTTTAAATTATTATTTGATTCTCCAACATCCTCTTTTTCCATGCCCAATATCTTCTTGTCACATGCACTCTTGTCCATTGATTTGATTCACAACCCTTCATTTCAAAATTTACCCCAATTTTTTCCTAACCTTAATTGCTAGTTGTCACATTTAATTTCAGCCTTTGATCTTAGGGCATTTCTCAACTTTCAATCTTGGCCATTCATCCAAAATTGAATTTTTTATAAAAAGGAAATGCCAAACTCATTTGGGAACTTTTCTTCATCTCTTGACTTCATCACTTCATCTTCTCACACTTTATGCTTCAGACTTTAGGCTTGCACACTTCTTCATGCTTGTAGAATTTTGAGTACACTTGCATTTTGAGTCAAATCCTTCAATATTTGCTTGTTTCTTGTCATATTCATAGATTGCTCACATAAAATCTGAGGGAAAATATCATTTTACAGCAAATGGAGAAGGGAAATGAAGGTGATTCATGGAGGGCATGAAGTCTGTTTGATGAAATTCTTCTTTTCTTTATGTTATTCCCCTCCTTTGTGCTTCATTGTTTGGCTAGGGTTTGTTTATGCATTTGATTTTATGCTAACTTATATTTTTACCTTAGTTACATGGTATTTTTCCTCCAACATGAACTAAAGTTGGGTAGAAGGTTCAAGGGTTTCCTCCATAGTGGAATTAGGTAGAGGAAGCATAAAGGGAATCCTCTAGAAGTTCATGTTTGGTAGAGGATAGGTGAGTGTGTGTGTGAGTTTTCTATAGGAATCCTTCAATTTTAGAGTAGAGTGAACTAGTGGGTTATTGTCTAGCAGAGGTTGACATTGGGTAGAAGGTACATAGAGAGAGACATGTCTTCCTGAAATCTTTGTTGAGTAGAGGATAGTCTAGGTGTGTGAGTTTTTGTTGCATGTATTAAAGCGGACCTATAATTGTTGTAATAGACTTATGCATTGGTGTGTGTGCTCAAGAAGGTTGTTGTAGGCTGTAAAGGTTGTAGATTGAGAGGTTGCATGAAGTGGTTGAGGATGGCACATAGAAAGATCATGAGCCTACCCATGGGAAGGGTGTTGGGAATTTCAATTTTGGTAAGAAGAGAAAGAATGCACAAGGTTGAAATTGATGAGATGGGGATTATGATTAAATTTTTTGAAGGAGGCTAGAGTAGCAGTGGAGAAAAGGAGAGGAGAAGAAAAAGATGGGTAATAATTGAAAGGGAACATTTGATGAATTTACAAAGCCTTCCAAGAACCAGTATGCAAACCTTCAAAATATCTTATGTTTCCTTAATCAAACTAGATTTCAACAACCTAATACAAGCACACACTACTATACCTTAAAGTGGAAACAAACACAATTGAAATTCCCATGCATTAACCCTTAGAGGAAAGTTGATGTAGTTTTAGATCTAGGAAAATAAGTTAGCAACATAACGATATGTAAATTAACATTTCAATAATGAGAAACATGAAGAATAGAGGAAAGAGATAAGAGAAGAAAACACATGATATGCGCGGGGAAAACCCTTTTGGTTGAAAAACCCCACACTCCAAAGAATCAAACCAATGTATTAATATACAACAATTCAATTACAATAAACTACAGGCTCACAACCTTAACATGGAGATTACATCTTGCTCTTCTAGAGGAACTCTAAAAACATAACCTTGCAATAAAAAAGTCTCCACATCATAACTCCTCTAGAAAATGCCCATATTTATATTGAACCAAGATAGATGCCTAGAAATGCCACATTTTAACATCCTCTTGAATACATGCATGCAAATAGAAAGGATAAAATGCAAGGTTCCTATCCTCACCTATCAATGCAACTATCATAAAATCTCAACATGCAACCCATTTGTCATAAATTTCTATGAAAAATTTCAGTCCTTTCAACATGTAATACACCTACCACATCAAATACTGATAACTACCATAATTTCACAAGTCATGACTCTTACACTATCATACAAGCTGTCATAATTCTATCATAATCCATCATAGAAAGTATCATAGTCAACTCTTACAACTTATGACAAATTCCACTAAAGTAGCTTAAAGTGGGGCCCACAAAGTGGAATTCATATTTCCACAAAAATAGGATGCATGTCATCCTAGTCACTTGTCATGTAAGTTGCCACCTCATCTAAGTAGGTCCCACAAAGTGACATCACAAGAATAACATAAAATAAATACGTAGGCTAAAAAAAATAAAAATTAACAATATTATGTTAGGATTTGCAAAGGTTGGGACATCTTAATCCCAACATTCTACTACTTGTTGAAGAACTTTCAAGATCCAAAAGTAAAATAAGATTTTAAATACTAGGATCTAATCGATGTAACATCATTATCACAACCACCCATGAGAGTAGATGAATCTCCAACATGCTCTCGTGCACTAAAAAGATACTTATAGCAACATTCAAGATGTCCACCATATCAAGAAAATACTCCTATCATCCTCCAGCATGCCACCTATGAAATAAAATGAACAAGGAAAGATATATATGCACCAATCCAAAGAACACAAGCATCAAATCCAAGTGATAAAAAAGGTTGTAGGCTATTGCTGCAACTCTAGTGTGCTCACAAGCTAAAAAAACACTCAACCAACTCCAAGCCCATAACCAAAACATAATTCTGAAGTCGAAGAATCCTCCAAAGAACAAGATAAACCATCAACTAGAATAACAACCAAAAAATAGGTTTCTCTCATCTAACTAATAAACCCATAAGATTGGAAATAGCACCCACAAAAAATGATAATCCATCTAATCTACTATACCTCAAAGGTATCTAAAACAATATTATAACTTATTCCAACAACATCTACAACCCATGAACTACAATCACAAGCTCCATGTGTCAAAACTGTCAATGAAGAACACACACATCCATAAACTCCCATTTCATGGATAATGTCAAATCTAAAAATAGACCATGGCATATCAAGTCTACTAATTTACACTTATACTATAGTGTGGCTAAATAAATCAAGTAATAATAAAGAACAATCACAATGATCTACACATGCAACACAAATCACTACATAGTCTCTAATAACATATTGACATAACTCTCCCAAGTTCACCACACTGAACCATGCAAATATAAACCTCCAATCACAATCGTGTTCTTTTGCCAACACCTCAAAGTGTCAAGTTGTGCCAAGTAAGATCTCCTTTGCAACCCCATAAGAAAAGCCTCAACAACACCTAAACATTCAATCTCATTAGATCAAACAAACCATATATATTTCATGTCACCAAAATAGATGTTTAAAGTGCCTCTCCAATAAAGGAAGATCAAACTCAAAAAAAATTCCCATATCAAGAAAACTGCCCAACAACATCTCTAAAAAAATCTCATGAATCAAAAAAATACCCAAGGAGATTAACATGCCAAACACTCCTCAAATAAACTCTCCATAGCTAGAAAGCATAGCTCAAGATCCATCTCTATGAGAAGACAAAGCATAAAACATAATACATCTAAAAAAAACATGGGCTAAACTTTCAAATGATTATCTGTTGTGTAGACCAAGAGTGGGGAATGAGATTTCACCTCTAGGATATACCGAGTCTTGTAGACTTTATCTAAGAATAACCTCCTCTCAAGTCCATCATGAAATAATATCCATATTTAGGTGAAAGGCTTATCGGGATTTCTTTTGTAACACAACAACTACCTTATCCAAATCTCCAAGAATCCATGAGCATCTACAACTGATCAATCCATGCTAAACTGCAAATGTAATGTTGCACTCACATGAAGCTCTTAAACACATGACCAAGGTACTCAATACTAAGAGAACTAACCAGATCACTATCAAAGCTACAACCATGGAATTAGGAACCCAAAACATGAAATCATGATCTCACATATCCTAAAAGAAGATCATATGCTCCAATGAACATATCATACACCTTTATCATTCCAAAACTCTAATATGTAATCAAGAGTACATAATGACATAATAAAATAACCATCCTATCAAACAAGAATGACATGTCAAAAGATAAGTCATGATACCTCAACCAAAGACTCTAAGAATCATCCATGTCTCTAAGTTGTCACACATCTTCAATCTCATGAAGATAACCATCTTTAAATAGTGTCCATGTAAATGAAAAAGAACCTCTCTGCAACAACATGATCCCAAAGATCCTCCTAGTAACATTGGCAATGCTAAAGAAGATCATACATCACTAAGTGATGAAAACACAATTACTACTAAAGATCCCACTGAATAGTGATACCGAGATATCCAAGCATCATGAAAATCATCTCCTGAATGAAGATCCTTCATGGATCTAACACAATAAAAGAAAGTAATATCAACAACACCAAATAATAAGTAGAACCAAAATCTCCAAGCCAAGAAGATAAACAACATGTTACAAGTTTCATATCTTACTATCCAGGCACTCAACATCATCCATCCTCTCATCTCAAAGAAAAATAATAATTCACAAATGACCATAGACAAGGTGATGAGGTATAAATAGCCTCACGATTATAATAAGCTTAATACCCTTCTTTGTTCTTGCCAACCACTTTAGCCCTGCCAATTGCTTATTTTTAGGAGCATTAATTATCTAATTTTTTATAGAATGATGTATAAATATTTATTTCTCAAATTGATTGAAATTAGCTAACTGTTACTTATTTTAGCTACTAGCTCAAACATGTAGAGCTGTTAGGCTTTACAAGTGAAAAGAGGGTATATTTAAATGATGCTATGCCACTTTCATGTGCATAAATGAAAATAAAAAGAATACAATACTAAATTGCATTATGCAAATGCATATAACATAGGAGAAAGTGCACAATCTTTTCAAAATTGTAATATTTATTGATAACAAAATGAATGGTGTCTTGCAGAAGCTGTGGGACTAACTGTATGAATGCATATAATGGAAAAAAATTATACATTTATAGATAAAAAAGAAAAATAATGCACATAAAGTGAAAGGAGACCCATCATTTCCTAAATGATGATTCCCAGTTGCTTTTTTTCTGCACCATCTTCATTCCCTCTCACTTGTCCCGCTTGCTCTCCTTGCTACTCCTAGGTTCCTTGCATCTGGAATGAAAGTGTTGTTAGAGCAATGAAGGATCACTAGTCAAAATATGTGTATACATCTATAAGCATATAATTTGACCCTCATGTGCATTCAAATATCCAAGCATACCATAAATGTCTAGGAAAATAGGATAGTGTAATCAAACACATCTAGCATATGCTTGTTTTTGTCTAACATGTTTGATTCATGTGCAGGTATAGGTGAAATACTTGTTATTGTTTTGTTTCATCTAATTAAAACATGTAGGATAAATGTAGCTCCCACAAGGGTTGAGCCCAGTGTGCTATCATTTTGTGTTTTGACAGGATAAGCTTATTAAGCCTTCCATGACATTATGATGCAATCGAGGATGAATTTATCATTCATAGTAGTGAAGTTGCTGAATTCACTGATATAAATAATAAATTGATGCTCAATGGAACTACAATGTCATAAAAGACAAAATGAGGGAACTCATCAAGTTCAGTGACATAAACAATGATATAGTATGACAATGCTAGAGATAACCTTGATTGTCACAAGTCACATATAGCATAAGTCATACCACAGAGCATAAGTGACATTCATATTAGCAGGAAACAATTTCAATATGCATGGAATAGTCAAAAACATGTAAGAAAAAGTACATTGAATGGCAAGTTTTTTTAGCTTGAAAGCAATCACAATGTTGTCATAATAGAGGTCTTTCTTGTACACACAGTGAGCAACATGGTCATCTCAAAAAATAAGGATAATGACCTTGAAAGAAAAATGACACTACAATTGTTAGGAAGATATAGTGACATAGTCAACCACAATGTTCATGTGGCAATGCAAAAGACATTCATCAAACTTATGGAGAATAGCCTTGTCAATGGTGATAATAGAAAGGTAGAGGAGCTAAAGATTTACAAGATCCATGCAATAAATTTAAGTCTTGTCAATAAAGGCAGATGCATAGTATAGTCCATTTAAATACAATTAAGGTGACATGATAGCCTATAGATCAAAGGCTAGTGAAAAAGGATAGATAGCAATGAGTGACATTCTTAGCCCAATGGATAGTCATAAGGACAACTGCAAAAAATTGATATTAAAGTCATCCTAGTAAGAGAAAAAGACAGAGGAATTCATCTAAATATAGGTTGAAATTACAAGTACTATAAATTTAAAGCATAAAAATATAGAGTAATGCCAAAATGTGGCAAAGGTGACAGCTCCATAATGAAAGGGACAAAGGCAAGAAAGTTAGTGATCATCAAAAGGAAATCTATAGTGTTAAGGGGAGTTTGAGGACATTGCTTTACGACCTATCTTGATAGTGACAAGCTTGAATGTATATTCACATTTTGTATATGTGTTAATGGAGTTAGTGAGAATATCCCATTCACATATACATCTTTTCATTATTGAGTTGGCTAATGCTATAGTGACATTAAGCAGGACTATAGTGAGTAAATTGTGATCTTTTGGGGAGAAGAACATAGTTTTGAACTACTTTCAAAGTGTTGTAGTTCTCATAGTATTATATGTCATCAAATATTCATGGTTAAGTCTCAAAATCTATAAGATTAAGAAACTATTGTGATGGAGGTTTGAAACATGAGGATAACATATCAAGATAGGTTCATATGCAAAGGATTGTGCAATCATAAAACCTTATGACATATTACACAAAGGTTATTAATATGTGATAGTTAGCACAACATAAATATAATTTTAGTTGACATGGTTGAGGTGACATTAGTAATCCATAGAAGCAAATGTGAAGGATGACACAAGGTCATCACAGGTTCTTTATGTTCTTAAGGTCATTTTGTCATAAATATAAACTTCAAGATGCATTGAACAATGGAACTTTCATAGAATAGTGGATATTACATCCAAATGGTGCAATCCCAAAGGGGAAAAAGATGATAGTCCATTGTCATATAAAAGAGATAGGTTACAACCCTTGTGTCTTCATGATAGTCACTAGGTATAAAGCATCATGACGTGAGTATTGATAGTCATAAGGGTAGTATGTCTTAAGTATGGGCCTCAATAATGTGAGAGAATGAGAAAAAATGCATTTCATTTGAGAAATTTGTAAAAGATAGCTTGGCCGAGCCATGGCCATTTTTCATAGGAGAAGATATTATGTAGAACAAGATAATTAGGGCATGGGTTTTTGATAACCCAGAATTCCCATAGGGTTTTGATAGAAAGCCACAGATTGCAGGCTAATCCAAAGGGTATTGTTCATGAAGGAATAAAAAAATGCATAGGGTTTTTGTGTTATACCCAACGTACTGTGCAATGGCATTGAATCTTCTTTTGCAAATCATTCTTTCTTCACAGGGCAACATTTTATAAGAGAATAGTTGATTGAGATGGTTCTTATTTCAACAAGTGGTTATGATACCACTGGCCACACATTCTTGTGGATTTTACAATGTAGATGGAGGAATTAAGTGTGTAGAGAAAATACATGGGGGTTTGTTCTTGCAATGGCTGAGCTACAGAAAAAAGAAGAAGATAAAACCCTCAAATTTTTCTAAAACCCACATAGAAATGCATCCAAAGCTCAAAATGGAAGCTCGTGATCGAGCAAAATGGTGATGAAATACACAGGAAATTAAAAAATTTCATCATTTTTGTATGAATGAACTCAAGACATCAAGTTTTCATTCTTAGATTATGAAGGAAAAAATGTTTGTTTGCACAAACAAAGACTTTCTCACCTTGGCCTCCATTGTTTCTATAAAATCTGCATTAGAAATCTGCCATCAAAATCCTCTATGAAAGCTTAAGAAACCCCAATCATGGCAGCATGGCTCGAGAAAACAAAGAATACCAAATACAAATGAAATGTGGAAAGTATTTTCCCATGGTTTGTGTTAGGGTTTCCAAAACCCTAAGTTGGTTGAGAAGTGAAATACATTTTTTTTACTTTGTTTAAGTTTTCTTCATTAAACTAATGCTTTATGCAATGTATTGAATGTTATATCCCTTTTGCATGAGTAGCAAAACAAGTCAAAATCCCTTTAATCTTTGCATGAATTTGAAGGTAATTGAAATGAAAAAGCATTATTGAAGTGATAACCTATAAATCACTTTAATAATCAAGTAATTTGTTTAGCAAGATAAAAGGGCATTGGTTTACAAAATTTAGTCAAAGGGGGTTTTTTGGAGATAGTTAACCTTTGATTCTTTTGGCAAGCATATATGGGTGGTTGATGCAGTTGGGAAACAAGTGCCAAAGACTTAGGAGGTTGTTTTGACCTTCTAAAAGCCTTGGAGAGAATTGAGGCATCAGTTTCATGTGCCTTTATGATTGACTTGGTCAAGTTTGACCTTTTTTACACTTTGGAGCCTTTTTGGAGAAGATCTAGTTGTTATATTTTAGGCTTTTTAGAGGCATCCGACCCAAGGAAGCTTCTAGTTCCTTCTTTGGTGCAACTATTGGGAGTTGATGGATATAGTCACTTTGTTGACTCTATTATATTCAGTTTTTATTATGCATTTTGTACTTAGTGACTTTTTCAGTCCTTTGGCAGATTGGAGCATACTTTGTAACTCAATTTTGGATATGAAATTCAGTGAAGACGTTGAAAATCAGTGATTTGAAGTTTTTCCCTCTTATTCTTTTCTTTATTGTGTGTATTTATTGATTGATCGAATTACTTGTGAAGTATTATTTCATTTCCTTGTAATTTTGTCTCATGCTAAGCACCTTTTTGCATAAAAGTGTGTTGTTGTAGGTTATAATCTGTGTCAAAAATGCAAGTTTCTTTTAGCTATGAAGTCTCCTTCCTGCTAAGATTCTAGCATTAGAACCTCTTTATAAAATACTTATGCAAGACATACAAAAGTAAGTTGTGCAATTCTATTCAAGTCATTGTAAACAAGTGTATGTAATTTGAGTTTCAGATCCAAGTAATGTTTAGGTGCATCACCATAGGAGTAGTTTTTCAGTTTATGTTATTTTCTTCTACTTGTTTCCTTTGCAAGTTTAGTGGATTAGTTTTAGGTGAGTATCAAAGGAAGTCGGCCTTCTCTAGAGGTTGATCTCTATTTTCAAGGCCCACACTTTGAGAGGTCCTCCAATGTTTCATTGAGTGGTTGAACAGGGTTCAACAAAGGGTGCACATTCAGGTGATAACAATTTTGGCATGCCTGGTTGGAAAAAGAACTGATTTTCAGTTTCTTTTGTACTACACATTACTGTTGTTTGGTGTGTATAATAGCAGTTTCTACCTTTGGAGGCAAGTTTTCAACATACCTGCAACTCCAAGCTCAAAGTAGTTGGTTTCAACAATTTAAGTGTTGGTATGTTTCAAGTTTATGAACAAGGAAAAGAATATTATTTTGATTTTTCAACCTGTTTGAATGAGTGAACATGTCTAGGTTTCATGGGAATATGGCTTACCATTCACCATTTGATGAAAGTATTGTGCCTACATCATCTTATTACTCATATCCAAATAATTTCAATGTTGGTTTTAGTCTAAGCAACTTACCAACAGTTCTATCATGTTTTCCACCCTCCCATCCCTGCTCAATCTCAATATTAGCCAATATATGATCAAAATCAACCCCAAGAAGAGGTTTTTGATGCCAAACAACATGATTATTCATATAATCATCCTCAAGAGAACCCTTACTAGAATGTATCGGATCTAATCCAAAAGCTTGACCGTGTGTTGTGGGCTTTGAGCCAAAATCTTGAACATATGGAGATTAGGGATGTTAGTAAGGTGTTCTCACACATATATTAGCTGTTGGTTCACATCAAGAAGTAGAAAAATATTATCTCATAGTAGTAAGAATTGGCTAATCAATCCTTTGTTTTTTATTAAGAGTGGGTGACAAAAAGAATACAATTTGAAGAAAGTCTTGAAAGAGAGATAGCTACTAAAGAGGAGTTAATGAAGGTTTTTTCTGCTCAGGTGCAAAGTAATCAAGCTTACTCAAATTATCAATGCCAACAAAGGTATGAAATCTAGGCATCCCCTTCCATTCCTAGTTTCAACTCAACTCTTCCTGTAATACTGAATCATCTTGTGAATGAAGAGGTTTCCATGTACAAGTTCCCCAATTTTAAACAAGAGAAACCTTTTGAGCCCTTTAGTGAGCCTACCGATGAGCCTTCTACTCTTAAGATTCCAAGATGGAAAGGTCCATTTGCTCTACCTTGTGAGGTTCCAGCATCTACTATACCAGAGGAGGAGAAGGCTATGAATATAAATGTAGTTCATTTAGCTATGGAGCAATATAGGTTAGAACAAAAAAGGATTGAATAAGAAAATGCTTTTCCAGATGAATCCTTGAATGTTCTAACCAATTAGCTTCCTTTTTTGGTAAAGGATGATGAAACTGCTTTAATGGTTCAACCAGGACAACATGATGAATAGATTAGAGAGACAGATCAATAGGATTTTTCTACAGTTTTGATGGGTGAACTACCTTCTTACATTGATTATGAAAAAGAGGTTCTGAGGTTGATCACACCAACAATGATTTCAAAAAAATAAGAAGAGATCAAATAGTATGGTGAGTTGTTGATTGATAACCATCAACAAGGAAATGGAGCCTTAGATCATGAAGAAGAGCATAAAACTGAACCTGGCACCATTGTTCAAAATATGAGCTTTGATATCATTGAACATTTTATGGATGAAAAAGCTAATGTTGAGCTTTATGAAGAGGTGTGCACAGGCATAATTGAATAGTTTTGTTTAATGTTGGTTGACAAGGAATCAAACCTATTAGAAGTTGACAATCATGTTGGACTAGAATAGTAGATTCAGTAGCTTGAACAAGTGATGAAGCAACAAGAGGAATATGGTCCTTATAGAGAGGAGTTCATTCTCTCAGGTCAAGAAACTGCACATGAACCTGATTTGCAAGGTATTACTTGGTTGGAGAAGCTTCCTTTTTGTTGTACAACAAAGCTAGAGGCTATTATATCAGATGAAATTTTGTTTCAAGAGGCTTCTTCATGGTCAAGCCTGAGTTGGAGTGTACTTCCTTAGATAATAATGATGAGTTTTAACTTGAGTCAGCTACCCCTAAGGGCCTTCCAAGTGCTAAAAAATTTGATGAGTTGTTAGCCACCCTAGGGGTAGAGGATTGTCCATTGACCATGGAGGAGGAATCAACATGGAAAATTATTATACAAGGTGAAGGTAATGCTGTTGTTTCTAAGAATTCAGATTATTTTCTCTATAGTCCAAACTCAGCCACAAAGCAGTACAACCATGAAAAATAGGAAGAAAGAGAAGCAACCAACAATGGTAGTTCAAATTTTGTTCATTCTAGGGGTTGTCCAATCAGATATTTAGCTAGTTTGGAGGCTATTGAAGTACCAAAGTTCATGCTTACACCCAAGTATGAGGATGTAATTGAAGAAGAAGCTGATTTTGGAGTTGCAGCTGAAAGTGATCAAATTCAGCTCACTTGTCCAATCCAGGACAACAATAGGCATGGTCAAAATCAAGGTGTAAGTGAGTTTATTTGAATCTTTTATGAAACATTGCAACATTCTATTGAATATCTACATGTGTTTCATGTTCTTTCAGTAATACATAATCATGTAATGCATCTGTTATCAATTAGAAAGGGGTGTTATTTTGCAAAGCCAATCAATGGTTTTGTTTGACCAGCTTCTTTGTTGGTTAGGGTAGGTTAGAATAGGTTTCTAGATGCAATTTTCAATTCCCTAAGTGTTTTTTAACATAGTTAGATGGTTTTCCTTCTAAAGTTTTGGTTTTTCAATAAGTTTCCAAGTTGTCATGTACTGATCTAGTACATTACAATACAATTGTTCAGGACTATTTTTAAGTTGTCTCAACTTTTAGGTGACTCAGTGCCCATTGGATAAGCTTCAGGAATCTGGTTAGGATGTTATGCTATATGTGAGATAACGTTGATTGTCACAAGTCACATATAGCATAAGGGTAAGTGCACCAAGATGGTTCCCAAAAAGGGGGCTTAAGTGGCCACTTTTTTTCTAAAATTAGGAAATACTAACCTTGGATGTGAAATTGATGATAGTTACACTCAAAATTTTTGAGATGGAACGAAAACAAGGATCAAAGTGCTCTGAATCTACTTTCTAAACTACTAATTTATTTTGAAAATGATTGAGATTAAGGGGTTCAATAGAGGGATGTACACAAATTGGTGTTGTTTTTGTTAGAAAAACATAACATAGCAACTCTTGTATGACCCTAGCATGGTGAACCTTTTTTTTTAGTATTTTTAAAATCACTCAGTCAGAAGTTAGCTAACAATATGTAGTTGATGCACAATTTTTCTGATAATTTTTTAATGAATATTTGATTTTTTACTAATTTTCTAAGTGGACACTTCCTGAAAAGCAAAATTTTGGCTGTGCTACCCCTATAAATTTTGGAAAGTAAATTATTTTTATTTTTTAAAAAATTGTAGAATGGAGTCTAGTTTCTAAAAATGTAATTTATTTGAAATTTTGATGAAAGGTTAATTTATAACAAAAAAAACACCAAACACTACTTTTTGGCAAAAAAGAGACAAAAAAACAAAAGAAATTATTGATGAAAGGCTTAACATTGTCATAAAGTGAAAAAAATTACATCGTTGGATAGCTAAGAGAGAACCTAACATTACCCATGTGTTCAATTTTTTTGATATTGGACCATGTGCAATCCTGATAGTGAGCATGAACTTGATTATGTGAAAAATTGTAGAATTTACAAAAACACGTCTCTAGTCATTGGGAATACCTTCCAAGCCTTTGGGTTGGTATTTTAAGGAAAATACCAATCCTAAGGCTTGGGGATTCCCAAAGCAAGATATAACATGTGCACGTTATAACACACTCGCATTGTATCTTAGTTTTGACATGGTTTTTTGCTTATGTGGCGAACATGTCAAGCAAGACATAACACGAGCATGTTATAAGATGCTCGTGTTATTTCTTCCTTTATGTTAAATTCCACTTTATTGAATGTATGTTGATATATTTGTATGTTTGTATGTACATGTATACTTGTATGTCATGTATATATGTATGTATGCCTCTATGTATCAGTGCATGTATATTGTATGTATGCTTATATGTATGTAAGATTATATCTACACATGTATGTATGTATGCTTGTATGGATGTAGGATTGTATGTACATATGTATTATGCTTTTATGTATGTATGTATGTATGTATTCATGTATGTCTTTAGAGAGAGGGATAATTTTAAGAGAGAGAGAGAGAGATAGTGAGAAAGAGGGAGTTATGTAGGTAGGGTACCAAAGGGAGAGACTTGAGAGTGTGAGGGGGTGAGAGGGATAGATTTGAGAGATAGGTAGTGAGAGGCAGTACGAGAGAGAGGAATGGGAGAGAGAGAGTGTGAGTGGGAGACTTGAGAGAGGGAGAGGGAGTGGGAGGGAGTGACTTGAGAGAGGGAGAGAAAAATCAATCAAATCAGAATCAAAATAAATCTTTTGCGTCAATCAGGTCAAAATCCATCAAGATCCATCAAACGAGATCAATCAATCAATCGGCATCTTTAATCAATCCACGGCATCCATCGGCATCCGTCAATCATCCATCATCAGGCGCTTTTGCGTCGATCAAAATCAAAGTCAGAGCGAGACATCAATCGATTCAGATCCGCTTTTAAATCAATCAGGTCGAAATCATCCAGATCAATCGGCGCAGGATCAGTCAGAACAATCAAAATCCGAAACGAACAAAAGCAATCAAATCAGGCATCAAAACATCAATCAATTCAAAGATCCGAAATAAAGTCATTTCAAAATCATCAAAGAAATCATCATCAAACAGAGATCAGGCGAAAAATCAATCAAAATCATCCGATCATCAGTTCAAAAGCATCGCTTTTAAAATCAAATCTTTAAAATCGAAATCAGGCAGGATCAAATCAGTTTCCTCAATCCGTCAGAGCGATCAAAATCGAGCGTCAAATCATCCGCTTTTGCAGATCCGTCAAAATCATCAAAATCAGGATCAATAGTAGAGAATGCGATGCGTCGTAAGAGTAGAAGAATCGAGGTGTTCAGGGTTGATAGTTTAGTGTATTAGGTTGAGGTAGAGAATTGAGGGTTTAGGGTGTAATGGTTTTTTGTTGATGGTTTAGGGTTGTGTGTTTAAGGGTTTAAAGGTTGAGGGTTTAGGGTTCAGGGATTATGGTAGAGAGGGAGGGATGGTTTGATAGAGATATGGAGGGAGATCTGGGATAGAGAGGAGATAAGAGGATGAAGGGATAGAGATATATGAGGGTTGAGGATCCATTGTATATTGCAGAGGGTTGAGAATTGAGGCTATAGGGTTTATGGTTTAGGGTATTGGGTAGAGGGTTTAAGGGTTTAGGGTGTAAGGTTTTAGAGTTGATGGTTTAGGGTTGAGGGTAGAGGGTATGGGGAGTGGGGAGTGAGGGAGGGTCGGAGTCGCGATCGATCCAGAAATCAAAATCAATCAATCAGGATCGAATCAAAATCAATCGAATCAAAACCGCGTCAGCATCAAATCATCAAGATCAAATCGAGATCAAGAAAAAGGGATAGAATTGAGAGCATGAGGGGGGTGAGAGGGAGAGACTTAAGAGATAGGTAGTGAGAGGGAGTGTGAGAGAGAGGGAGTGGGAGAGAGAGGGAGTGGGAGAGAGAGGGAGAGGGTGTGGGAGGGAGTGACCTGAGAGAGGGAGAGAAAGAGGGGGTGTAGTGAGAGGAAATTATCTAGGCAGGGTGGGAGGGATAGATAGAGAGAGGGGAGAGAGAGAGAGCTACCTAGGTAGGTTGCCAAAGGGAGTGACTAGAGAGAGAGAGGGGGTGGGAGGGAGAAACCTAAGAGAGATGGATCAGACATGTATCAAGATACTATTTTAAATTATTTCCCTTTTCTTTTTTATCAAATGTCAATACATCTATCACTCATTTGTGTTGCGCTCGAGGAGTGCTCCTGATGCTCCTCCTAGTGTTTAGTTCTTGGTGAAGTTTTAACTATTACAATAAGAAGTAAAGACATTAATATATAGAAATTACATTATAAAAAATGATATATTTAACAAAATAATCACTTACTGCCATTTTATGATCACTCTTCACGAGGGAAATATTCACACGCCCATGTTGAGGCATACTCAAGCCCTATATAAACCATCCAAATAGAAATTAAACTATGAATCAATAATGGTTTGATCTTTCACTAACTAACATCTATAACAACGAATGTAAATGTAAATTTAGTAATTTTCCTTATACCTCCCCTGTTAGAGCCATCGAGGATTATATAGTAGATGAAACATTGATCTCCATTGCCCTCATCATATTCGAAGGTGTTTCCACTTGCAACATCTAAAAATAAAACAAATTATTCAATCACAAAAACTACAATAGCGATCCATGTCACGACTTATAATGTATGAGATAATGAAAAAAAAATTGAGTACTTAAACTATATATTTTTGAATATCATGCTTACTATTTTCCCTATCCATATGATGTTCGAAAGCACATGTTTTTAGGCTTTTACCCATAGCAGCAAGCCGCTGAGCTATTTGATAAATTGCTTTCATAGAAATGTACAATAACTGTGGTGGCATAGAGAAGGCAATGAACTGTTTGAAAAAATGCCTCAAAGAGATGGGGTCTCATGGTGATGGAATTCCATTACAAACAAATGCATGTCATGGCATTCCATCACCATAAGACCACATTTCTTTCACACATTTTTTTAGATAGTTATTTTCCTTCTCTATTGTATTATTGCTTACTATTATGCTTTGATAGAAAATTTTCCAAGCATCCATAGTTTGTTGGAAATCACCTATTTTAGGCTTTTAGCTATAGAAGCAAGGAAGTGAGTAGTTTGATAAGATGCTTTCGTACACATGAATGGAAAATGTGGTATCGTAGAAAAGGTGGTGAGTTGTTTGAACAAATTCCCAAAAGAAATGTGGTCTCATGGTGATGTAATGGCATTCCATCACCATGAGACCACATTTCTTCGAGGCATTTTTTTCAAACTACTAACTACCTTGTCTATGCTATTGCTTACTATTATGCTTTGATAGATTTTTTCCAAGCATCCATAGTTTGTTGGAAAGCACAGTTTTAAAGATTTTAGCCATAGCAGTGAGGAAATGAACTATTTAATAAAATGCTTTGGTAGACATGTATGGAAAATGTGGTAGCATAGAAAAGGCGGTGAGTTGTTTGAAAAAGTCCCTCAAAGAAATTGGGTCTCATGGTGATGGACATCACCACAAGACCACATTTATTTGAGGCATTTAAAAAAAAAAACTCATTGCCTTGTCTATGTTATTGCTTACTATTATTCTTTCATATATATTCCTTCCAAACATCCATAGCATAGATAAGGCAGTGAACTATTTGAAAAGATGCCTTAGTAAAAAGTGGTCTCATGGAATTCCATGAAAAAAAAATGCAATTAGAAGCTGCTCCTATACTTATTACTTATGCTATGTGAAGTAATTACATCATTGCTTATGTTGACTTTCTAAACAACTATATTGTAGTTGAAATTTTTTCATCTATCAACATCTAGTTATTATTTATGGAATGTGAAGTAATGCTTTGAGTTTGAATGATGTGCAATGCAACGTAATCAATGATATGAATATAAACTACACAAATCTATTCAGTACAATTCATTAGTTAAACTGTTTATTCTATTACCTACAAGGTTTGACTAAATCCTTTGGCATTGAGAGGTGTTCCCTCGAAACTTCCATTATTATCCTATTCAACATCTAAAATCACATATTAAAATACCATTCGTAAAACAATGCTATTAACATGTAATTGTATGCATCCAAATTTGACCACTTCCATATGGTCAAAGTCATCTTCTTATTCATCCCTTTACTCATCTACTTCATCCTCTTTGTCGGTATTAATTAAATCATTCATTTAATTAATATCTCATATCCTACATAAGGTTCCTAAAGTATTTAATTTAATAATTAAATACTTTACCTTCTTTCCTCTCTAAATTAAATAAAAATACCACTTTATTTAATTTAGTCATGTAACCTCTTGGAATTTAAATTAATTTTTATTTCCTCACTTTCTCTCTCATTATCACATCCTCCAACATTTGCCACTTGCTCCTAATCTTTAGTTAATTATCTTAATCATGTGTTTGTACAACCTTAATCAAGGTCATTAGCCACATTTAGCATGCCTTTTTAGTCAACCTTTTCATTTGCCTTTCCTGGTATTGACCCTCTTGCCCATGTGAATTTTAAATTCACATTTATTCCTCTTAGAATCTCATCTTCCCATGCATCTTCTAGAATCTTTTAACTTGTCACATTAAGTCACATGTGGAAAAAAACTTCCATTTTTGGAACCTTGTCTTGTCCATAAGATTCTTGCAAGTATGTGAATTTTTAATTCACATTTATTTCCCCAACTACTTTCCCTTTTTCCCATGGTGATTTTTGAGGAATTCTAAAATTCCTCAAAAGTCACTTTCATTCCCACTTGGGGACAAGAAGTTCTTTTTTGAGGAAATCTTCTTATTCCCCAAAGTAATTGCAAAGTACTTGTCCTTCTTCCACCTCATTTGCACATCACCATCCCTAAGCCATCTCACAATCCACATGTCAAGATGTGAGGGCTTGTGAGTCTTCAACTCACTATAGCCCTTCATCTTGACCTTGTTGGATGAATCTCAACCATTGAATTCTTTAGAGAATTCAACTTCCTCTATAAATACCCCCTCTTTTCTCTCATTTTGAGAGGAGATCATTATGCTAACCAAACTCTTGAAAAATTTACACTTGAGCCATACTTAGCTAGAATTCTCATTTCTTTGCATACAACTTAGCATTCTCATCTATTTTCCATATTGCATCTCAACCATACACCTTTTTGCCATCAAGAGGAGCATATATCATGTCAATGACTGAAGGGCCAACCAAAGGAGTAGCTTCACAAGGTATTATCATTCTATCTTTTTTGTTAGGTTTAACTTTTAGCCCAATCTTGTGCTGTTAGGTCTTTAGGTGGTTTCTTGTATGTTTTGTGTTGTTGCTCATTTTTGGGACCATGTTTATTCCTGATCACATTTTTGGCACGCTTGGTGAGACCCACATATGAGTTTGTATCTTTCATGTTTGCTATTTTTTTTCACTTTTTTGTAGGTGTAGGCTACAGAGGGGTAAACCTGACCTCGAGGGGTGGACCTGACCTAAGAGGTAGGCATACCTGACCTTCAAAGGTGGAGCCGACCTTGCCTAGGGGCGAACCTTCCCTCCACAGACTCCTGAAATAGAAAATTTGTAGATTTTTCATAGAGGGGTAGACCTAACCTGATAGATAGGTGGAGCTGACCTCTAGAGGTAGACCCAACCTTGCACTAGGGAAAACCTACCCTCCATAGACTCTAGAAAAAGAAAATTTGTAGTTTTTTCATAGAAGGGTAGACCTGACCTTCAGGGGTGGGCCTGACTTGACAGACAAGCAGACCTGACCCAACAGAGGGGCGGGCCTGACCTCGACAAATTTTTTTAGAAGGTGAAATTTGAGTTTTTAGCACTCTTTTTAGTTGTTTTAAGTGTTTTTGGCCTCCTTATGTGATTTGATTGTGTTTGTACAAGCATCTAATCAACATTTGGTAAGAAACAAGGAGAAAAATCACTAACAAATTTTCCTTACAAGGTTATTTATTTATCAATTGCTACTTGTTGTTTTTGGATAACTTAGGCACATAGTATAAGTAGGGGTGTCAATTAATCTTGTGTGTCATGCTTTTTGGTAGGCTATTTGACATATCCAATCCCCTTGCACCATTTGGCGATCCTGGGTGACAAGAAATTATAGCTTACCAAGTATTTGTGTCTCCCTTTTTTCTTTTTATTAGGGGACCTGCTTGGGGATTTCATCACCCCAAGGGATGATCCCAACCACATGTATTGGCAGGGTATATAAAGGGGGGAGAGCCAAAGCGATACCCAAATCCAACCACATTTTAATGGATGAAGCATTAGGATGACGTGAAGAGTTGGTTCGAGCCTCTAGTATCTCACTAAGGTTCCCATCTCACACTTGTAATGGGTTGGTGTTCATAGTTTGGGCCTCATGTACCAGGTGTATATTGAGGAATCCTTAGCAATCATGTTCATCCTAGAATATAAGAATTTGTTGGCCATACCCCATTCTACTAGTGTTAGGATTCTGCTACTTGAACTGTTTTCTTTGTGCGAAACCAATAATTCTCTATTCAGTTGAGTCAGTCTTATCTTTTGATTGATGCTTGTGTTTTTGGGTCCTTTTCCATAGTCTTCTTTTCAAAAATCAAGTTAGAACTTGTCCTCAAGGGGCAGAATTGACCTATTCTAGGGGAAAAACTAAACTCTGAACCAACCCCATTTCAGCCTGCTTTAGTCAATGTTGACCAAATTTTGTTAGACAGACGTAATTGACCTCTAGGGGCATACTTGACCTCTTTGAGGGGTGGAATTTCCCCCTAGGGGTGGACCTAACCATTGATTAGTTAGTTTTATCATCCATTTCATCATTTTGTGTGCTCGTTTCACCATCCTGATCACTTGTTTCCCTGTTCTAAAAATTTGTATGCCTATTTCAAGAATCTATTCGTCATCCTAAGCATTCATCCCCTTGATCCAAACATTCATTTCCCTATTTGGTGTGCTCGTTTACCTATCTCGAACAATTATTTTTTGCTCATTTTCAGTTTCAGACAACTATTTTGACCATTTTTAGTTATGAGGGCGTACCTACCCTAGTAGGGGTGGATTTGACCTCTAGGGGTGGACCTGCCCCTTTCTAGGGGTGGACTTGACCTTCAAACAACTTTTTTGGCCCTTCGTCTAGTCATTCTAGAACTCATTCCTTCATTCCGAGTTGCCATTCGCCCATTCTGAACATTCATTTCCTCATTTTTAAAGTCAACTTCCACCATCAAGCATCCATTTACCCATTCTAAGTTATTATTCATCCATTTCAAACCCTCGTTCACCCAACCATTCTCCTCATTCTAGATATCGTTCCTCCATTTCAGATTGTCGTTATTCCGTTAAATTTTTTTAAAGCAATTATCTAAATTGACCTAGGTGTTTGTCTCTAATCATCATCTATCCAAACTGACTTAAGATTTCCATCCATCTTGAGTTGGTCATCATCATTGGCCCAATCAATCCACTTCTATCTCAAGTTGGATTGGGTGTCGTGATCATACATCCATCCCTTAATCGATTAATCAACACCTTGCGTTACCAAGGATTACTCCTAAACTTGATTTAAGATTCCGGTCATCATCATTCATCCTACAACCAATATTATAAATCAATGATCAATCCAATCCAATCCTTATATCATCAATCACCTAGTCAACCTATTCAATCCAATCCAATTTGACCAATTGATTATTGATCAATCCAATCTAATCTCATTAAACAATCTACTTTGATTGAATAAAAAAATTTATCCTTCGTTAATCATCCAAACTAATCCTATCGAGCCACATCATTGCTCGCTAATCCATCATCCAATTAGGTCAATCCTTCAATCATCATCTTGATCATCCTCACATCATCTTGCATGCCCGTTTAGACCCGGTCACAAACAAAGAAAATGGCCAAGCAACAAGCCCAAAATTCCCAACCGAATATCCCTCAACATCCCAACAGCATGACAAACATCTCACAAGATCCCAATAACGGTACGAATATCCCTCGAGATCCCCATAATGGCACATAATCACAGTCCAACACTGATAGTCAAAACACATCACCACCTAGAGATGAGAACATGATCAATTAGCCCAAACTCACACTTGAGGAACATTTTAGTAACCCCACCAATGTGCAAATGACAGATCACCTGTTTGAAAAACATGGGGAAGAAATATTGACCCACCTAATTGAAAAAGGTGTCAAACCTCCATCAAGTGTCGACCAATCCAAGTATAGCAATTCCACATCTACCATACCCCAAGGTTCACAAAATGCACCAGGTAGTTCATACATCCCCAATGTTCCTCTAGTGGAGGGTTGGATTCAACCTAAGTTTGGAAACACCATTCTTTATCACGCTAACAATCCCCCACATGCCATAATCTTAGTCATGGGGGCTCCTCAAGTATCTGATCCCAATAATCCTTTCACCTACAACATGCCACAAAATGTTTCGCAGTCTCCATTAATGCTGACAACACCACCCCTTTCAAGTCAACCTCTAGTCAATGCTGGGGGCAACCTTTTTACCATATTACTTCCACCTCCTGGAGCCACAAATCTACCATCATCTTCATACACATTTCAATAGCCTCCCCAATCCAACATACCACCTCAATTACCTCCGCAAGGTACATCCCAACCAAATGTTCCCATTGGTACCCAACAAACCCCTTTGCAAAATGCCTCTACATTATCTCAACTGCCTCATCAACAACAACCCCCACATAATCCTTTAATTTCTTCACAACAACCACCACACTAAATGCAAGGAAATCCATCCTGAGCTCTCATCCAATATCCCCATTCCTCACATCCATTTTACATCTGCAAGTTCAACCACAACATAACATCCTATCTCGGCCCATGCAATAGCTAATATCACATCAACAACCTCCCCAACACTATTACTATCACAACCAACAATAGTTCCAACAAAAACCACCCTATGTGGCCTCCCAATAGTTGTAACAGTACACCTAGTATGTGAAAACCAATCTGTAACACCACATTGAGGCTCCTCGACATCCTACCACACATTCTTATCAAAAAAATCCATACTGTACCTTGCAACAACAAACCCAGTACCAACAAACTCCTTTGGCATATCAGTAAGGGATATCATCACCTCACTATCAAAATCCATACGTCAACCTTCAGACACTATCTCAATAGGATCCTTCATCATCTTACCACCCATATCCATCCAACCCATCTACCTTGACTCTTACGCCACCGGTCAACACAAATCTGTTGGAAATCAAAGCTGGTTTGAAGGATCTCCAAGCCAAGACTGGTAAACAATCCTTCAAATTTGAAGACATATGTCCCTATCCGTTTGATCCATCCATCTCACTAATTCTTGTCCTGAAGCACTTTGAGATACCAAAGTTTGATAGATACAAGGGAAACAAGGATCTTAAAGCCCACTTGCAAGATTTTTACTCCCAATGTCAGGAAGTTATGCACAACGACAACTACCTCTTGTGTTTGTTTCCATGGATCTTGACAAGCAATGCCCTAGAATGGTTCATGAGTCTAGAATGAGGGTCCATAAAAGCCTTTGTGTATCTTTCAAAAAAAATTGTTTCTTTCTCATTCAATTTGGAGGACACTAATACCTTGGATCTCCTCAATGAGAAGCAACGAGAAGGTGAAACCTTCGCTAGCTACCTGTTGTCAAATAAAGTTTGCACCCTTGCTAAGCTATCAACTATAGCAACCTATTAACACATGGGAACACTTCTATGTTGTGGGTGACCTGGGAATGAAGTGAACCTCCAGATTATGGGCCAGTTCCCCTTTAGATATCTTGGGAAAAACTGAAGAATGATAAAGGAAAAGAGTAAGAAAGATGTACTTGAATCCAAAACCTATCACTAACAGGTGATACACCAAAGATAAACATATGACAATACTGCAGAAAACTCACAGAAAATCTCAATAGAGTTAAGCAATCTCATAATACAGAGATTTATGTTTACAAAAAATGAGTCTATGTAAGGCTCTGACTGTTCTAATGCTTAGCACAAAGGAAAAAGAGATGTTTTCATAGATATAATATGCAAAAGAAAGAGATCACTAACATAAACTAAATTTGTGACATAATATCCTTTGCATTCAACACTGAAGGAATTTGATCAAATAAAGGGATCACACAGAATTTCATCATATAACTCACAACCAGTTACTAAATAACAAAGAAAAACTGTGAGGGAAATAACTTTCTATTGAGAAAATAAGGAGTGTCTGTGTTATAGATCTGTAGTATTCATAAAATAATGAGTTATAAAGTCTAAATAGTGCTCTCGGTAGTCTCCTAACTAAGAACTCCCTTACAAAAAGGAAAAAATGTCATATATACAACCAAAGGTCAACCCCCTACATTAGGGTTTCAAAAAATGAGTCGGTGCCTGGACACGTCGGCCCTAGAAGTTCCTTGGAATGAAGTCAATGAAGCATTGAATGCACATCCCTTGCTCATGTTGGTGAAAGCTCGTCCCTGGGAATGGCCTTCAGATCTGTACAGCCGTCGTTGTTATCTTGCAGCCTTTGAGTCTACCATTAAGACTTTGTCAGAGTCACCATGAATTTTCTGCAATAGGGTCATTAATGTCCCCTTGCTCCTCTAGCCATCATCTCCTAGCACTATAGTGACTCACGACTACCTCTCCTTCGAGAAGCAGCATCAGATCTATCCATTAGATTCAGTGCCATTACTGATTGATCACCCTTGCAGCTATCGGCGTAACTTAGGACTGTCGGCAGGACATCTCACCAAACTCCAAAAGTCAAACTGATGTTCATTTTTGTGGGCAAGGTGACTGCTATTGGCAAGACATGATTCTGTCGCTGGGATATCATGGCGAAAACTCCACGCTTAGCGAAGGCATCAATTTTGGAGAGGCCCACTATACTCAATGAGACCTCTTGGCAATGTTGAATCTCTCACCCCAAGCTTCCCTTCATTTGGCAAGACACCTGGGTGTCGGTGAGACTATATGGTGATGGCTTCAACTCTTGGCGAGGCCCCTCCTTTCTGTCAGTGAGACATCTCACCTTCGGCAAGACATTATGCCGTAGGTTGGAACTTTTGATGATCCTACTTTTAATTTGGGAGGCTCCACTGGTTGGTGAGACCTTCACTGACTATATCTCCCATGTTGCCTAGACTTCCTAGTGTCAGCAAGACCTCAAGGCGAGTAGCCAGAGTTATATTGATCTCATAAAAAGCCATCGGCAAGACTCCATCGGGTCGGGGAGACCTTACTGCAAACTTCTCATCTTCTGGCGAAGGCACTCTTTTTCACTGACTCTTCAAAATTTGCGGGGGCGGGATCAAGATGAAATCAGAACCGGGACCAGGGGAGAAAGGGGAGAAGCAAAGAAAAAAGTGGAACAGGAACCAGAACCAAATCCGGACTTAAAACTTTCTTCAAGTTTCAAGTTTGGAATCCCTTCGGATCCCACCTCTAGCAACATATGAGGAGAAAAGGAAAGAGGAAAAAAAAAAAAGGGGAACCAAGGGGGAGACATCCCTTGATCAAAAGCCAGGAAGAAAAGGAAAGAAGAAAGAGTGGGACCAGGGCTGAAACCAGAACCTTGGAAAAGTTCCAAGTCCAGGTTCCGGCCTGGCTCCGAACCCGCCAGAGAAGGAAAGAAAACACGTAAGGAAAAAGAAAGAAAGAAAGAAAGAAGGGCGGGATCAGAATGGAATCTAATCCCAGGTAGAACAAAGGGGGGGTAAGAAATAAACCTGAAATAGAAACTTTCATCAAGTTTCAAGTTCGAAATCCGACCCGAACCCGCCTCCGATGAAGGCAAGGAAGGGAGGAAAAAGGACAAGGAAGAAAAGAAAGGAAAAAAAAAAAACTACCCCACAGTAAAATGCAAGGCCAAAGAAGAGAACAAGATGAAAACGAGCATAGAACTAGAATTGGACCCAAAACTAAAATGGAAACTGGAACTTTCAGAAAAGTTCCAAGTTTGGTTTCGATCTGGTTCTGCCTCTAACGGAAACAAAGGGAAAAAAGGGGCCCGACAAGAGCAGAAAAGGTGGACACGGGGTTGGAACCGGATCAAAAACAAGAATCGAAACCTTGGAAAAGTTCCAAGTTCAGATCCCAACCTAGTTTCACCCCTGACAGAACAAAGAAAGAGACAGAGGAAAATAAAACAGAAAAGAGGGAAAGACAAGGCAAAATGAAAAAAGAAAACCCACCCTTAAACTGAAGACCTGCACGCTGGGCTCAACCCTCTTGGGAGCCACATTTAATCCATGTGCTGAATTGAAACATCATTTCCCCTGCAACTACACAAGAAGCAAACAAGTTAAAAAAGTGATCCTAATACAAATGTTCTTCCATTTGGTCTTCGAGAACCCCTGAAAACATGGGTTACCCTGCCTGATTGAGCCCATAGGTGAAAAATGGGTAACATTTCTAGGGACCTTTGCTGGATGTTTTCCTGTCAAACATGGAGAGCAGTTGCCTAGGCCTATCCATTGGGCACAGAGTCATTGGGACAACTCAAAAAATATCAAGAGTAGCTTTGTGTATGGATGTAACTTATTTGAGACTCATAGACATAGCAGGCCATCAAAAATTTAGAAACTATTTACCATGCTGGGACAACACTTAGGGAATGAAAAACAACTATCTTATAGAAATCTAATAGTTATGTACAGATTTAGGTCCTTACCTTAGAAGCAATGTTTGAGGTGAATCCCATTTACTGGGATTGGTTCCACTACACCATCCAACTTGGATAATTGGAAAGCATTATGCTGCTTCTCCTTGGTATGATATATGGGCCAGTCCAAATTGCATCAAATTTGGAGTGCCTTTCAGGCCTACTTTTAAATTTGTCCCACTTTAGCACTATGTCACCTTCTTGGAACACTCTAGGAGTTTCCTTTTTATCGAATGAATTTTTCACTTGAGCCTGATATTGCTCAATCCTTTTCATCGCTTTAGCTCTGAGTTCTTCAAGCTCAATCAACTGAGCCAACCTTGCTGTCATAGGCTCCTCTTCAATTATATCAAGCTGATTTACTAGATCGAGGGCTGGGAGTTCAACTGAAATGGGTAGCCTCGCTTCTTTTCCATACACTAACATGTATGGAGAAAGTCCTGTAGATATTTTTGGCATAATCCTATTCGCCCACAAGGCTGACTTTAACTTGGTGTGCCAAGCCTTTTGATTGCTCTCCATAGTTCTCTTAATGATCCTTAGGAGGTTCTTGTTAGTGGACTCAGCCTGTCCATTGCCTCGCGGATAATAATTAGAGGATGTACTCAGATATATGCCATTTTTGACAGCCCAGTCAGAGATTTTAACACTTACAAAAGCCAAGGCATTGTCTGATACAATAGAATCTGGGACCCCAAATCTGGTAACAGTTCTTCATAAAAATTTAGGATAGCAAATTCATTAGCTTCTTCGAGTTCCAAAACTTCAGTCCACTTTGAGAAATAATCAGTGGCTATGAGTATCCATTTGTGGCCTGCACTTGATGGCAGATTTATAATCCCAATAAAATCCAAACCCCATTTCATGAAGGGTTGATCAACCTGAACCGGTTGTAGCGGGAGGGCTGCCAACCTCTCTTTTCCAGCAAACATAGCACACTCTTTGCATCTTCTTACCCATGAATAAGAATCTTTGAATAAGGTAGGCCAGTAATAGCCTCCTTTCATTATTTTAAGAGCTGTGGCTCTTAGAAAAAAGTGTCTACTAGCTGATCCTTGATGGAATTCATACAATACTCTATCAACCTGATCAGCTTCAATACACCTTAACAGGACACCATGAAAATCTCTTCTAAACAAGAATCCTTTTAAAAAACATAAGGTATGGATTGTAGCCAATAATACCTTCTTTTAGATCTAGTCAGATCAGGAGGGCACTCACCAGTCAATAAAAAATGTGTCATTTCTGAGATCCAACCAATAGGAGCAGGTATGGAAGTTTTTTGTCCATCTTGGAGGGCCAAAACAGAACTGTCCTCCTCCATTATACTGTTGTTGTTGTCTTCAGTAAGTTGTTCGTAGAGACCTATCCCTCTAACTAGTTTGGTAACCTTTATTTCAAGGTCATACTCCATCACCTTGGTGACCCAACCAGCTCTTCTATCACTCAAATCTTTGTTTAACAAAAATTCCTTCACACTAGGATGAGCAACCATTAGTATAATCTTGTTATTGGAGAGCATGTGCCTAAACTTCTTTAAACTTCTTATGACAACAAGAACATGTCTTTCTACAAAAGTGTATTTGAGCTCGTAATCCTTAAGTCCCTGACTGAAGAACGCTAGGGGCTATTTAGACCTTTCATTATTTCGTTGCATGAGTATAGCTGAAAGTGAATCAATATTTCCATAGGCATATAAAATGAAATCCTTAGAAAAGTCAGGATTCAGAAGTGTAGGTGCAGTTGCCAATGCTTCTTTTATAAGCTCAAAACTTCTTTTTCCATCCTTAGTCTAGCTAAAGGGTACATTCTTTCTCAACATTTGAGTTAACGGACTTAACAAATCAGCAATGTCAGGGATAAACCCCCTAACAAAGTTAATCCTACCAATAAAACTCTGCAGACCTTTTTTATGCACTGGTAAGGGAAGAGATAAGATGGCACTTATTCTTTTAGGGTCGATAGTAATACCCTGTTTAGATACCACATAACTAAGAAATCTTCCTTCATGAAAAACAAACACACATTTTTTGGGATTAAGTGATATCCCAAATTCCTTGCACTTTTCAAAAATCCACCTCAAATGCTTCAGATGATCCTTAGCCTCCTTAGAAAAAATAGTGATATCATCAAGATAGACTAAAACTATCTTGTACATTAAACCCTGAAAGGCCATATCCATGGCCTTTTGAAAGGTTTCCCTAGCATTAGATAGACCAAAGGGAATTTTCAAATAAGCCATGGTTCTCCATTTTGTGGTGAAAGTTGTTTTGTACCGATCTTCTGTATTCACCAATATTTGGTTGTAGCTAGAATAGCCATCTAGTAAAGAAAACCTTTCAGACCCTGAGACTACCTGAAGTATTTTCTCTATAGAAGGTAGAGGATGACGGTCTTTTAAGGAGGCCCTATTTAAATCACAAAAATTTACACAGAGTCTTATTTCACCATTTTTCTTTCTTACTGGCACTAGGTTTGAAACCCATGACGTATGCTTGATGGGGAAAATGATGTTGCTTTCAATCAACTTATCTTGCTCCTTTTTCATCAAAAGTTTTAACTTAGGATTCAAGGGCCTCTACTTTTTTCTGACTGGTTCAACATTAGGCTCAAGTTCAATGGTATGTTGAGCAAGTTGGGGATTAAATCCTTTTAAATCACTATATTTCCAGGCAAAGATATCATTAAATTCCTGACAAAGCTGAATAAAAACATGCTTCTCTTCAGTAGTACATACCTTTCCTAACTTAAGAAGCCTTTCTTTGAAGACTTCAACTTCTTCGTAGTGATCTTGCTGAACTTGAATACTCCCCTTGGGCTTTCTAGCTTCATCATCAGTATTAAAAATAGATTCTAAAGTGACCAGGCCCTTGGGAAACTTGTTTTTTAGCTGAATAATCTATTCACTGTACTGGCGTTGCAATTTTTCCTGATTAGTATGTGAGAATTTGGCTTCTTCTCTCAAAAATCCGATAATCTGCTGGTTGCTATCAAATACTTGCCAGTGTATGTCGTTATCAGGCACAACAAGCCTAACTACAATCTTGATATGCTGGTTAGCTTTATCACTGCAAATCTCCTTTGGAATATCGTGTTCAGCTCCCACAGCAGCTAATCTATCAGCATGTTTATTTTGAGCTCTAGGAATGGAAATCAGATTAAATGCCTCAAATCCCTCTAAGAGGTCCCATACCCTATTCCTATAAGACCTGAGCATATTATTTTTAACAGCATTCAACTTTCTCACCTGATTGATGACCAACTCGCTGTCACCATAAACTTTTAGACAGCAGGTACCTCTCTGTCTTTCCCACTCCAAACCTTGGACTAGAGCTTCATATTCAACAACATTGCTAGAGTAGCTAAAATAGAATCTGAAAGCTTGATAGTACTTCTATCCTTCTGGTGATACCAGAATACATCCACCACCAGTACCTATTCTACTCCTTGAACCATCAAAGTACAACTCCCATAAATCATTTTCATGCTGCTCACCATGTTGTTCCTTACTCTTTTCAATATTAGGCACAAAAGAGTCAGTCTCGTGCATCATGTAAACACTGATGTCAACCTCTTCCAACTGCTTGCCTGTATCTGCCTCATGAGCTTGAGGTGCCCACTCTTTAGGAAGAACAGCTGATGTTCTTTCTATTTGAATCTCGGCCTCTTGAACCACAGGCTGCTCCTCTTGTTCATTCGTAACCAAGTTGGAATTGATAGGGGAAGGATTGTAAGGCTCAACATGAACCTTGGCTATGGGTTCTAATTTAATAGTAGCTCTAGTGCCATATCTAGTTCTGAATAGCATGTGAGACCAATCAGAGGATAGGTAACCACCTATCTTGGCCATGAAATCCCTGGATAAACAAAAGGAAAAGTACGGGGGCAACTCAATAATGTATATATCTTGTGGTATTGCAAAATTGGGATAGGCATGTAGAGTTAAGCTCATATTTTTAATAACCCCTACTATGTTTACAACAGTACCATCCAATTAAACTACCCCCTTTTCTAGTGGCTCATACTCAATTCCCAACTTATCGACAATTTGTTTGGGCATAACTGAACTACTAGCTCCTGATTCAATCATACAATTGTGAACCAGATGATCTCCTATGATTAATGATAAATAAAAAGGAGGTGGCTTGGCCTTAGTAGCTTGCCGTTCTTTATTACCAACTATAACATTAGCCAACGCAACCTTCTCCTTTTCTACACTAGGCTCATCTGAGACACTTAAACCTGATAAGGTGGATTGAAGTAGGTCCTTTTGACCCGGAATACTCAAAGAATCCCATATTGACATGGGTACATTAATTTTCTTCATATGCTCAAGTACATTGAATGATGTAGCAGGTTTAACTTGAATTTTAGGTGAAATAACATTACCTTTCACTGAAGGAGCTTGGGCTGATAAATCAAATTGTTGGTTGACTACCAAAGGTTGGCCCCTTGGTAGCATCTGGATCTGGTCAACTTTTGATGAGTCAGGGGCACTTTGATCCTCATTTGGGACTTGTTTCGATTGAGTTTGAACTGTATTAGGTTGATGTCCCTCATCTATAGCTCTCTTCATGCTACGTGTATTGTTTGCAATTGAAGAATCAGAGTGGACCACCCCACAATATTCTTCCCCTTGCCAATTTAGGAATGTAGACTCATGTGTCTATTACTCTTGCTGCTATACTTCAGTTGTTATAGGCACATTATTGTTTTGAACCATCAAGGCTTGGTTAAGCATCTCATTTACACAGGTACTTTGAATATGGGGTTTATTACACGAGAAGCACCACTCATAATATTGAACTAAATTGTTCTGAACAAGGGCAATATCTTTGGAAGTGCTTACAGTGCTGGAGTCATAAGCTTGATGTGTCCTTGGATTAGGAGAAAACTTTTGGCCTTGATTATAAGGCCGATAAGATGGTCTATTGGTCTGATTTTGTTGGTAATTAGACTAGAATGAAGGTTGATACGGCTTGAAACCTTGATTTTGTTGTTTTCTTAGATTAACCATCTCATTGCTAAAGGTTGTCAGAAGGCCTTTAATCTCTTGCAGTTCGTTAGACTAAACTGGAAATGTGTTTGATTGACCATTAGGTTGGGTATCAGGTGCTAGTAATGTGGGTGCACTTGGAATAATAGCCAAAGGAGGAACTTGCATAGGGATTGGAGGCTGGATAGTAGGAAATATTAGCATATGTGGTCTTGGGGCAATTTTACTAGCCTGTATGAGGCTGTTTTCAGCTCTAACAGCTACACCATATGCCGCAGGAAGTGTATCACTTCCCATTGATTGAATCATTACAAAAATATCACTATTTAAAGCTCTTAAATAGTATAAAATTGCATGATTAGTAGTAGGTCTAACTGTTTGTGGGATTCTATCCCACGTCCTTTGGAAACGGTGATTGAAATCAGACATATCTTCATGTGGAGCTCTTTTGATCGTAGACAGTTGCTCCACTAATGACAAGTGGTCTGATTTATCTTTAAAAAACTTGCACAACTAGCTACCTAACTCATCCCATGTGGCTATGGAGTTGACAGGCAGACCTCAGAACCACTGTAAGGATTTTTCCTTGAAGGACGTCACCAGCAATCTGAGTGCAACATTTTCTTCAGTCACATGGTGAACAACACATAGGTTGGCAACATCTTTTATGTGCTCTGTTGGGGTGGTATGATCCTCCCCATAAAAATACGGAAACCCTCTTAAGGCAACAACTGGAATGTCGCCGTGCTACGTTAGATGCAGTGGGTTGCCTTGGTTAACGGCAACAAATGGTTGGTTCCTCACAACTAGAATCATTGTTGCTAGGATGCTCTTAGTAATAATAGGAACAAGAATATGTCCTCCAACAATAGGATGTGACTTAGACCTCCTGAAGTAAACAACTATCTTCTAAACCCTTTGGATCTCTCTCCCCCTCCTCCTAGGCGGGGACAACTACAAATACTAAAAAACGGATGAATTACTCCTAGTCTGCACTCTTCTCATGAGCAGTAATGCACTGGAACTGCTAAACCTGAGCTCAGAGTCACCAAGTATGCTAAATTTGTCTCTTAAAGACTACAATTTCTGCTGCACATACCAAACATCAGTATGATAATTTTGATTTGAGACTGAAAACAACTCTCGGTCCCACCGGGTGTGCCAAAAACTGTTGTCAAATAAAGTTTGGACCCTTTCTAAGCTATCAACTGTAGCAACCCATTAACACATGGGAACACTTCTAGGTTGTGGGTGACCTGGGAATGAAGTGAACCTCCAGATTATGGGCTGGTTCCCCTTTAGATATCTTGGAAAAAACTGAAGAATGATAAAGGAAAAGAGTAAGAAAGATGTACTTGAATCCAAAACCTATCACTAACAGGTGATACACCAAAGATAAACATATGACAATACTACAGAAAACTCACATAAAATCTCAATAGTGTTAGACAATCTCACAATATAGAGATTTATGTTTACAAAAAATGAGTCTATGTAAGGCTCTGACTGTTCTAATGCTTAGCACAAAGGAAAAGGAGATGTTTTCACAGATATAATATGCAAAAGAAAGAGATCACTAACATAAACTAAATTTGTGACATAATATCCTTTGCATTCAGCACTGAAGGAATTTGATCAAATAAAGAGATCACACAGAATTTAATCATATAACTCACAACCAGTTACTAAATAACAAGGAAAAACTGTGAAGGAAATAACTTTCTATTGAGAAAATAAGGAGTGTCTATGTTACAGATCTATAGTATTCATAAAATAATGAGTTACAAAGTCTGAATAGTGCTCTGGGTAGTCTCCTAACTAAGAACTCCCTTACAAAAAGGAAAAAATTCCATATATACAACCAAAGGTCAGCCCCCTACATTAATGTGCATCCCTTGCTCATGTCAGTGAAAGCTCATCCCTAGGAATGGCCTTCAGATCTTTATAGCCATTGTTGTTATCTTGCAGCCTTCGAGTCTGCCATTAAGACTTCGTCAGAGTCACCATGAATGTTCTGCGACAGGGTCATTAATGTCCCCTTGCTCCTCCAGCCATCATCTCCTAGCGTTATAGTGACTCACGGCTACCTCTCCTTCGAGAAGTAGCATTAGATCTATCCATTAGATTCAGTTCCATTACTAACTAATCACCCTTGCAACTATCGGCATAACTTAGGACTGTCGACGGGACATCTCACCGAACTCCAGAAGTTAGACTGATGTTCATTTCTATGGGCAAGGCGACCGCTATCGGTAAGACATGATTCTATCACTGGGATATCATGGCAAGAACTCCATGCTTAGTGAAGGCATCAGTTTCAGAGAGGCCCACTACACTCGGGGAGACCTCCTGCCGATGTTGAATCTCTCACCCGAGCTTCCCTTCATTCAGCAAGACACCTGAGTTTCGATGAGACTCTATGGCGATGGCTTCAACTCTTGGCGAGGCCCCTCCTTTCTGTCAGTGAGACATCTCACCTTCGGCAAGACATTATGCCATAGGTTGGAACTTTCGGTGATCCTGCTTTTAATTTGGGAGGCTCCACTGGTCGGTGAGACCTTCGTCGACTATATCTTCCATGTCACCTAGACTTCCCAGTGTCGGTAAGATCCCAGGGCGAGCAGCCAAAGTTATATCAATTTCATAAAAAGCCATCGGCAAGACTCCATTGGGTTGGGGAGACCTTACGACGAACTTCTCATCTTTTGGGAAAGGCACTCTTTTTCACTGACTCTTCAAAACTGGCGGGGGCGGGATCAAGATGAAACCAGAACCGGGACCGCGGGGAGAAAGGGGGGAAGCAAAGAAAAAAGCAGAACCAGAACTGGAACCAAATTCGGACTTAAAACTTTCTTCAAGTTTCAAGTTTGGAATCCATTCTGATCCCGCCTCCGGCAACATACGAGGAGAAAAAGAAAGAGGAAAAAACAAAAAGGGGAACCAAGGGGGAGACATCCCTCGATCAAAAGCCAAGAAGAAAAGGAAAGAAGAAAGAGCATGACTGGGGCTGAAACCGAAATGAAAACATGAACTGAAACCTTGGAAAAGTTCCAAGTCTAGGTTCCAACCCGGCTCCGGGCCCTACCAGAGAAGGAAAGAAAACACATAAGGCAAAAGAAAGAAAGAAAGAAAGAAGGGCGGGATCGAAACAGAATCTGATCCTAGGTAGAACAAAGTGGGGGAGGGGGCGAAAACAAACCTAAAACAGAAACTTTCATCAAGTTTCAAGTTTGGAATCTAACCTGAACCCACCTCCGACGAAGGCAAGGAAGGGAGGAAAAAGGACAAGGAAGAAAAGAAAGGAAAAAAAAAAAACTACCCCACGGTAAAACGCAAGGCCAAAGAAGAGAACAAGACGCAAACGAGCACAAAATTGGAACTGGACCCAGAACTAAAATGGAATTTGGAACTTTCAAAAAAGTTCCAAGTTTTGTTTCAGTCTGATTCCACCTCCAATGGAAACAAAGGGAAAAAAGAGGCCCGACAAAAGCAGAAAAGGAGGACATGGGGTTGAAACCGGATCAAAAACAGGAACCAGAACCTTGGAAAATTCCAAGTTCAGATCCCGACCCAGTTCCACCCCCTACAAAACAAGGAAAGAGACAGAGGAAAACAAAACAAAAAAGAGGGAAAGACGAGGAAAAACGAAAAAAGAAAACCCACCCTTAAACTGAAGACCTGCACACTGGGCTCAACCCTCTTGGGAGCCACATTTAATCCACATGCTAAATTGAAACATCATTTTCCCTGCATTTGCACAAGAAGAAAACAAGTTAAAAAAGTGGTCCTGATGCAAGTGTTCTTCCATTTGGTCTTCGAGAACCCCTGAAAACATGGGTTACCCTACCTGATTGAGCCCATAGGTGAAAAATGGGTAACACTACCTTCAAAGGTGGTCTGCACTAGCAAGCCAAATGAAAACCCCTCTCAAAGAGAAAGACATGGTCACCCTCTTCATGGAGAATTCACATCCCGACATGGCTCATAATTTTAGGTTGCATTGTGTTACCACTTTTGCTGAAATAGTGGGAAAAAGACCCATCCTTCAACATGCCCTTATTGCCAAAGGGCACATCAAGATACACAACCATGACAAAGAAAGGTCGTTCAGTGATAAGTCACGCTTTTACAACAAGAACAAAAATGTAGTGAATGATGGTGTCACTAACACTAAACATGTTCAGGTGGCCAATACATCCAAAGGAAACAACCACCATTTGTACTTAATTCCATATCTGTGCCACAGGGGGCATCTCATCCTGCTCAACAGTCAAACTAGAACAGTCAAGGGAATGGAAAACAAGAGTATAGTCAATTAGGAGAACCCTTGAGGGCGGGTGCATGAAGTTGGTCGCACTTTTGTGGCCAAATGGGATTTTTTTTAAAAAAATAGATAACACAAGCACGTTATAATGTGAAATCATTATGTGATTTTAAAAGAAAAAAAAGTGAAATCTGTATCATTTTCTTTTCACTATTTCTCAGCTCTGCCCGCGGCCAAAAACCCTCACTTTCGCACTCACGTTCTAGGAGGAAGGATTTCTACAAATTTCATCAATATTAGTTGGATTTTGTTTGCAAATATGGTGCCACGATGATGAAGAGATGCAAGAGGTAAGTATTGTTTGCTATTTGTTTTGAATTTGTTAGTTTGAAATTCATTTTGTTTGTTTTAGGTTAGATTTGATTGTTTTTTAAAAAATTTGTATGAAATCCTACAAATCCTCAACAAGAAGAGGAGGCAAATCCTCAACAACAAAATCCTCAACAAAATCAACCTCCCCCACCATTCTCTCAATTCCCTCCTGGAACTCAAGATAATTTAAGGAGTGAAATTGAGAACAATAGAAAACAACTTGAGGATCTTATTAGTAGGTTGAGTGATCCAAATGATTCAACCACAAAAAGAATGCTTCTAGCAAATTCATTGAAAGACATGCTAAAAAATGTAGATGAAATCACCCAACAAATATCTAGATGGCAAGATAGGAGACAGATAGCTAGGGCATATTATGTAGACAAATTATCATATAAACAAGTAAAAGATTTAAAAATTACTAAAGGTGATTTGTGCTCTCTATTCACTGACCCTAGAACAAAAAAAAATTCTTACCCTCAATGCAAAGAGGTTTCCTATTCATTGGTGCCACCACCAAGAGATTAAAAACCATTTTTATAAAAGATGGTATATGGTCTTTGATTACCCACCATGCAATAATTGTGAAGTCCCCCAATATTTTCTTAGGAAACTATATAGTGAGTTTGTATTGAACCAAATCCCAAATTATTTTGATATGAGGGAGTTCCAAGGGAGAGGTGGGGTGTCAACTCAGGATAGGCCTAGTGCACGGCCAGATCCTATGTGGCAAGGGAGACGAGCTCTCGCTAGGCTGCCTCGTGAGCAGATTGTGATGCCTACCATTGTGAAGGAGAGTGCCGACATAGATACATTGCAAGTGATCACAAATTTGACCCAGAGTGTCATCCATCACACTAGCCCTATTGTACAACGCCATTGAAGGGAGTCTTCCGGTGGTGGCCTTCGAACCCATGTGTGTCAATCTTGTGGGGCGACTTGTTCATATGACCCTACTGAAACTCAGGAGGGTGCTACATAGGATCCATATGCTACTACATAGCCTGATCTGTATGCATCTACGAGGATAGAGAGGACGGCTGAAATTTTGCATGATGCATATGACATTGACAGTTAGGTAAAATTCAGCATGTTCAATGAATTTAATTTATTAAATTTTGATTGTGAAATGCAAGATTAACTAATTTAGTTTTATTATTTTAATAAAATTGTAGGGTCACAGTGTAGAGACTGGATACACCAGTCATCCACCTACTTATTTTTGTAATACACCTATCGATGGGGTATGTAAAGTTAGTAAACAATTATAAATTCATTACATGTGTTAATAGCATTGTTTTACGAATGGTATTTTAATATGTGATTTTGGATGTTGAGTAGGGTACTATTGGAGGTTTCAAGGAAACACCTCCGAGTGCCAGTAAATTTGCTTAAATGTTCATGGAGGTAATATAGAATAAAGAGAAATTAAGTAATGAATTCTAAGTTCAATAGATTTGTGTAGTTTATATTCATATTGTTGGTTATGTTGCATTACAAATCATTCAAACTTAAAGCATTACTTCAAATTCGATAACTAATAATCAGAAATATATCTATTCAATACTTGTACTCAAAATTTTGTTCATTAGATCTCATACATTATAAGTCATCACATGGATCGCTATTGTAACTTTTTGTGATTGAATAATTTGTTGTTTTATTTTCATATGTTGGTAATAGAAACACCACCAAATGTTATGAGGGCAATGGATATTGGTGTTTCCTCCACTATACAATCCTCGATGGATCTGATAGGGGAGGTATGAGGAAAATTACTAAATTACAATTTACATTCATTGTTATAGATGAACTAGTTCTAGTGAAAAATAAAACCATTATTGATTCGTAGTTTAATTCCTATTTGGATGGCTTGAGCAGGCCTGAGCATCGACGTGCAAATATTTCCATCGAGGAGAGTGATCGTGAGATGGCCGTAAGTGATTATTTTGTTAAATATGTTAATTTTTATAATGTAATTTCTCTATATTAATGTCTTTACTTCTTATTGTAACAGTTGAAACTTCACCAAGAGCTAAACACTAGGAGGAGAAGCAGAAGCACTCCTCAAGCACATCAAAAATGAGTGATAGACTTATCGCCATCGAATCGCCCAACATAGGGAAAGAAAATTGTATTTGAACCAGAGCATGGAGAGAAATGAATTTTGAATGCAGAGCCCTTTGTTGTATGCCTACATGGCAATTTTGTACATATTTTGTATTGGATATATTTGACATTGTATGCCTATATGGCATTCTCATAAGCCTATATGGTTATTTTGTAACTATATTTTATACTTATATCGACATATATTGATGTATGTGTACATGACTATTTGCTTAATACAGATCTTTTTTATCGATGGTGTCCATATTTGCATTATAAATTCATGGTTCAATAGATATGAGTTACTTGTATTCAAGTGTATACTTTACAACTTACGCACATATACTTTTTGACTTATGTGTGAACATCAAAAAATGTGAAAATTTCTCTGTTTGGAAGTCAAACGTAAGACAATTTTGCAATTATTAGTTCTTGCATACTCGATCTTATGGACTTATTCCTTCCTAGCACATATTGTGAATATTTCTCATTTGGTGCATAAGACAGATTCCTCATTTTTGAACCACTCATAGCAAAGAGATTCACAATAGGACTTTAGCATTGGAACACTACTCCATACTTCTCTTGTCTAGACCATAAAGGATTGAAAATTCTTAATTTGATGCAATGATAGTCCTGAGATGAGAATTTATATAACCATGCCTATTTTGAAACTTCACATCTAATACATCAACAAGAACTTAAGAAGTGTTGCATAAGAGTGTTAGGTTTGATAGGCCTTCTCTTCCCTAAGGGAGGAGAGCCTGCATCTTGAATTTTGAACAAAATTTTAAGAAGAAAACATTTTACCTAAAAGCTTCAAACCTAGATGACATATTTGGCTAAGTCTATCTTGAAAATTATCAATGTGTTCAAACTCTAAAGGAGATTCTCCCTGAAAAGAAAACTTTACCCTTTTTCCCAAGGAAAGAAATTGCAACAAGTTGCATGTGATTTATCTTATTTCTTTCTCACAGTTCCTGGTCAATCATTCATGGCTCAAGATAGTTCTGTTCCAAGGCAAGGACACCCAAAAAATCACTGAGATTCTTCTACGATCTACAAGAAAAAGGTTTTGGCTCTGCCTTCCACATAGAAAAATGTTCACTCTTTTCAGATTGATCAATGATCAATAATGGCTAATTGTAAACACTTGAATTTTTTTATGTTTGAACTTTAATTTATAATTTTGTATCATGACATTCGAGTAGATCACTAATATTTTAATATTTCACTATGAAAGTGGTGGTGTATTTTTGCTATGTTATTTGACTATTAATATGGTGGTTTATTTTGAACTTGATTACTTCTACAAATATGTATATATTTATGATATTTATATGTTTTTGTATTACCGAACCCAAAATGAAGCTAACTCCCAAAAAAAAATTCCTGAACCGGCGAACCGGGTTCTCGAACCCGATCCTAAACCCAAAATTGAACCGGTAACTTAGTAAAAAATAGATTTTTGTAGTTTATATTCATAACGTTGATTACATTGCATTGCACATCTTTCAAAATCAAAGCATTGCTTCACATTTCATAACTAATAACTAGATGCTGATAGATGAAAAAATTTCAATTACAATATAGTTTTTACAAAGTCAACCTAAGCAGTTATGCAATTACTTCACATTGCATAACTAATAACTAGGAGCAGTTGCCAATTGCATTTGGTTGTCATGGAATTCTATGAGACCACATTTCTTTGAGGCATTTTTTCAAACAGTTCACTGCCTTGTCTATACTACCACATTTTTCATACATGTCTACCAAAGCGTTTTGTCAAATAGTTCAAGTGTTTCCTTGTTGCTATGGTTGAAAGCCTAAAACAATTGCTTTCGAACAAGCTATGGATGCTTGGAAAAAATCTATCAAAAGCATAATAGTAAGCAATATCATAGACAAGGCAGTGAACTCTTTGAAAAAATGCTCAAAGAAAGGAGGTCTCATGACCTGATGGAATGCCATGACAATCAAATGCTTTTGATTGTCATGGCATTCCATCACCATGAGACCTCATTTCTTTGAGGCATTTTTTCAAAGAGTTCACTACCTTGTCTATGCTAAAACATTTTTCATACATGTCTATCAAAGCATTTTATCAAACAGTTCATTGCCTTGCTGCTATGGCTAAAAGCCTAAAACGGGTGCTTTCAAACAAGCTGTGGATGCTTAGAAAAAATCTATCATAGCATAATAGTAAGAAATAGCATAGACAAGGGAATGAACTATTTGAAAAAATGCCTCAAAAAATGTGGTCTCATGGTGGTGGAATGCCATGACAAGCAAATTGTTGTGGATTGACATGGCATTCCATCACCATGAGACCACATTTCTTTGAGGCATTTTTTCAAATAGTTTGCTGCCTTGTCTATGCTACTACATTTATCATACATGTTTACCAAATCATTTTATCAAACTTTCGATTCCTTGTTATATGGATAAAAACCTAAAATAGGTGCTTCCAAAAAAGCTATGGATGCTTGGAAAAAATCTATCAAAGCATAGTAATAAGCAATAGCATAGAAAAGGAAGCAAACTGTTTGAAAAAAAGCCTCAAAGAAATGTGGTCTCAATGGTGATGGAATGCCATGACAATCCATAGCAATTTCTTGTTATGGAATTCGTCATGCCATTCCATCACCATGAAACCACATTTCTTTGAGGCATTTTTTCAAAGAGTTCACTTCCTTGTCTATGCTAACATATTTTTCATACATGTCTATCAAAGCATTTATCAAACAGTTCATTGCCTTGCTACTATGGCTAAAAGCCTAAAATAGGTGCTTTCGAACAAGCTGTGGATGCTTAGAAAAATATATCATAGCATAATAGTAAGCAATAGCATAGACAAGGGAATGAACTATTTGAAAAAAATGCCTCAAACAAATGTGGTCTCATGGTGGTGGAATGCCATGACAAGCAAATTGTTGTGGATTGTCATGGAATTCCATCACCATGAGACCACATTTCTTTGAGGCATTTTTTCAAAAAGTTCACTGCCTTGTCTATACTACTACATTTATCATACATGTTTACCAAAGCATTTTATCAAACAGTTTGATTCCTTGTTGCTATGGGTAAAAGCCTAAAATAGGTGCTTCCAAAAAAGCTATGGATGCTTGGAAAAAATCTATCAAAGCATAGTAATAAGCAATAGCATAAAAAAGGCAGCAAACTGTTTGAAAAAAAGCCTCAAAGAAATGTGGTCTCAATGGTGATGGAATGCCATGACAATCCATAGAAATTTTCTTGTCATGGAATTCTTCATGCCATTCCATCACCATGAAACCACATTTATTTGAGGCATTTTTTCAAAGAGTTCACTGCCTTGTCTATGCTAATACATTTTTCATACATGTCTATCAAAGCATTTTATCAAACAGTTCATTGCCTTGCTGCTATGGCTAAAAGCATAAAACAGGTGCTTTCAAATAAGCTATGGATGCTTGGAAAAAATCTATCAAAGCATAATAGTAAGCAACAAGTTGATGCAATACAAAGATTTCCAAACTAATCAATAACTCAGGGGACTCTTGTCCGAAACTCATCTTGGAGAAGATCAAACAAAATTTCAACATTTCATAAGAAATCTACTTTTCATCCAATAAAATTATCTTATCATTCATCATTCATCCTTCCAAAAATTTGTATTCCAATTGATTCATTCAAAGCAAAAAACCATTTTAGAAAACTTTGATTCAATCAATTAGATCAACATGCATTTCAAAAACACCATTTTCAACAAGGCACTCTTCCATTCAATCAATTCATTCAACTTGTCCTAAATAGTCAATCCATCATTACAATTGGCTTTCAGAATTTTACCAGACCATCAAGCACTGTGAACATCATTATTACATTGATAAGTAGGAGGTTTTTTTCCACAGCATGTCAAATTATGATATTGCTATCAAGATTCAACCGTGTAGTTTCGAGTCAAACTACACGGTTGAATCCTGATAGCAATATCATAATCATTATTACAACTGATACAAATCAAGAACTTGCTCTCTTAACTTTGTTCTGACTGAACTTACAATTTCATGTATTATTTTACACCAAGTCTCCTCACTGTCCAACTGTCAAAACAACATATCTCACTTCTAAACCCTTTCCAAGACTCCATAAATCCCTGACACCATCACTAAGACAACATTATCCCAAAATCAACTCACCGATCACTATTAAGTCAAACTTCTATTCTCTAAGTAGTCAAGGCACTACTTCTCAATGAGACATTTATGCCCTAAATCGAGTAAACCAAACACACTAGTTTCAAAACCCAACATCCAAAATAAATTTAGATACCTCTTAATGCCCATGTCCTCATATTAAAAACTGAGAATAACTTATATTGAAGAAATAAGTTGTTTTTAGTCTGAACAGTGTAAAAAAGGCTACTAAAATAGGCTTGATTTTCAAAGGACCCCTTCAAACATTCCCAAAACACTTAAAACCTCAAAAAAGTCATTAGACATAACACAAAACTCCCAATTTATCCATTTTCAGGGATTAAAAGACTCCTTTTGACAATATATTGACAAACCCTTGTTTATAGGGTGAAAAACTCAAAAATCAATGAGGGTTTCCTGTGTAGCAGCAGCGCCTTCAAGGTATTCTTGCTTTTTCCTCCACTCAAAAACATCAAAACATAACAAATAACCTATCCCTAACCTACTCCACCAATCTACCTAACCTACATTGGTGGAGTAGTGTGGAAATGCCTTATAAGACTCTCAAAACTCAATGCATAGGATTTCAGACTGAGCCATAAGAAGAATGCTCAAACAAACATTAAATTTAATGGATTCCTTCCCAAATGGATGCAAAAAAATGGTGATTCCCCAACCTATTGGAAAAAATCTAAATTTGAACCCTAAACTCTTGCACAGTCCGTACAAGTTAAGAAACAACTAAAAAACACACAAAAAAGCTAAAACATGGAGCTCTTTGTTGATTTAGTTCTTCCAGAATACAATGATATCTTTGCTCGACCTTTACAATTATTTTAAAGAAGTTTCCAGCCATCAACTACCTCTTCATCTTCCTTGAACGACCTATGACTCATCCTCTTCCTTGATTTTCTTGATTTTCTTGTTTTGTCTCTTCACATTCTTTCTTTTTCTCTCTTTTACATATTTAGCATTTTGACATTATTACACTTTGTGCTGTTTCATGCCTTGATTACATTTAATTTTGGAATTACATGGACTTAAATACATATTTGAAAACTTGGCCTTTTGAAGGCATTACATGACCTAGGTGTTCCTGCACCATAAGCTATGGTCTCATGGTTTTTTTTCACATCAATGTGATTTGATTCACATTTTTTTCACGTGAAAATCAGCTTGAACTAGATTTTGTATTATGGAGCTATATTAAGTTGCCACTTCGAAAACCAATGTAACAATGATACAAAATAATGTTTGAGACTACAAGAAGGCATCAAAATGGCTAGTGTACTAAGCAAATTCTTATGATTTACGAATAATGTTGATAACTCTACTCAGTTAGCTTCTTTTTGCAAAATTATACAAATTGAACCCTACCATCAATAGACTCTGTATATCAAGCTACCACAATTCAAGTTACATCAAGCCCATATCACTGAGACAAAACCTACATAATAGGAGGAATGGCCTAGTTCAACATACTACACTCAAACCCTTAAGGGATCGATCCGATTGAACGTAGCTCAGAGTGATTCTACATGTTTGGGTGTGAAAGAGGAACATGCCTAGCATAAAAATGCCTACTCAGATGCATTGGAACAATCCGTTTGGTCACATGAGTTGCAGAACAAAAATTGCACCACCTTGCAATTTTGCACTGCTTGCATTTGACACTTTTTCCATCAATTGAACATTGGACACCACGGGAAAACCACTTTGAGCTAACAAAAACTGAGAGAGGTTATTGTCAAGGGGCCCAACATGATCCCATAGGATTAGACAAGAAGTTTATGAGTGTCATGGTGTCCGAGTAACCTCATGTTGAAGTTTGCATCCATTTTTCCCTTTGGACCTTTAAGGGATCAATTTGGTTGAAACTAGCTCGGAGCGATTCTGCGTGTTTGTGTGGGAAAGAGGACCATGCCTAGCGTAAACATGCCTATTCAGATGCATTGGAACAGTCTGTTTGGTCACACGAGTTGCAGAACGGAAATTGCATCACTTTGCAACTTTCCACTACTTCCATTTAACACTTTTTCCATCAACTGAAAATTGGACACTATGGGAAAACCACTTCGCGATAATGAAAAATTAGAGAGGTTATTGTAGAGGGGCCCAACATGATCCCATAAGTTCAAATGAGAAGTTTATAAGCATCACGGTGTCTGAGTAACCTCGTGCTGAAGTTTGTAGCCATTTTTCCCTTTGGACCCTTAAGGGATCGATCTGGTTGAACGTAGCTCAGAGCGATTCCACGTGTTTGGGTGTGAAAGAGAACCATGCCTAGCATAAACATGCTTATTCAGCTGTGTTGGAACAATCTGTTTGGTCACACGAGTTGTAGAACAAAAATTGCATCACATTGCAACTTTCCACTGCTTCCATTTGACACTTTTTCCATCAACTGAAAACTGGACGCTACGGGAAAACCACAATGAGATAATGAAAACTAAGAGAGGTTATTTTAGAGGATCCCAACGCGATCTCATAGGATTAGATGAGAAGTTTATAAGCATCACGGTGTCTGAGTAACCTCATGTTGAAGGTTGCAACCATTTTGCCCTTTGGACCCTTAAGGGATCAATCTAGTTGAACGTAGCTCAGGGCGATTCCGCGTGTTTGGGTGTGAAATAAGACCATTCCTAGCGTAAACATGCCTATTCAAATGCATTGGAACAGTCTATTTGGTCACATGAGTTGCAGAACGAAAATTGCACCACTTTGCAACTTTCCATTGCTTCCATTTGACACTTTTTTGATCAACTAAAAATTGGACACTATGGGAAAACCACTTTGAGATAACAAAAATTGAGAGAGGTTATTATAGAGGGTCCCAACATGATCCCATAGGATTAGACAAGAATTTTATAAGCATCACAGTGTCTGAGTAACCTCATGCTGAAGTTTGCAGCCATTTTGCCCTTTGAACCCTTAAGGGATCGATATGGTTGAATGTAGCTCAGAGTGATTTCAAGTGTTTGGATGTGAAAGAGGACCATGCCTAGCATAAACATGCCTATTCATATGCATTGGAACAGTCTGATTAGAACAGTCTGTTTGGTCACACGAGCTGCAAAACGAAAATTGCACCACTTTGCAACTTTCCACTACTTCCATTTGACCCTTTTTCCATCAATTGAAAACTGGACACTATGGGAAAACCACTCCAAGATAATGAAAATTGAGAGAGGTTATTGTAGAGGGAGCAACACAATCTGATAGGATTAAACAAGAATTTTATAAGCATCACGGTGTCCGAGTAACCTCATCTTGAAATTTGCAGCCATTTTTCCCTTTAGACCCTTAAGGGATTGATCTGGTTGAACATAGCTCAGAGCAATTCTGCATGTTTGGGTATGAAAGAGTACCATTCCGAGTGTAAAAATTCCTACTCAAACACATTGGAACAGTCTGTTTAGTCACACGAGTTGCAGAACAAAAATTGCACCACTTTGCAACTTTCCATTGCTTCCATTTGACACTTTTTCCATCAACTAAAAATTCGACACTACAGGAAGACCACTTCAAGATAGTGAAAACTGAGAGAGGTTATTATAGAGGGGCCTAAAATGATCTCATAGGATTATATGAGAAGTTTATAAGCTTCACGATGTCCAAGTAACCTCGTGCTAAAGTTTGCAGCCATTTTGCCCTTTGGACCCTTAAGGGATCGATCTGGTTGAATGTAGCTCAGAGCGATTCCGCATGTTTGGGTGTGAAAGAGGACCATTCCTAGCATAAAAATTCCTATTTAGACATGTTGGAATAGTCTACTTTTGTCACACGAGTTGCAGAACGAAAATTGCATTACTTTGCAACTTTCGACTGCTTCCATTTGACACTTTTTCCATCAATTGAAAATTGGACACTATGAGAAAATCACTTCAAGATAACAAAAACCGAGAGATGTTATTGTAGAGGGGCCCAACATGATCCCATAGGATCAGACGATAATTTTATAAGCATCATGGTATCCGAGTAACCTCGTGTTGAAGTTTTCAACCATTTTGCCCTTTGGACCCCCTTAAGGGATCGATTTGGTTGAACGTAGCTCAGAGTGATTTCGTGTGTTTGGGTGTGAAAGAGAACCATGCCTACCATAAAAATTCCTATTCAAATGTGTTGGAACAGTCCATTTGGTCACATGAGTTGCAGAACGAAAATTGCACCACTTTGCAACTTTCCACTGCTTCCATTTGACACTTTTTCCATCAACTGAAAACTGGACACTACGGAAAAACCACTCCAAGATAACAAAAACTGAGAGAGGTTATTGTAGAGGGTCCGAACGTAATCTCATAGGATTAGATGAGAAGTTTATAAGAATCATGGTGTCTGAGTAACCTCATGCTAAAGTTTGTAGCCATTTTGCCCTTTGGACCCTTAAGGGATCAATCTGGTTGAACGTAGCTCGGAGCGATTCTGCATGTTTGAGTGTGAAAGAGGACCATATCTAGTGTAAACATGTCTATTCAGATGTATTGGAACAATTTTTTTGGTTACACGAGTTGTAGAACAAAAATTGCATCACTTTGCAACTTTCCTCTGCTTCCATTTGACACTTTTTCTATCAACTGAAAATTGGACACTACGGGAAAACAACTTCGAGATAAAGAAAATTGAGAGAGGTTATTGTAGAGGGGCCCAACATGATCTCATAGGATCAAATGATAAGTTTATAAGCATCACGGTGTCCGAGTAACATCATGCTAAAATTTGCAGCCATTTTGCCCTTTGGACCCTTAAGGGATCGATCTAGTTGAACGTAGCTTGGAGCGATTCCGCATGTTTGGGTGTGAAAGAGGACCATGCCTAGTGTAAACATGCCTATTCAGACGTGTTGGAACAGTTTGTTTGGTCACACCAGTTGCAGAAAGCTAAAAGAAAGCTAAAACACCTTACAACACTGTTTAATCATATTTCACAATTATTTTGACAATGTCTCTAGATCTTCCCCAGCGCATATGCTTTCCTTTTGAACTTTTGTCTTTTTTTCTTCCACTAAAATTGCTAATTTTGGCTTTTGGCAGTTTTTACAACTTTTGCATTTTGGAAATTTTCAATATTTCTTATGCAACTCTTTAAAGACTCCTTCCTAAGACTCACATTACATGATAAATGGTCTATAAAGCCCTTATTTAACACAAATAACCCTAAAACACTTAAATTACAAGGTTCACCACATGAATCCCCTTATTGATCAACTTCTTTACATCATGACTCAATTGACCTAATACATACAAAAATGGTATTGAATCCTTATTAAATGAAATAGAATGACCTCAAACCATCTAAGAACACCCTAAATGATCAAATGACCAAATAATAGAAACCGCAAGGGTTCAAGTGTTCAAAAGATGGAGTTGGTGCTCTTGCTTTCAAAAGTATGATTTCCAACAACATACAATGTTCACAAGACCTTTTTGAAGGCATATCAACCTCCTCAACCGACTACAACCAATTTTCAACTTCTAAGTATTTGCAAAATGACAACTTTTCATTTGACAACATTGCATTGTTATGTGCAACTTTTGACATATTGATGTAAATGACTCCATACCTAAACTAGTGACCTTATGATGGCCTCAGTACATCATCTTGACCCTTACATTATGAATTTACATAAATTTTTGCATTTAGGCCATTCAAGGCTTCATTACACAAAATTGACAACATGCTAACATGACATTGCAACCCCATATCCTACCAACCCAGATTGAATTAAAACACTTCCTAATGGTCCTTGTGACCTTATTACAACATTCTTCATGGACTACAAATCAAAATTTACCACTTGACCACCTTGTGGTCCTAATTTTCCTTGGTGCTCCTACACCATAAACACCCTACTATAACCCTACTTCATTGATCTACAAGCCTAATTCAATGGAGTATGCTTTGTTTCTTTACTTGACTCTCAAAACCTCAAATTGAAGGTTCCAAACTGAATTTTAGAAAATGTGCTCTAATAGTGGAAAAACTAAATGGATTTTCTTCTAGATGGACTCAAAAGAAACCCAATTCTTTGTATTATCTTAATCTACAAAGGACAAGGCCTATATCTACTATATAGGCGGTACAAAGCTAACAAAACTGAAAGAAAACATAGAAACTTATGAATAGGGAACTTTTATTGCAAGATTTCGTTCAAATCAGAATTGAGATTTGTCAAGATCATCAAAATAACGATGTTGAATTGATTTTTTGGCTGAGATTCTCTTTGATGGCTCAAAAATCAGCATTTTCTGCAAGGAGGGACCAATCAATTTTTACTAGTTTAGTTACAGATACACAAAGGAAAAGAATAAAAAGAAATAGCTCATCCAAAATAGATGGAAGGCACTTACAGATAGGCATGGAAGTCTCTCAACTTAGTCAGTCTTGGTCATACATCTTCACTGGGAGTTCCAAGATACCTATTGCACACAACACCTCTCATGAATAGAATTTCTTGAAATTCGAGATGCTCTTATAATGTCTACGTCATAGGTGGTCATGGTAAGGTTAAATTCAAATGAATAACTTGAAATTGCCTCATCAAGCTTGGCACACACTTTTGTAATGGCTTAAAATCATAATTGAGATTTGTCAAGATCATCAAAATAAGGATGTTGCATTTCTTTTCTACTTGAGATTCTCTTGGATGGCTCATAAATCTACATTTTATGCAAGGGGACACCAATCAATGTTTGGTTGGTTACATACAGATACACAAAGTAAAATAAGATGATAGCATTGGCATCAACCAAATTGATGTGGATACAAGTATAAATTAATAAGAACCATTGTGCATATACTTACAAATTAATCCAATGAACCATCTAGGTCTGCTCTACTCTTTATTGTGTCAAGGATTGCCTCATGGTCAGACTCATGAACCTTCCACAAGGTCTTGTTCAAAGGTCTACCCCCATATTTTCTCAAACGAACATTGGATGCCACGACAAGGTTTGAGTAATGAAGAATCTTACGATGCAACTCAAATTCCTCAAACAACCAATGTTTAACACTCTTATGTGGGTACCTTCTCGGCCACGTTCCAGTAACAACAACTGAGCCTGTAGGGTATTCAATGTTTTCTCAATCTATAATTGGGGCTTCCAATTTCTTTTTTGCCTCAACACAACGACACAAGTAATAGTATGTACCCTCTTCGTTGTCTTCATCTGCAATAACTGCATAAACATGCCCTGCATTTATATGTGTGACATATCTCTTGAAATTAGTCAACATTATGAATACAGTACAAAGTAAGATAACAATATGGAATTTCAAATACTAAGCAAGTCGATATATTACCTGGTTGAACTAGATCCGATACATGGTCAAAGTCGACCGATGATTCGATCTGTGTTAGTTCCAATGCCATCAGAGGGCGATACGTGTGAAGTGGGCTAAGATAACTTGTCAACCATTTGTCAACCCGCTCCCCTGACTCACAATCATTCCAAGTTTGCATTGTACATGAAGAACAAAAGCATGCCATCTTATGTGTATCGATACTCCATGAACCTACATTTGAGCTAAGGAAAAAGTGCAACTCACTCAATCCTATTAGTGTACAACAATCCTCATATGGTGCAATGTTAGTATCATCCATCAACCAAAAAAATCTATGAACTGAAGACATACCTTGATTACCTAGACCCATCAAACCATTACACCACTCGACGATTGATCTTGAATTTGTCAACTGTACATTGTCTTTATACTTTAACTCTTCTCATGCTAATGCTCTTTCCATGCATGCTCCTACACCGTCATGCTCCCCCTTTCCATGTCTGGCCTCACAAAAGTTCCACATATGTTGAACATGTGTAGTGAGATGCATCCTACACAACCAATAGAACATGCGCGTGTTTTTGAACTATGTTGCATAGTTATCTGAACATATTATATGTCGACCGTATGATATGCCCCTCTGAGCCAAATTATTGTAAAACATTTGGAAGCAACCTTGCACGAACTCTAGAGAATGTGTATGAACATCACAAATATAAAAGTGATACTCCCTCAATACCTTCCTTTCGTCCTCTGTACTATCAATTGCATGTATGAATGCTATGTGCACAAATATCAAAACCTATGTGGAGTTGTAATACTGTGATTGCACCTCACGCTATGGCTGTAGAGTGTAGTTCTCTGCAAATTCAACCACTGATACTATTCTTCCAAGTGGAAAGGTGTCCTTGCATAGCTTGAATTGTGTGTCCAGCCATCGGGCTCTATGGGTATGCCTTGCATACTCACACTAAATTCTCACAAAACATGGACATGAACTGATACAATGGAATCTTCTGAATAACCAACTCACACCTTTTTTCTTCAGACCCATCTTTTTTAGCATATGCCACTATTTTATACTTCCCGAACTCTACTAGTTTTTGTCTTGCCTTATATGTGCTTTCCATATGTTGACATACTAGCATTCGTTGCAAGTCACTGCAACACTCGCATGAACCATCCAAGCATGTTGTCCTATAGAATATTTGGCCATCCTCTATTTCACATAAATTTTTTGATAAGAACTCTCTTGAAGATTTTGGTAGGGCTTCTATGCCACAATCTTGCAAAACATCGTTAGTATGCAAATCTAAACATATAGAACGATAAACATCATAATGGTTAGAGAATTCAATATGTAGTTTACAACAACAAATAGTGCGTGTGTGATTGATCTTGACATAAAAAGGTTTAATCATTTCAAAAAATCTTTGAGAAATACTAATTTGAGGATAAGAATTTTGAAATTTATGAAAAAATTGGGTTTGAGTCATATCCAAAAAATGCTTTGGATGTGGCTCATGGTTTCGACTACCGATTCTCCTTCTTACGACATCCCTTTGATTCAAAGATGGCCTTGCATTATTCTTCCAATAATCTTCAATTAGTGTTCTCAATGCTTCAACAACATTTTTATCTTTGTGTGGCAGTCTCCCTGAGAATGCCCATAATTCATTTGAATCAGTGCCCTCAATTCTTTGCCACCTTTGAATGGATTTTGATAAAGTTTTTCTACTAATTCAAATTTGTTCACTTGTCTTTTTAGTGAGGTGAGATATCTTTGTTTGATAGCTTACCAAAGTCAATGTAATGACACGTCGGGTGACATTACTATCCTTTGAGCGTGAGGTCTTACCCACACTATCATAAGCATCCATTAGATTCTTCACAATAGTGATTTCACTTGATGCATTCGATGTTCTCAACCCAAGAGTCTTCATGATGTTTCTGTACTTTAAACCTAGCATTATTTGAACAAATAGTTGACATCTTGCAGTCTCATTTAGCCTTTCAAAGAACATTTTCCAAATCTTATTAGCATATCTTCTACAAGTGCATTTTGGAACCTTACCTTCCATGTGTTGCAAAATATCCTCATCAATATTAATCAAAAACTTTTGGCTTTCTACACAGAATTCTAGGTGGTGTTCTCTTAGGTGCATACATCTCCAACATTAGCAATTTCATGCGATATTTAATTGAGGTGGAGCTAGATTCGCATTACCTTCGTCGAGGGTGGAATAGAAGACATACACAGCAGGTTCACATGGGGATGATGGCATACCTTGATTTTGTCAACTCTAAGTGATGATGTACTCTCAACTTTAGATGTGGTGGATGGTGTCACACCATAATCACTTGTGGTAGATGGTGTCCCTCCATATTCGTTTGTGCTTAATGGTGTCCCTTTGTATTCACTTGTGGTAGAGGGTGTGTCTCCAACTAGGGTATATGCATCTCCCCTAGAATGACTCTTTCGAATTCGTGCCCTTTGTGTTGCCAATTTCTTTTCTCTTTTTGACGGTTGAGGTTCCTCTTCAACTGGCTTGTTTTT
>VDFB02281492.1:1024663051-1024883428 GCA_007258455.2 Sequoia sempervirens | reverse complement strand
AGTTTCTATCCTCAAAGTCCTTCAAGTTTCTTCAGGTCTGACTGTTACTTTGTTAATTGACTTTGATTGAAAGGTCAAAATGTGGAATGTCCCCAACGATACTTATACTTATCTCTTATAATTGTTATATATTCAAAGACTACTTAGCAATTCAAACAGTCTCCCCTTTGGTCAGATGCCATTCAATGCATTAATTTTGTCTGGATGAACTATGTACCTTCAGCCACTAGTTTTAATCAAACTATGCATATATAAATGTGTATTTTTCTCCATTTCATTATGTATCTATGTATCCATAGATGCAGCCATGCATATATCGATTCATGCATATCTTTCCATATCTCTACATGCATCTGTCTATATATGTATGACTGTATCTATGGGTGCATGTATACATTGATTTATGCATATATGAACCTATGAATTGCATACACACATACATCTATATATATGTATCTATCAATATTTTGCATGGATACATGTATATATGCATGTATGGACTCATGCATCCATGTATCTGTCTTTCTCTTTGGCCAAATGGCCCCTAATGGCCAAAGTATCCTAGTAACCCATGGCCATCAAGCAATTCCAGCACCTTCCCCACCAGTTACATGGAATTTAATGCATTTGCTTCAATTATTTTGACCCCTCCATGTGTTCGCATTTTCCTGATATTTCAATGCATTTAATTTGCACTCATGGATTATGTATCTCTACTCGCCAGTCTTCTAGACTTTGCCTTTGCTTAAATTTATTTAATCAAACTATGCGATCGCATTTCACTGATTTTCAATAACAACAATAGTTTGTAAAGCTATTATGATAAATAGAAACAGCTAAATGCTAATTTCCCAATGTTGATTTATCAAAATAGTACTAGTTTTCCAATATAACAAAATTTAAAGTTATATGTTGACATACATTCATGCATATTGTCCATATGTGCATATATGCATATATGCCTTCATCCATATTTGCATATGCATATGAATACATCCTTCCATGTAAAATATGCATTTGCACCTATATCCAAATATGCATACATCCATGTATACATGTGTTCATATCTCCATCTCTCCACGTAGTTCTATTTTCTATGTATACATGTGTTTGGTGATGCATCCATGCATATATCTGTGAATTGCTCTTTGTATTTCTGTCTCCATGTATTTAATGTTCTCCACTGCATCAGCATTTACATGTTCTCTTTTTTTATGATCTTCCATATTTATTTTTTCCATAGTATGCATAAGAACTTACACTTTGTCTTCTATTGTCGCATTTCGAGGAAGCTCAAGGATCTCAGTACCTTGTTCAGTATGAGGGAGAGTGAGAAATGCAACATGGGTCTTTTTTCTATGTTTATATTGACGGACTTAGCCCTATGATGATTTTTAAAAGCATAACCAATACCAAACTAGACATTCTTCCACCCCTTGTTGCAAGAAATAATCACTTCATACCCTATTGATTCCATTCATTTCCATTTCCACCCTTGCACGTCCTTTTTTCTCAAATCAAATACATTTTCAAATCTAGTTATTTGCTTATCTTCAATCATACCAATATGTTGCGTTCCTTTTTTCACAAAATCCAGCTCTCTCATTGAAATTTTCATTTCTTGAATTTAATTGTAAGCATATAACTTCCAAACAATAAATTCATACCATCTACACTCCCATTCATTCTCATATCCACCATCCCATATCCTTGCCTCCCATCTCAAATACTTTTCATAACTTATTCATACACCCTATTTGCATCTCACCCTTCTCTCAATTCGCTCCCTTTCTTCCACTTCCATAACTCATTCTTCTTTTTTACACTCACATTTCTTTATCTATCTGCACCTCAAATATACCCTCATCCATCACAACAAAATTCACACCATAGCAAACAATGAAAAAGATGAAGAAAATATCAAGGTTATGCAAATAAACACTGAGGGCTTTAAAAATAACACTCATAACATACAGCTGTATTCAAGAGTTATTTTCATAATGTCTTTTCTAAACCTTGTTTATTACAGATCCCTAAAAGTGTGTATAACAGTTTCTTCAAGCCTATTATGTGTAATCAGATTTAACAAATATTTACATGTTTCCATGTATTCATATGCATCATTAGGCATCCTTTATACAATTGTTCTAAAAACAATATTGTATATGTTTCAAATGCAAATTGTTCCAAAAATTTATCGCTTTATGCACACATGCATCTAAAAATTGTTCTTTGTGTACAAAATTACATGGACACAACTATACATCCATCCATGCATAAATGCTGCTTGAGCATCACTATGCTTTCACAAATTTGTATTTTTACTTGATTTTAGTGTTTTCCATTCAAATTTCTCATTCACATGTCATGTATGCCTTTCACTCTTCTTTGCATTGTCTGCACATGGATACATGTATACATGCATCCATGTATACAAAGATGCCTCAAGCATTGTAACAAATGTTTAAGATTTTTGGCATTCAACACTTCAAACAAAATAATAATACACTTTTTGCTTCTTGGATAAGATCATAAAGGAAATTTGTTACTGCAAATGTAAACATGCACCCATGTAATGTATCCTGGTAACCCATGGCCATCATATATTCATGCATATTGTCCATACATGCATATATGCATATATGTCTTCATCCATATTTGCATATTCATATGAATACATCCTTCCATGTAACATATGCATTTGAACCTATATCCAAATATGCATACATCCATGTATACATGTGTTCATATCTCCATCTCTCCATGTAATTCTGTTTTCTATGGATACATGTGTCTATTGATGCATCCATGCATATATATCTCAATAGCTCTACGTATTTCTTTCTCCATGTATTTAATGTTCTCCACTGCACCAGCATTTACATGTTATATTTTTTATGATCTTCCATATTTATTTTTTCCATAGTATATGCATAAGAACTTCCACTTTGTCTTCTATTGTCGCATTTCGAGGAAGGTCAAGGACCTCATTACCTTGTTCAGTACGAGGGAGAGTCAGAAATGCAACATGGGTCTTTTTCTTGTGTTTATATTGGCGGACTCAGCCCTATGATGATTTTTAAAAGCATAACCAATACCAGACTAGACATTCTTCCACCCCTTGTTGCAAGAAATAATCACTTCATACCCTATTAATTCCATTCATTTCCATTTCCACCCTTCCACGTCCTTTTCTCTCAAATCAAATACATTTCAAAATCTAATTATTTGCTTTCCTTGCATCATACCAATGTGTTGCGTTCCTTTTTTCACTAAATCCAGCTCTCTCATTGAAATTTTCATTTCTTAAATTTAATTGTAAGCATATAACTTGCAAATGATAAATTCATACCATCTACATTCCCATTCATTCTCATATCCACCATCCCATAACCTTGCCTCCCATGTCAAATACTTTTCATAACTTATTCATACACCCTATTTTCATCTCACCCTTCTCTCAACTCGCTCCCTTTCTTCCACTTCCATAACTCATTCTTCTTTTTTCACACTCACATTTCTTTATCTGTCTACACCTAAAATATACCCTCATCCATCACAATAAAATTCACACCATACCAAACAATGAAAAAGATGAAGAAAATATCAAGATTATGCAAATAAACACTGAGGACTTTAAAAATAACACTCATAACATATAGTTGTATTCAAGAGTTATTTTCATAATGTCTTTTCTAAACCTTGTTTATTACAGATTCTTAAAAGCACGTATAACAGTTTCTTCAAGCCTATTATGTGTAATCAGATTTAACATATATTTACATGTTTCCATGTATTCATATTCATATACCTTACTTACAACACATCATTCTCTCAATTCCTTCTCTTTCTTGCACTTACATCACTCATTCTTCTTTACCGCCCTTACATATCTTTATCTATCTATAGCTCAAATATACCTTCATCCATTAGAACAAAATTCACACCATACCAAAGGGAAAATTGAAAAAAATATTAAGGTTATGCAATTAAACACTGAGGGCTTTGAAAATAACTATGACAGCATAGAGTTGTACTCTAGACTTCCTTTGAAAACATTTTCTTCTATATCCTGTTTATATATCCTTAATACACTTGGTCAAAAAACAATAATGCATTATTCTTTTGTTTCAATCATAAATGTTCTTTTTATATCTTTCAAATGCTATTTGTTTCTGACATTCTCTAGCTTTGTGCACATAGCCATATATAGATTCTTGTTTACTTACCAACTTACATGTACACATGTACACATAGATGGATGCATTCATGTTTGTCTTCATCCATACGTTTATGCATTTCTTTGATATATGCATTGCTAATAAATAGTTAATCTTCCCTGATTTCTTTCATTTAATACTGTAAATGCAAATTGAGTCTCACTGTTAAAATACAATTGTATTCAAGAGTTAGTTTCAAAATGTCTTTTCTAAATCCTATTTGTTACAAATTCCTAAAAGCACATATGACTATTCCTCCAAGGCTATAATGTATATTTAGATTTCACAAATCTTTACATGTATCCATCCAACCAAATGCATTATTAGATATACTTTATACACTTGTTCCACAAACACTAATGTATTGCTGCTTTCTTTTAGTCAATAATGTTTTTCTATTTCTTGTTTAAACTGTAAATTGTTTCTGACATTTCTAACTTTATGGACGCAGGCATATATAGATACTTCTTAGCATACCAAGGTAAATAGACACATCTACACATTTGTCCATGCATATGTCTTTACATGGGTCCATATTTTAATGTTTTCCTTTCATATATGCATTCATACTAACTAGTTTATTTCCCTTCTTTTCTTTTATTTAATACTACATATGCAATTTCAGTCTCATCACGCTTTCAGGCTTGCTCAGGTGCCAGGGATGCTTTACACTCTTCTGTGCATTCTACGCACATTGGTAAATGTCTACATGTATCCATGTATACTTAAATGCGTCAAGCATTGTTACAAACACTGTAACATTATTCTACTGTACATTGTTATAATAATTTAATGTTTAGATGCAATGTACTACAAACATGTAGATTATTATAATAATTTACTGTACCAACGTTTTATCTTACTTAATAAAATTCTTTAATCTTTTCAAATTACTTTTTGTTTAAAATATATACACAAAAATATATCTATTCACATTACATTAACAACATTCAAATCTACTTTATAATAAAATCAATACCTTTGCACAATTTCACCTAAGAATTTATCGCAATATTTTTTCCACTTATTACAATTTCATAAGTTAAACTATTACATTTTATTTTATATATACACAAATTTAATCTTAGGTAGTAAGGTTCTTTATTATTTTTTTGCAAATTACTTATCATTTATTATATAAACACAAATTTTTATTCATACTAAATAAACAATATTCAAATCCTATTTATAATAAAATCAATAGCTTTCTACTCATTCATCTAACAATTTATTGTAATATAATTACATTGTTCTATACACGAAAATATCTTATCGTATTACATAGACAGTATTAAAATCTTATTTATAATAAAATCAATAGCTTTCTATAATACTCATCTTTTTACTACATTACAAAAAACATTCATTAATCTTACAAAAAGTTTATACTCAAATGATCTATCCCTATCAATCTTCCACCTAACACTATTGTTACTATTAGCACCTGCATATTGTGATATGATAAACTAAAATAACTCAATTGTATTAATTAACATAGCATGTGCTCTGCAACAGTTCACTAAACATAATTTTGTATACAGATGGACATACAAGCAAAAAAAAAAAAAGGTATATGGTAAACTTTGTTTCACCATATTCCTTAGAAATATCTCTACATTAGAACTTTGTTCCATTTAAAATGACTAATGAATTTTTCAATCAAAAGGTTTTCTAAAAAGAAAAAAATATATAAAACATTGACCTAGTCATAAACACTTTATTTCTCCAGTTTTCTTTCATTTAATACTGTATATGCAAACTGAATCTCCTGCTTTAAGGCTCGTTAACATGCCAACTATGATTCTCACTCCTATATGCATTATGTGCACGTGGATGCATCTATGCATTAATGTCTCGTGCATTGTTACAAATCTTTCTGATTGTATGCATTCAATCATTAATAGAAATTAATAATGCATTCTTGCTTCCTAATTAAGATCATAAAGAATCTACCTTCTCACAATTGTATACATACACACACAATTAAACAAGATTTCATTGCTAAAAAAAAATCCACGTATACATGGTACCCATTAAAAAAAATTTCCCCTGCATCCATCCACACGCGCTCTTTGTTCACATGTCCTTATGGACCACGTTTCCCATGAACCCTAAAAAATTTCATGCATTCGTGTGCTTCTAAAAATAACTTCTAACTTTTCTAGCTACTTTCAATACATTTATATTCCTATTTGCTATCTAGAAACTTTTCATATCTCTTAGCTACATGACTTTTACCTGTCGGCAGGAACTCGACGCTTGCGTCACTTGTTTATTACTATTTTTTGGTAATGAATTGTTGCCATTCTAATCGTTGGCTGCTATAATATATATTGTTTCATTTTATTTTATTATATGTATATTATATTATTTTATGTTTTATGTTAATATAGTATAAGTATTTATTTCATATCAGATTATATTTTAATGTTTATTTTATATTTGATAATTATAATAATATTATTAAATTGCTAACATTTATATTCATATTATATTGTTATTTATTTTATTTTATTTTATTATTATTTTTATTAATTGTTCTATATATATTATTATAATCTAACTATTATAGTTATAATATTATCAATGATAATTATAATTATAATGATATTTAAATTACCTTCTTCTATATTTATATTTTGATATTTATTTGATTTTATTATTTGTACTTCAATATTATTTTGGTGTTACGATTTTGGGGACATGAAACAAAGTCAAAAGAGGGGGTGTCCCCATTTTGTCAAAAGGAAAAGTGGGGTGTGAGTGTGAAGGCACAACAAATAGCAACCAATGAACAAAATGCTTGAAAAACATTTCTATCTTTAAAAAATTTCAAACTAGCTTAAACTTAAAGACATTATTAACCTTAGATTAAGCAAGAGAGTACGTAATAATCTAAAAATTTCAACCAGTTCACCAACCATAATAGAATATTAGAGTCTCGTAGTGTGTGCATTGTGATTAATTCCTTCAAAACATGGTTTAAAACAATAGAATGACCTGTGAATCAAGATAATTTGTGTGATCTTACCTTTCAACCAATGATCTTTATTCATATGCATATTCCTTTATTTTTCCATTTTGAGATTCAGCTAGTGTGACCTGGGCATAGCTCTGCTACCAGCCAGGCGTCCATAGCCCCAATAGAGATACCTATGATTCCCTCAAACGTAGCTCTACTATCAGCCAAGCATCCATAGCCAAAGTAGAGGTTATTTGAATCACCCATTTTCATAATACTTTATTTCTTTTCTCTTCTTTTTTCTCCAGACTATCACCTGGTGTTGGGTTGGGAATAACTGTGGTCACTAAGAAGGGCAACACCTTTAGATTCACTTGAGTCCCAAAGTCATTACTATTTTTCATAAATCCCTATCCCAATTTGCTTAATTTGTAAGTGGTAAGACCCAGGCAACTACCTTCATAGATTTATTGACTTCACTATATTAAATCATCTAAGACTCTGAAGTTTAATAGCAAACTAATAGACCTTGAGTTTAAACAAGGAAGCGGTTTGAAAAAAGAAATACTACAAGTATCTTATTCATGGTTGACATTTGGACCTAGAACATTCACGAAAACCCACAAACAAAGAAGGGAAGAACAAGAGAACGAAAAAAAATGAGAAAAGAAAGCAAGACAACAAAAAGCAAGAAATAAAAATAGAAAACCCCAAAACAAAAACAACACAAAGAGACACAAAGAAGAAGAAAAAAAGAAAGCAACACAACAAAAGAGAAACCGACAAGAAACACCAAAGAAAAATAAAACCCAACTAATCTAAACCAAAACCTAACTACCCTAATCCTAAACCAACTCCAAGCTGACCTCAAAAAACATAAAATTGCAAAAATTTGGACATCCATTTGACTGATTTTTCAATATATGCAAGAGTGTTAACTTACTAGGTAAAGTTTTAAGCCTAGCCAGCTCATCTTTATCCTCAGAAAAGTAAAGTTCAAGTAGAATAAGTTCATTCTGAAAATACGAAGCTTGAAAAACTTGAAGTTGTGGATTTTCTCCTTTGTTACGATTAATCCACAGACACGTCTTATTTTCCTCGGAGTTATAGTTAAGCTGAAAATCATCAAAATACAGAGGATAATGAAAAGATGCCACTTAATTTAAAAGATTTCTAGTGTTGGAATCAAGCAACACTGAGAGGGGGGAGTGAATCAGTGTTGTGCAATTTTTAACTTCATTGATCTTATCTTCAAAGCACTTATAATATTCAACCAAAAGAAATATGCATGAACACAAAGCATGCAACCACAACACCATAACACAAGGATTTTTACATGGAAACCCTGTTAGGGGAAAAACCACAGTGGATGGCCAATCCACAATATAATCTGAATATACTCAAAAAGATGTTAAGAAATGAGAATGCACTTGCATTTAGGCACATTGCCTAGAGCTCACTGCTCAAAATTAGAAAGGCTTACCTCCTTACAAAAGTTTGGAATACTTCAAAAATATTTGAACTAAGAAAGATAACATCTACAAATTCCTAATTATAGTTCCGATTAGGCTCAACAATCGATCTCTTAACCTTCTGACTAATTATGCTCTTTTGCTCTGTTCTACTTCAACTCACGTTACAAAATCCTTAATGCACAAGTGAAACTATCCATTATCACTCTACTAATCTTTTGAAATTTGTAACATACATCAACTCACATCGAACACACATCAAAATGATATTATCAATCACTTATATATATCTGATACAAGGAATTTAATCGTTTCATGTCAGCTTCAACAAAATAAGAAATATTCACAAACTGTCGACTCAAATCATCCATAATATTCAATGTGCATCCACAAGATTCAACCACAACATAGTGAAGACCCAAATCAAAATGCTCAAACACAAAAACACTTAGACAATAACTCTTCAAATATCCGCGGCACACTATATTCACCAAGTCGGCCTTCATACACTGGTGAACAGAAAATTTTCCAACCGGACATTCTAACTTCCACTCAAATTGATACGAGGCACCAAGATTTACAGATAACACAAATTATGCATCGAAAAAACTTCCCTGAGATTCACAACACAGAATAATAACAGAAAATCTGCATATGAATCAAAGAACACAAATCTACCGAATGCTTTGTTCTAGCTTAACAAATAATCATTGATGTTCAATCTGTCTGCCAGTATGTGTAATTAAAACATGTGAATCAAGTAACAGACAAGGGTTTCCATCAATGACAACACCAGAAAGCATGTGCAGTGTCTCTTGCCAACAATATCTCCCTTTGGCATTGATGGCAACACTTAGTGAAAAATAACTAAGTGTCGGATCAATACCAACATAAATACACTGCCAACCAAAACTCCAAAAAGATCTTCATTCACAGCTCAAAACTACAACTCCCCCTTAGATGAATGTACATTTTTCACTGTTCTATTTTCCCCTTTTGACATCAATGGAAAAGATAGGGAATCCACATACAAAACAAAAAAACTTCAAATTGCATATGTATAAACTTGTTTCAACAATTGACACAAACTTGAAAATATCTACAAAACTAGTTTTCAACAAATTCAAGCATGAGTCCCAACACTTCTTAAGGCTTTCCAGAATAGTTATGTGACCATAGATTAAATAAGATTGCATCTCTGTTATTTCAAGGTTCACCAAATCACTAACCACCAAAGAATCTTGTGCTTCCTTCAAAGCACTCAACATAGTTTCCATCTTAGGACCAATTAGGCCTCTAAGTTTATAGGCTTGTTCCACAACTCTGTCATTATCATGCTTCAAATGATTTATCTTGTCAAGTAGATATATAACTTGACCTTCTTGCTCTCTAGCAGAAATAGTTAAAGGATCAAAAGCATCAAAAATAGCAACTAACTCTTTATCATGATCCTTAACCTTCTTCTCATTGTCCTCAGTAAGTTTAGACAAAGATAAACATGACTTATAAACCTTTCCACCTTCATATAGTGCATTATGAACATTCTTCACACAGGTAGCTAACAAAGATTTATCTTTAGCTATCATACCTTTCAAACTACTGAACCTTTTGTCATCAAACTCCTTCTATACCTTAACCAAAGCTAACTTCTCAAGTGACTCAAAATGAGAAATTACCAAATTTATAAGCTTCTTCAGCTCATCGGAGGAAGAACTAGATTGGTCCTTAACATGAGTAGGCATGATCTTCCCCAGAATACCAAATGCAAGATTCAATAATTCATTGTTCTCAATGTGGGACTTTAGAATTTCTTCCCTAGCCTTAGCTTGTGCAAATGATGCAACTTTCATTTTCTAAATTCGGGATAAAGTAGAAAAATGAATAGGGGAATCTCCCAACTCAAGATCAAATTATTCCTTTTGTTTTTGTAGAAATTTCTTCACTACCTCTGTAGTGTCTCTTGCTTCTACTAGAATTTCCTTAACTTCAACCTTCTCTTCTTCAACCACTGATTCTTCAGCTACCAATTCCTACTTTCCTTTAGGAACCTTAAATTTTTCACTTGACGTCTCCTTTTCTTCAACTGACACAACTTTAGGAGCTTCAGTATCCATAGGTACTTCTGTTTCATGCACAACAAGAGGAATCTAAGTGTCCTCAACTATAACTTCTCCATCAGATTATGTCTCCTCATCTTCTCAGACAACTGTATACATTCTTGTGCTCTTATCCTTCTTCCTCTTACCAGATGCCTTAACTTGAGCTTTTTCAGGGCTGACTTCTTTGCATGACCGGATAGGGGTGCAGAGCTCCTTGTTGATCTAGTTCAAGTAGAGGATGTCACTGGACTAGCAAATTCAATTTTATTAGGCTCTTTTCCTTTTTTGCTTTTAGTTTGTTCTCTCTTCCTTCTGGCTTCTCTTATTGCTTCTACAGATATACCGATGCTTTCTGCAAAGACTTCAACTTCTTTTCTTACTCTCTGGACTATCATTGGCTTCATTATCTACTCATGGACTTGCATGTCCTTCTTTGCATATGTTCCAAACCTTTCTTTTGCCAGATCCTGAGGCTTACTCAACAAATGTTGTGCATATAATTCCAAGATGTTCTCCTCAACTTCATAACCCATTGACATAATCCAAACATTTCTAGGTTTTGCAACTTCCATCAAGCATTGATCAATATCCACCATAAAACAAATTGTGTCCTTATACTTCTCCACAATAGAAGTAGGAATTCTTTCACTTGCTTGCATTACATTTTGAAAGTTTTTGAGATATCTCCATATTGCAGTTTTCTTGGTTTGCAAATCACCAAGGCTGAATAGCATATCTCTAATCTAAACAACTACAAGCTTGTTACCTCTTTTCCAAAGCACTTTCCCAATTCCCAGAACTTCATTCATGAAATAAAAGAACAAACACGGTAACAGATTACCGTATTTAAAGGAATTCTTCTTGTCTTTCTTTATCTTACCAAGATTCTCCATAAGCTGACTTCAAAGAAATTCACATAAATCATACTCTGCATTCTCCTTCACTATCTAATATGTTGCATATATGGCAGTATCAGATACAAAATTTTCTCAGCTAGAATGATGTATCTTGTAACCAATGATCATCGAGACAAATTTCACATCCACATCAATGATGTTATCAATTATCATTGCTCTTCTATCAAATGTTGAACCAGTCACATCAATGACTATATGATTCTTCATGGACTTCAGAATCGGCAAACCACCGGAAGAATTTAAACCTGTAACAACACTTATAGCTTCTTTTGTAATCTTGAAAGGTTGATTCAACCACATAAATTCAGCATGAACTCAACTCAAGATATACCAGACCCATTCGCTTTCATCAAACACGGGGAATTTCACAATCTACATGAATTTCTTCTCCTCTAGAGTTTTGAATTCAGACTTAACACATAAATCCTCTCCAACAATGTGTTTGGAATATAAATTGAACAACTGTGAGCTTCCTAACTCCTCAATTTTAGCATGAATGTATGCCCTAATATCTTCAATATGTAATATGCCATATGAAACGAATGAAAATGCACCTAAGGGCTTGGTCTCAATAGACTTGAAAGTATGCCACTTGAATTTTGGACGGGGTCTATCCTTGACTTCAACTACCAATGGAGTAGCCATTTTCACAAATTCATAGGTTTACAAGTTTTCTCAATAAATACCTTTTTTTCCAGATTAGGGTTTGATCTTTGAATTGCCTTCACACTTGAATCCTCACCAAATTTTGCCAAAGTTCACTTCAGAGCTCTTCAAACTTCTTCTCTTCAAAATGAAAAGTGACAAATGAAAGATAGAAATGTCTTTTTATCATTTGCACACCCAACCTTTTTGTCGCAATAAATTCTTTTGCCCTAACTCATCTGGAACCCTATTTCCATATACTATGAAAGATAACCCTTCTGCAGAACTTCAATTCTGCATAAACACTTTTTCCACTTGACCAACAACTGTAGACACATCAAATTGACATAATGCATTCAACTAGGTCATAATGCATCCATTCAAAAAATAAATCAAGTTTATTTATCAATCTCCTAAAGTCATCAGCTTAAATCAAATAAATCAAACTTGATCCTATCATCATCTCTTTGATTAAATAAATCAATCATTTATTTAATTAAATCTCAGATCATCATTCATCTCCCTTTGATTTGATTTAAATCCCTAAATCAAGTCAAAGAGGTCAAACTCATCCTAATCATCATCCTAGCTAATTAATCCTGATCTAATGCTAACCCACTTGCATTCTCTAGATTTGGCCACTTGCACATGAAATTGCATTTAATTGATTTATCAAAATCTTTATTTTCAACTTGGCATAAAGGGAGAATATTCTCCAAGTTTGAATCTCCCCCCAAGTGGACATGTACACCCAACAGAGCATTTATGAGGCCTTACATGTTTCTTACATGTCCCCTTCCAAAGTCAAACTCAGCATTCATTGCACAAATTCAAATTCAAATTCTCCCTCTCATGGGCACTCTTCCCAAATCTTGCACATACATTGACCAATCACCACTTGACAAGTGGCCTTATCTTATTGGCTTGATCTTTGTCCCACATTGGTCCATTTTCAACACTTAGCATTTTGAAAATCTATAAAATAAAGGCTTCATCTCTTATCAAATCTTTCACAATCTCTCCACAATCTTGCAAGGTCACTCTCTTCATTTGAGATTTGATCTTGTCCATTTCACTCCATCATCTCCATCATCTATAGCAATTTCATCATTTTAGCTATTAATCAAGGATTGGGAAAGGGTCACTAGCACATGTGACACCAATCCAATATGGGATAGTTTGCATCATGTTTTCTTATGCTTTTGCTTTAGATCTTTTGTCATTTATTTGCATTTTGAACATGATGTATTATTTCATAAGGATGTTAAATATTTTTGATTTGTTGTTGAAATACTAACGATTCTGCAGGTTTTATTGTTAGATTTCTAACCACATTTTGCAGATTTTAGCATCCACAACAACATATGTAGATCATCAATGAAATAACTGTACTCATCCACATTCTGGTGTCAATTTCTGGCAGGGGGTTTGAAAGATTTTCATGTTAGTTCCCCCTAGGCAAAAGGCCTAAAAACTAATTCTCAGAGGAATTACCAGAAGTAGGTTCTGGTGCAAGCTCATTTTCTACAATAGAGGACTCTTATTTACCCATTTCTTCTTTATCCGCTTCTTGATTTGATCTATAGTGACTTTTCCTTTTCCTTTTACATCCTTCTGCATGTTTCTTCTTTAATTTACCAAACCTCTTCTGCGGAATCTAGCAATATGACTGATTATGTTGCAATTGTAGCACACCACATTTCTCTATCTTGACCAGTTGTTCCACTGATTTTCTCTTGATCTGCATTGGTTTTCAATATGGCCAAATCTATTACATGTATAACATTTAACATCTCTATAAGAGTTGTTCATCACATTTCTACATTCATTTGACTTATGACCATATGACCAAATTTATTGTAGGTAAAACAATAACCATTGAACCTTTGAGCATTAGGTTGTCTTACCGGATTCCTTCTAGCATTGTTCATCTGATTTCCCTGTCTAAATCTCCTTTGTCCAGTTTGTCTCCTTTGTCCAGATCTGGAACTTTCTCCTTCCTCATATCCAAGACCTTGCTTGTCACCATCAGTCCTCTGACTTTTAATTAGTTCATCAAGCTTGATTGAGCTAACCTTAAACTTCTCCTTGAATTCATTTCCAGTAGCAAGTTCATCTCTGAGATCAGCAATGTGTTTTTCAAACCCTTCCTCATTATGTTTGGATTGCTCCAACTCAAGTTCCAATTGATTAAATCCATCAGTAATTCGGCTGCATTCTTCATATTTTTCTTTCAAGGACTGTGCAAGCTTCTCTTCATTCTTCTTTTTGTATTCAATTTCCTTGGTCATCCTCATCATAATAGATTTCATCTCATTCTTTAGGATTGTATTCTCTCTGGAAAAAATTTCACATTCTTCTATCTTTTCCTTTAGGGATTGACTCAGTTGTTCATCTTCAATGTGTTTACTGTCATCCTGCTTGATCTAATCATAGTTTTCCCTTCTCTTCTCCCTAGACTTATTGATTTTATCTTTCAATGATTCAATGAATCTCTCAACATTCAGAAGATTTTCTTTCAATTTCCAGACTTCAGATTTTGACTTATCAAGATCATCTAGGGCCACCATAAGTTGTTGAAGATTGCTTGAATCTATTGAAACATTTTCCAAGATCTTCCCGAAGTTGTTAAACTACTTCCAAGGAACTAAGCTCTGATACCAATTGTTGGAATCAAGCAACACTGAGAGGAGGGGTGAATCAGTGTTGTGTAATTTTTAAATTTATTTATCTTATCTTCAAAGCACTTATAATATTCAACCAAAAGAAATATGCATGAACACAAAGCAAGCAACCACAACACCATAACACAAGGATTTTTATGTGGAAACCCTGTTAGGGGAAAAACCATGGTGGATGGCCAATCCACAATATAATCTGAGTATACTCAAAAAGATGTTACAAAATGGGAGTGCACTTGCATTCAAGCACATTGCCTAGAGCTCACTGCTCAAAATCATAAAGTCTTACTACCTTAAAAAAGTTTGGAATACTTCCAAAAGATTTGAACTGAGAAAGATAGCATCTACAAATGCTTGATTATAGTTCTGATTAGGCTCAACAATCAATCTCTTAACCTTCTGACTGATTCTGCTCTTCTGCTCTGTTCTGCTTCAACTCCAATTACAAAATCCTTAATGCACAAGTGAAACAATCCATTATCGCTCTACTGATCTTCTGACATTCGTAACATGCATCAACTCACATCAAACACACATCAAAATGATATAATCAATCACTTATATATATCCGCTACAAGGAATTTAATCGCTTCATGTTGACTTCAAAAAAATAAGAAATATTCACAAACTGTTCGCTCAAATCATCCATAATATTCAATGTGCATCCACAAGAGTCAGCCACAACATAGTGAAGACCCAAATCAAAATGCTCAAACACAAAAACACTTAGACAATAACTCCTTAAATATTCGTGACACACTATATTCACCAAGTTGGCCTTCACACGCTGATGAACAAAAAAATTTCCAACCGGACCTTCTAACTTCCACTCAAATTGATATGAGGCACCAATATTTATAGATAACACAAATTATGCATTGAACAAACTTCCCTGAGATCCACAACATAGAATAATAACATAAAATTTGCATATGAATTGAAGAACACAGATCTACCGAATGCTCTATTCTAGCTTAACTTATAATCACTAATGTTTAATCTGTCTGCCAGTATGAGTAAATTACAACGTGCGAATCAACTAGCTGACAAGGGTTGCCATCAATGACAACAGGTCAGAAAACATGTGCAGTGTCTCTTGCCAACATCTAGTTGCAAAGGCATGGTCATGTTGCACAATTTTATCTTCTTGAGGTCTCAGCTCATGATACACCACTCCATTCTGCTCTGGTACAAGTATATCAAAACAAACAATGTCCATTAATGATGGACCATGACCATTCAAGGTATCAAAACAAGGTTCAAAATTTTTAAGCACATCCTTATCATTATCAACACTAGTCTCAAGCTATAAACTAGTATGCTTGATTTCAATGGGATCATCAACTTCAATCATATTTTCTAAAGTATAGATATCATCAATTAAATCATTATCTTTCTCAACCTTTAAAGTAATTTGATCAACTTTCCCCTTACCTACCATGGCGATCTCCCAGGCTAACAAGAAATCATAACAACTTACCTCAAAATGTGAACAAAAAGGATGAATCCTACAAGAATCACATAAAGCAAGGTTTGTTATGTAGTTAGAATACACAATGGACAACATTGTTACATTCAACTCAGATATGAGATCAAAGATCCTTTCGGTCTCCTTGGATGAACTAAGTTGAAAATCATCTTGATTGTTAATTTGTGAAGTTTGTGAAACTTTTCCCTTATGAGATAAATCATTGTTCCTATCGCTCCCCTACATATCATCAATAAGAAGGTGAGAATCAACATCCAATTCATAACAAGAATTTCCTTCTAACAACTCATTTAAATACAAAGAATCAAAATCAAGAAGATACTCCCCTATTTTATTTTCCTTGTCATGTTGAAGTGATTTTATTTTCGGGGCAGCCTCTTGACGGTTCGTCTGATATTCTTTTGCTTCATCCATTTAAATCCCACCATACATTATTTGTTGCAATAAAACACTAATTCCATCCATGTCAATGTTGGCATTAAAATTAGATCCATTCCCTTGACAGGTGTAAGTTTGATCTAACTGAATATTGGAAAGTGCTTGACTAATCTACACATCCATTTGACCTTCTTCCTATGAAGAATCCATTTGGAATTCAATTTCTTGTCCTTCATAATGAGGTTTATTCACAATATCATCCAGAGATAGATCGTTCTCTCTTCAATCTGTTTGTCATTCAAATCAGCAAGGTCATTTCCTTGTGTCGATTGGTCAAAGGATGTTTCTTCTTTATCAATGATCATAAAAGAATCTATGAACACATCAATAAATTCATTTTCTACATCTAGCGAATCTGAACAAGATGGAAAGTCTTTATCAATCACAAATTCCACTTCAAGGCAAGGGTCGAGGTCACCAAATGATGGAGATGAGCTAGATATCCTCTCACAATTACTTTCATCCTTTCAGATGGATTCATTATCATCTTTGTGTATGCTAGTTTTTTGTCTTCCTCTTCAATAGTGATCAGCTACTTCAAATATAAAATCCATCCTTCCAATGTAAACATAGCAATCTATCTCACAATGTTGATATGTCCAATGTATCCTACATCCATCCGTCATAGCGTGTTTTGACAATCTTAGCACCTAATTCCTCCAATTTCTCATTTGATTTATTTTCACATGCTAAATATTTACTTCAAATAAATCATAACCTGTTGTACTTTCATCATATTGATTCACATCTTGCTTAGAAGAATCATTCAAAGCGTTGGAAGAAAACTCTTTATTCGTTGATTCCTCATGGCAACAATCCTATGTTAATGCTTCACCTCTTTCAATGTTGTCATTAGTATTGACATCTTCAACTAAATTATACTCTAGTTTGATCTTTCCATTATGCTCATATTTCAAATCTATTTCATACTCTTTCAAACAAACCACCAAAATGATATATTTGTTCATCTTATTCTTTTCTTATAATTTCATCATGATTTAATGCATCATATGTCTGAGTATGACTAAGGGTAATGCCATAAAACTTCATTAAAGGGTGAAACACTTGCCTCCATGGTCATCTTTGTAAATCTTAACTTCCAAATTGGTCTTGTATGGGGCTGACATGATTTGAAGTGTTAGAGAATGAGATGCTTGGAAAATTTGGAATATTGTAGTTGCTTGGTGGAAATGATTGCATTTGGGTAAGCATGGTGGGTAAATTGGTGTAAGGCTGCAAAGGTTGGCAACTCGCAAGCACAAGAGCATTATAATTCTCATTTTGGTGACTCACATTTCTAAGATGTCCATATTGTGCTAGTAAGAGAGCTTTGTTAAATGCATCATGTAGGGCGGTAACCTCACCAAAAAATCTTATCTTCTCTACCAATGAAGCATTTAAACCCCAATAATAATGTTCTCTTAACATAAAATTGTTAATAACCAGATTCAAAGCCTAAACTCATTGATACATAAACATAAAATTGTGATTGAACTGATAAATTGATTCATGTGGTGTTCTTTTCATAGCTACAAATTGAAATGATGGGTCTTGTGCACCCACATAAGGATCAAATCAAACCAAGAATAAAGTTTCTAATTCCGAACATGAACAAATAGAATTTGATGGAAGATTAACATACCATTTCCATGTTGCACCTTGAAACGTGATGAAGAACAACTAATAAATGGTGTCTTCATGCTCAATCTTGAGAAAAATCAATAAATCCTTACATATCCTAACATGATCTAAAGCAATTTGTCCACCGTTAGGGAAAAATAAAGGAAGCCTATTATGTGTGTGATAAGGGATTTCATTAATAATCCCTAGTATACACAAAGGGATGCCCATCGAAGCTGGGTTTTCCTAAGATCTAACTCACTCCAACTATGCATTTAACCAAGAAATTTTTCAGGCCCTCCTTCTAGCGCCAATTCTATTGAGGGTGATTTTAGTCACACACAATGTGCTAGGAAATAAGGGTTTATTGTCTTTCTTAAAAAGTAGTGAGAACTACTCCAATGTTCCTTTATGTTAGGCCTTGACTATGTGGATAATACAATTGTAATATCAATGTAGTTTCACAAGGGGATCTGGATTTTAACTTCTTGGAAATAACATATAACTTAAAATAATAGATCTAACAATTTGCTAAATGTCTTGCATGTTCAGATCTATAGTGGATTTACAATAATTCAATGCTCTTTCAATAATTCCAAACTTGATTTCAAATAAAATTCAAAAGATAAAAAGGGTAATAAGAAGTAATGTAAAGGAAATTTAAATTAATTGGAAAATGACAAGAAACATTTCACTCATCATTTATATGTGTTTAAGCAAGATTTCCAAACCACCATTACAACAAATAGTATTTCACACATTTACCAATAATAGCAATGCAATCTTCAAAGGAAAAAAAAGTCACCACATAAGATTTTTAGACTTCATACAATTAGAACATCGTCAAGCACTTGCAGATTTGAAATAAAATCCTATTAATTCCACAATTACCATTGAAAATCTTACTAATTTGACAATTCACATTGAAATAAAATATTCATACCATCACCATGATACCAAATCAAGATGCATGCAACATGTGTAACCCTTTAATTGAATCAATAATTCACAAGGTCAGTAGTCAATTCCATGTGATTGTATTGTTTAATTGTAGAAAATTACATTGAAATTGGATCCTTAGAAATGATCCAAAACCCAAAGTTATATAGAAATCTCAATTCCTAAAAATGTGGATCTAATAAAAAAACCAACTGGAAGTACCTCCAGCACTTGAGTTTTTAACTAAAAGCAAACTAAAAATTAAATAAAAGCACAATTGGGTGCCTCAGTTGGAGTCAAGTTCAAATTAAAAATAAAATAAGACTGAACTAGGTGCCCCAGTTGTAGTCAAGTCTCTTGCTAAATTAGAGAAGCATGAAAATAACAATAGAAAGTAAACTAAAATAAGCAACAGTCTCAAAAAATCTCAATGCCACTAAACTTAGGCACATGATGTGTGCTTTTATTTTTCTTGCAGTCATCATGCACATCCCTGGACATCTTTAACTTAGGTAGCACTCAAAAAACATGTCATGCACAACCTTGGACCTTTTTAACTTGGGTAGCACTAGGAAAACACGTCATGCACAGCCTTGGCAACAGGGCTCATCAAAACATGGGTAGATTTCAACAACGCTCTCCACCTATCTCTAGTTCTCTGGCAAAGTGATTGGACCAGGTTGGCATTATCTGATTCCTCCTTTCTATTGGGTGGTATCCTTTAAATTGGTACTTTGTTTCCTTAGAATCCTTCGAAGGCATATTTCTTGCAAAAACTAGTACCATGCATTATCATTTTCCTACATCAAGAAGAGAAAACCTACAAGACAAATCATGTTAGAACATATCCATTATTATCACAAAGTTATAATTTGTCAAGGCAGAATTATACAACTTCAAGGATCATCCTTCTAGCCTCTTGCTTACCCTTTACCATTTGTATATACAGTTAAGCTTTCATCCCTTCATTATTTAAAAGCCTTCGTGTATCAGGGATCGAGGTTCCCCTATACTCAATACCTATGAAATGAATTTAAGTTGCTAAGTTTAAAAGCCTCTTGAGTATCAAATATCAGAGATATCCTTTACCCTTTGTTCATTGATAAATTCTTCGTAAGCATATATTTCATCTTTTGATTGAGTGTTGGGGATCGTAGATCCCCTTTACCCTTTACTTCCTTTGCAATGGTATTGGTTGAGCAGTATCTTCGACCCACAAAGTTCAAAAGGACTTTAAGTATCGAAGTTTAGTTTTTTTATTTACTCCTTACCATTACGATTGTTAATCAACCTCACTTTACATTTTGAACATAGAAGATGCAATCTATTATTTCTAATAGTTAGAATCAAGAAATCATTCCTAGATGTTGGGAGTTAGGGTTTCCCTTACCCTTTGCACCTCTATCAATCAATGTGTAAGAGGTGTCCCCGACTCACGAAGTCCGAAAGATTTTGCAAAGGAACAAATTTTTGGCTAAGGTTTTATTAGTATAATCGAGGGTATCATGTATCCTTTAATTGTTGGAAAAATCTTTCCTAAAGAAATGTTTGTATTTGATCAAGTATTGAGGATCAGGGATCCCTCATACTTGATACCTTGTTGTTATCGACATTGCGTAAAGGGTACTCCCAACTTGCAAAGTCTGAAAGGACTTTGAAGATCGGGTTGCAAGGTTTTGTCTTTTCATTTTCATGTTTTACTTTGGTAAATTACTTAAACAAAATCACGAACCCTGATGCTCAATTTACATTTATTTATCTAACTTGATTTGTTTACTTGGCAACTTTACCCTAATCAAAACAATCCTTTGTGACAGTGGGCATTGGAGATTAGAGTTTTGTCATACCTCCTACCTCTATAAGGAAACAAACAAAGGAGATCCCTGAGACCCAAAATTTGAGAGAATAAAATGAAGACAAGGATTTAAGATAAGTGTTATGTTATGCACAAAATCACTGATTAGAGGTTGGGGATCCTCAATACCCTTTGCACCTCTATAAGCAACACGTAAGAAGGATCTCTAAAGTTCAATGTTCGAAAGTCATTTATCAAATTAGCCAAGTAAAAGGTAAGGTCATTAGTCATGGATCGGGGTTTCCCCTTACTCCTTGCAAATGTTTTGATCAAGCAACAAAGGAAAAGTGTGAAGTCTAAAAACTGAAAATGTGTTTTAAGTATTTGAAAAGCTAAGGCAAGAATCCAAGTTAAAACCCTAGGAAATAATACACTTGTGTGGGTAAGGAAATTTTAGAGACCTACATGCTTTAACCTATTGTTCAAATATGCTTTGTCAGATATCAAGGACGGACATACCCCTTCCTGCTTCCACCTCTATAAAGAAGACATTAAAGGATATCCCTGAAGGCCAAAATCTGAAGGTGTTAACATTTCTTTAAGACATGATTGGGGGTCAGCTGACAAGATTGATTTGATGTGCACGCCAAATGAGGCACTACCACTGTACCTTGCCAACAGAGCGCCCAAGTAAGCAGTAAGGTCAACACACAAAGCTCGATGTAAGGCAAAGTGGCAATGATCGACAAACAACAAGGAGAAGTCGAGGGGTCGGGCCTAAAAGGAAGGTATACCTTTCCTTGGATTCCCAACACTCAACCTCTTACAAGACAAATAGAGCAAGTAAAAGAAAAGAAACAAAGGAAAAAGAGAAAAATGAAAAGGAAAAGGGGAAAAAGACACAACACCCAAAGCCAAAAGAGGGGGGGTCCCCATTTTTTCAAAAGGAAAAGTGGAGTGTGAGTGCGAATGCACAACACCAACAAAGGAGAGAAAACACCACTTTTGTTAGAGTAATCATGCATTAGCTAATAATTAATATTTAATTAATTAAGTGTAATTTATTCTCATGCACTTAAGCTAAACTTAGGATTGCTTTATTAAGTTAACTACGTGATTTTATATGTTAAATGAAGTGAGCTATTATTAGATCATTATGTCTCATTGCATGTGATGTTGACACTTTTCCTGATCTAATCCCTTTACCATTTAGGCTTGCTCATATATAACACTCAACCCTCATTGTATTATCACTCCTGAGATTTACACTAGAGATTTACTCTCAAACTCTCAATCTTTGAGGACTTTTATTTTCCTTGAAGATTCATGAGGTTCATTCTATATCCTTTTCTTGTTGAGGAATATTGCATATATTGTTTGCAGATCTCTTGCATGGAAGGTGTCTTTATTCATTGTTTGATCCTATGGCTCGTGGTTTATGGTTTTTCACAATTGTAACATGGTTTCAAAGTGTGGATTCAGCAAACCCCTTCTCGATTTATGAGGTTTTTTCTTCAACTAGGGTTATAGGAGGAAATTTGAAATCTTCTTTGATTTTTTCTTTTTTTCTTTTTTGCCTTTTAAAAGAAAAATAAAAAACAAAACAAAAACAAAAACACAAGAAAAAATAAAAAAAAAAAAATCCACCACCCCAAGGTCATATGGGCAACCAATGCCTAGCCCCTGGGGGGCTAAATTATTTTTTGTTTTTTGTTGCATAATAGGCAGAATCAGGAAAAAGGACATAACTTTTTGTTCGGGTATCAAAATTGGGAAAACAAGATATCATCAGAAAGTTGGTTTTTCCAACTTTCTAGTAGTGTGGGTCTCATCACTTATTTTTTTTGTTGGTGTATTCTATAGCCTGTTGAAGTTAGAGGTGTTGTTTTCAGTCTCGAGCTCAAAAATTTTGACCAATTTCTTTAATTTTCGCAATTCTAGCGACGTTGGAACCATCTTTAAGAGCTCTTCAGATCCATCCATGCACTTTTCCAAATTTCTCTTCAAGTATATTTTATTCAAGTTTTTTTGTTTTCACACTCTAGTGAAATACTTGGAATTCTTCTCTCCTGGAAACTTTTCAATTGTGTGGATGACTCGTTTTTGGCTATTCTATATGCATTTCTAGTATTCTATCCTATTTGGGCATTGTAGACATCTTTTTCATGCACATTCTCTTTTGTAGATGCATTAAGATAAAGTGTCATTCTAGTGTATACTTTTTGGGGATTTTGCACATCCTATTGTGCCTTTTGTATTCACACTATGATATAAAGTGCCATGGGGGTTGATGTTTTCTTTTTGGTTTTCCATCAAACCTTTGTCAAGTGAGTTTCCTGTCCACAATAGTAGTGAATCTTAGTGATTCTTTCCTTATGCGTGTGTGCCTTAGTTTGCACACCCTTTTATTTGCAGGTTGTTTCTCCTAAATGCATTTCTTGGTTTCACATAGTTTTAGTGTACATGTCTTGGCTCTCCCCTTTTCAGCATTATGGGGGGTTTTCTACTGTTGGTGTTAATGCTTCCTTGGTTTTGCGGTTGGAGTGATCTATGTATCTATTTTATGTTCCTATGTACTTTTAGATGAATCACACATCAATGGTTGGTTACATGCATTTCAGTGAGATGGATCATTTACCATATGGACACTCTTGCATTCTTGTTTCTAGAATTTCTTCATTTCAACACCATATCAATCATCTTTTGACAACAGTCTACAACTTCATGCTTCTATGTTGTTCTACATGTTCCTCTTTTTTTGGACATTATTGTTTGGTTGAAGGTTTCTCAGTCCCTCACACCTTGATTTGGAAGCTTTTTCAATCCTTCATTCTCCTTTCTCTCTTTTGGAGAGGATTTTTCTCCCACTGTGTTTTTCTCCTATTCTCCAATTTTGAAAGACCTTTTTTTGTACATGGATACCTCACTAGGCCTTGTTTTTCAGGACCCAACATGCATTATTTTTATGGTTTTTAGCTAATCCATAAGTTAATCTTAAGGGGGGTGTTAGAGTAATCATGAATTAACTAATAATTAATCTTTAATTAATTATTTTTCTAATTTATTCTCATGCACTTAAGAACTTAGGATTGCTTTATTAAGTTAACTAAGTGAATTTTTATGTTAACTATATCATAAGCTATTATTAGATCATTATGTAACATAGCATGTGATGTTAACATTTGTCCTAATCTAATCCCTTTACCATTTAGGGTTGCTCCTATATAGCACTCGACCCTCATCGTATTATCACTCCTGAGACTTACACTAGAGATTTACTCTCGAACTCTCAACCTTTGAGGACTTTTATTTTCCTTGAAGATACTTGAGGTTCATTATGTAGATTTTTCTTGTTGAGGAATATTGCACATATTTTTTGTAGATCTCTTGCGTGGAAGGTGTCTTTGTTCGTTGTTTGATCCTGTGGCTGGTGGTTTGTGGTTTTTCATAATTCTAACAATTTTTATGTACCAATTCCAATGAGAAATTTATATATAAATATTGAAACAAAAAATGAAAAAAAGGAAGTTATAAGGACTTATCTCTCTACAAAAATTATAGGGATGAACCCTCCTCTTTCCCAAGAAATTTTAAAAAACTTGAACTCCCACCTTCAAGAATGCAAAGTATCCTACCACCCTTCATCTCCAAAATAAACACAAGTTTTGAAAGAAAACCAAAACCAGGAAGAATGAAATATCAAAAAGATGAAACCTTTTCCCATTCTCCAAAGGGAGATAAATAAGAAACCCTAAATTCAATTGCTTGAATGAGGGGCGATGCTTGTAACTCTCACATTCATCCTTCAAGAACACATCCCCACAAGTGCTCACACATGAGTGAGACTTTGGGGGAGATGGGAAGTGTACTTGGACACTCTTCCCTTGATCTCTTATAGAGGAGGCTTATACATGTGAGAGTCCTTTGTAAGCTTCCCCAAGCTCATAAATGAGTCTAGGGGAATGTGAATGAGACAAGGAAAATCAATTTCTCTCATCCCAAAGTTTGATTTTCGTCACTCCTCTTAATGGGGCATTGAGAGGGGTCACACCCAATCTTTTTACCAAGTTTGGGGTTTAAATAAACCCCATACCTATAGGTACTTACGCTAGGGTATTAAAAAGCATGAAGTTAAGATCTTGTATATGGCCCTTAAAGAATGAATCCAAAATTTAAACTCGATTAATACTCCCATCCATTAACACCACTTTCATAACATAATAACATGATTTCACAATTAATTAAACCACAAAACACAATTCACACATGACCCATAAATCTTAAACCTCAAAACACTTTCTAGGTTCTAAGGTCACAGTTAGAACTTCAAAAATAAATACATCACAAAACATAATTTTCACTTGAATCACAAAACTAACCCACTCATTGAATATCCTTTCAATGCACAAGACCACACTCAAGAACTTCAACAAATTGTTCTCCTTCTATCCATTGGTACTTATTTCATATATATTTTTCTAAATATATAATTGGTTAAGAAATCATAATAATCACCTGCTCACAAATCTCAATAAAATCAAATTCAATAGTAATTTGAGTCTACCTTCCTCTATGTCGGATAGGAATTTAAGTCTACCTTATATAGTAATGAAATCCTATCTTTAACTTAATTATTTAACTACACCATTTAATTGGTTTTTTAACATTCCTTTGCTACTAAATATACCTATGCAACTTGACATCTGATGCATATAATTTACCTTATTAACTCACCTTAGGCACCATTTCATCGATTATAGTTGTCCTAATTTACCCTTGATGATGTTTGGCCAATAGTCTTTTTTGAACTTCTTTCTAACCTTCGAAGATCCTATTCCATTCCTATATTTCTCCTTACCAAGCAACATAAAATACATTAGCAAACCATTTTGATAAGATATGTGTATACATCATTCCTTGTCTCATATCTAATTGAATTTTTTCATCATATGATACTTGTATGAAATCTCAATCCCGTGTGTTTTCGTACTTTCTTAACTAGGTTAGTTAGTCACCAATTCAAATTTAATAAATCACACTTACCATAATAATTATTTAAACTAGGTCATAGAATAATTAGAATGTTTAAGCATGAATTGGGTACAACCATTGATGGTCTCCTTTACCTTTAGAACTTGAATAAATATGTCTTTCTCACTACACAAATTTTTAATATGATTTTCCTCTAAGAGAGTAATAAGTAAGGATTAGCCCATAATATCCATCAATGGTTTTGATGCTATGTTATACTTAAAAAAATTTAGTCACAACATCAAATGATTCACACATATAATTGAACTTATCAAGGAGTCACAAAATTTGTAGACGAGGCTAGACCTCACAAATAACATCTCCTAAAATTCACATGAATTACATCATAAATCAAACTCATTTACATAAGTAGATAACCATGCCAAAAACTCCTCAAATGAATCCTCCACAACTAACAAACATGGCTCAAGATCCATATCCATGAGAAGAAAAAACATAAAATAAAATGTATATGAAAATAAGGTAGGCAATACCTTAGATAATTTTCTATTGACTAGACCAAGAGTGGAAATGATATTGCTCCTCTAGGATACACCAAGCCATAATGACTCTCTCTAAGAACAATCTCCTCTTAAGTCCATTATGAACTCAAATCCATATCTAGGTGAAAGGATGCTCAGAATTTTTTTTGAAACCTCATCAAAGAGTAATTTTCTCAACACATAATCCCCAAAACCAAAGTTCTATAGTCTTACCTTAAACTCAAATTATCCATGAGAAAGTACAATTGATCAATCTATGCTAAAAATTCTAAATGTAACACAACACTAAAATGAAGCTCCAAGTAAAAGATCATTGTACTCTATACCAAGAGAAGTAACTAGACCACTATCAAGGCTCCAACTACACATCTACATAATCTAGGAATACATCATAACATCATAATCTAGCATCTTCTCCTAAAATATCATATGCTCAAATAAACATACATTGCATCTTTGAGCGCCATCATGCAGAGAATCTAATACACAATCAAGGATCCACCATGGTATAATACCAAACCATCCTCTAAACCAAGGATCACTTATCAAAATAGACAAGTCATAAACTAACACCTCAACTGAATACTCCAAGATTCCTTTGTACCTAACTAGGATGTCAACATCTCTAATCACATGAAGATAACCATCTTATAACATTAGAATTCAAGATGTCAAATTACTATCACTATACTCAAGAATTATAATCCAATAGATTTTCCATGACACCCACAATAATTGTAAAAGATCATCCATCACCAAGTGATGAACCCACATCATTGCTAAATCTCTCATTAAATTGTGATATCAATAGACCATGGAATTGTAATAGCCATCTCCTAAATGAAGATCACACATGGTCTGTGCATACCCAACTCCAAAGAATAAAGTAGAGTTGAGATCTCAAAGCCAAGAAGATAAACCACCAAACCATCATTGTTGAAAAATCCCATTAAATTATTTTATGAAGCTAACTATAGCCTTTTGATAAGGGTCATCTCACAATAATGGGTCTTAAACTTGAGACATCCTATTTTTTCCTAAAATCACATATTTTTTTTTTAAATTAATGATTTAAGCTTTGATGGATTCCATCTAAAGGGTTTTAATTCAAAAGGTTTAGATAAGACCCCTTAGATCAAACCCCCTCAGATAGAACCCCTCTAGTCTTAAATCATACCCACAATGGAGTTTCCTTTGCACCTATCAAAATGCTGACAAAAAGCCACTTTTTATTTACCTTTTGAGGGAACAAATTATATTTCTTGTGAATGTAGGTTTTCACCAAACATCAAGATATTTGTTTCATAACATCAAGATATTTGTTTCATACACGTGGAAAAATAGAAAAATAGAGAAATAAAATCTAAAAAATATGTGTGCACTAGGTATTGATGTTCTTGTTTTAGAAAAAAATAATAATAATTTTAATACATACAAAACAAGTTATGTGTGATGTCATACACCTACATCCAACATATAATTACTCTTACTTTGAAAATTAACTTTAAAAAATGTAACAACAAATTATGAAAAAATATCCATGCACTAGTTATTGATGTTGCAAATATAATTTTTTTAATAATTTTATCCTTTCAATAAAAAAATGTATGTTTGTCAACATAAACATCACTGTTTTAAAATGTTTACTCTAAAAAATAAGTTATTAAAAGTTATGTAATAAAATTCATTTATTTCAATTTTTTTTAAATATATATATTTAGAATCTACACACAAATCCTCATAAATAACTAGTTCACATAATCTCCAAATTATCTATCGTTTAGTTGTTATAGGTTTCATAAAGTGAAAATTTGGTGAAAATGTTTATTTCAATGTCCAACTTGGCCAAAAAGTGGGACATAATATTGTGGGTTGACCCATAAATAACATACTACAAGTCTCGTACTTTGTAGACATGATTGAGAAGGAGCATACCTCCAAAGGTAAGGGGAAGAAGACCGTCAAAGAAGGGCCAAAGGCCTGAGTACTAGAACAAGGGGGAACCTTAGGAAGTCGTTCGAAGAAGAAAAGTGAGAATTAATGGACATGGTTAACCTGCATTGCAATCAGGAGATTGAGGTGGCCAACACCTTGAAAAATATGATTTTTTTTGTGTTTTTGTTTTTGGGTCATTGCTTTTTGGCTGTTGGTTTACTTTTGGTTATTGCTTATGCTATAATGTGTTTATCTCTTATAGCAGCATTTTGGTCTAATGTAAAAGGTTTCGGGTCCCTTCAAAACCTGTTTTTCCATTATAATCAAAACATACTACAAGTCCCAATAATTGACTATCTAGTTACTCTAATCACCCATCCTCTCATCCCAATGCAATAAACTAATGCATAATAGCAGCATTTTGGTCTAATGTAAAAGGTTTCGGGTCCCTTCAAAACCTGTTTTTCCATTATAACCAAAACATACTACAAGTCCCAATAATTGACTATCTAGTTACTCTAATCACCCATCCTCTCATCCCAATGCAATAAACTAATGCATAGATGACAATAGAGAAAGTTAATTAACTTAATTTGGATCAATACTAAAAATATGTGTGGAGATAGATAGTCCACAAATTATTCATTCCACTATAACAAATGGGTGGACCAACCCATGTACAAATGCATAAATCATAGATCCAGCTCACCATCACATCAATAAAATGCTAATTGAGATAATAAATAAAATAACTTGTGGATCTCAAAACTCAAACAATGGATCAAATATAAATCTATTTTTTCAAACAAATCCACAAGGACCTATAGTCAAGTAATTTATCAAGCAAATACTATAGAAATGATGAGTGAAAAATCACATACCAACATCTCCACTGCATGAAGCATACATGCAAACCTACAACTACCTTACCTCCAAAAACACCCCTATTGGGTTCATAATCTAAATGGTGCTTAATTCCCAAATCTACATAACCAAAAGTTTTAGTTAGTGATGTAAAAATTGCAAAACTATCCATGTCATAAACTTACAAGTAAATTCAAATCCATTTATCATATGGAGAACCCATAAGTTAAAAACTAAATTAAATTATAACAATTGAATATCATACATAAGCATAACTATATATTTTTCATATAAATATATAAAACTCTCAAATCCAATCAAATTGATCTAAAACATGCAAGTGAAACCAACCAAAAGGAAGAATAGGTTATCTAGGAACTCAGGTCACCAAATAAGCAAACTCCATAAGTATCACCATGTACACTCATATAGAGGAGCTAGAAAATTCTAGAAACTTTTAAATTATCAAATAACTAGCTTCATAGCTTGCATTCATTCATTGCTAATAAAAAAGCATCTTCCAATGCCAAGGGCTAAAACTACACACCCAACATAAGTACATCAAACCATAGTCAAGACAACCCATGTTTCTTCGCATGACTAGGGCTCGCCAAGAATAGACACCCAACATGAATACTCTACTACACGTGACCATTGAATGAAAGAACACAACCACCATGTAAGATAGTTGTTACATAGTATCAAATAGGAGCTCTAGGCTAATATGCTATTATATACAATTGCATGACCAAATCGATAAATATCCTCCTTCTTCATCCTTCAAATTCCTAGTGTACCCTAAAAATAAGATCAATTTCAAGATTTCCACTCAAACAATGATTAATAACTAATGAATTCCTTCTTATAGATTCCCTCAAGCTTTTCAAGCTAATAAATCATGAAATAATAAATATCTATAACCTCAAACACCATAGAACCATTACATTCACCAATATGAAAACACATGCAACTCCATAAAAATAACATAGAAGTACATAGAACCATGGAAATTCATTAGCTCTAATACTAATTTTTAGGAACAAATACCCAACATGCACCTTCCAATATGTTATATTTTTTAATTAGATATTTGATATAGTTAGATACAAGCTCGTGTGCTAGTATGCCCTTAAATAAAAATATATATAGTTAATCTCCCGCCATCAACTCTTAGAGGAAAATTAATATAGCTTTTAAATATAAGTAAATTTGGGTAGTGTAATGGTATGTAAATTAACACTTTTTTTTAGACTGCAGGAATTGGGTAGCACGACCCCCTATAAATTGCAGTGCGCTTGGTAAAAAAATTAACGTGATCGGCAGCGCTGGCGCGACATGCCCTCTGATACGACGGGGGTGGGGTAGACTAGACCTTGTGACCAACCTCTTGCAACAAGAAATATTTAGCCAACTGAGCTAGGGGCCCCACCCCATAAATTAACACTTTAAGTACATGAAAGAAGATTAAATATTTAAGAGAAGAGACACTAATATACATGGGAAAAATCATTTCATATAAAAAAACCCACACTCCAAAGAATGAAACCAATGTATTAATTTGCAACAATAAACATGTTGTAATACACTTGTGGACTCAAAGTCTTAACATCAATATTTATATTTTTCTCCTTTAAAGGAAAATTGATAGCATAACCTTGCATAAAAAATCCCTTGATGCCTCCATCTCAAGCCCTCAATATATAGACTTGTGGAGGCCCAAAATACCACCAAAAGGCATCACATGGGGCAAAAAAGGTCCAAGGTATCATGGTAAGAATCCTCATTAGCCATACTTGAATTTGACTCATTATTTTTCACTTGCTTCTTGTAGAAATATGCTATATGGAATATCATAGCATGCATCATAGGTGGGTCAACATTCTTGGTCCACTTTGTAACTCCCTATAATCTTGACCTCACATATGCCATAAAATTAGTCATATGTAACCCCCACATCTTACTATGTCATAATGCCATTAGATGCTCTTATAACTCCTTACATACATCACAAGGTCTTAGCACGTGTCAAGGAGTACCACCTCCAAATTCAATGCCCTGTTGTGTTAGATCACAAATATTAAATAAAATATAATACAATAATATCTAAGTATTTATTAAAAAATGCTAAATAATGAATAAATAATACCAAGAACTTGCAAAGGTTGAGACACCTTAATTCCTGACAAATTGAAGGTATCATGCCTCCCCCTTACATTCCATATTGATATTGATAACTTTATATTTGGAACATCACATATTCACCTTCTTGATATTTCATGCCCATATCACTCTTAGTGTCATCCTTATTATCAAAGGCATCATGACTTTTCCCATTTAAATTGTTCCTACTTAGTTAATATTGCTACTAGGATATATTACTTTACCATCGCATGCTCATATTGCCATATTGGGGGCATATACCTTTCCTAGTTCCCTATATGTTGGTGTAAATAGGTGTTTTCCCTATCTAGTTATTAGTGGGGTCCTATTTACATGTTAATTCCACTTAGGTCCTAGGCATATTTAAGTTGTTTAGATAATATTTTAGCTTTTTAGCTTTTATTAAATATTAGAGTCCTAGGTCATTTAATAATGGCTCATGTCACTTAATAATTACACAAGTCATTTAATGTTTTGAAATTTGGTACTTCATCACACATTATTTATATAAGCAAGGCTACTTGTAACATACCTCATTATCATATTTGATAGATTTGAATATCAAGCAAGCTCATTTCTTGCATACTCTCTTGTGAAAGGTTTTCATTATTTTTGTAGATGGTCTTAGGAGAGAACTATTTTTTGTTGGGAATTAGCGTCTCAATATTTTATCCTAATTTTTAGGAGTTCCTATTTTATAGGAATATTTTTTGTGCCAAGAAATGAAAAATCAAGCATCTCATGTTTTTTAGGAAATTGGACCCACTTGGAAGTTTCCTATTTTGTAGGGGGTACATGGTGACTAGTCAACCGATGTCATGGGAGAGTGCCACTTGTCACTTGGGTGCTCAACTTGACCAAAAGAATTTGTAAAATTCCTAGGAGGAGTGCTTGCATGTCAAGTATCAATGTGTGATGAGTTTCAAAACTTGTTTGTTGGCATATTCCTATGTATAAATACAGAGAGCAAGGAAGGGTGACACTTGTCACCTAGGCGCTCACTTGGGATGAGAAATTTGTAAAAACTTCTTAAAGGTGTTTCATGATGCCATGTGGCATTAGTTTGACTTGTTGACTAAGGCTCTAAAGGGAAATTTTCTTTATGAAGACTTAGTTGTCACAAGAAGCGACTAGGAGTTGTGGATGAGTTTTAAATTGGTAGAAAATCTAATTTTCTCTATGGGGCACCTAACATGTGAAGTTGCTTGATTTTTGGAGCTGCAAGTTTTGCATGTGCTTGTATGTTGGTGCAGGTATGTGCATGTTTGACAGGTTGCTATTCGGGTTAGTTGGGACTTGTGCATGTTGTTGATTTTCAATTTGCATGCATGTAGAGGTTGGGAGATTAACATGGCTAAAATCAATGCCTTTGTATGAGAAGGACACACACACTCACACACACACACACATATATATATTATGCCTTAGTGCATTTGTAATTGTAATGTGACTTTAATATTTGTATGTTGATATGCTGTCAGAATCACTCTAGATTTGTATCGTAGTGAAACTACACCTGCAAGAGCATAGACTCTAAGCATTGTATGTAATTTCCATATTACAGTAATACAATTGATCTGTGCTTTGGTGTGTGGTTTTTTCCCAAAAGGGTTTCCCACGTAAAATTCTATGTTATGTTTTTTATGCTTAAAATCTGAAAATAATAAATTGCATGTGCATTCTTAAGTTAACTATAATAGAATAAAGATTTGAAACAAAGTTTTTGTAGCACTCTCTTGATTGATTTGCTTGTAGGGAAATGTTGTCGCACTCGATCAATTTTTAGCTCCTACATGGTATCAAAGCACAACCTTGCAAATTCCTTATGAGATTTGAGGGTTGAGCTATTTCCAATGAGAGATCTTGGTGAATTTTAGTAAGGTTGATTAGGCTCTTCCCTTACACCCTATGGTGATCTGGGGAATAAAAAAAAACTTAAAAGAACATGAGTTTTGGAGGGTTTCTCTTTGTGGGTTTTTTTTTTAGACTGCAGGAATTGGGTAGCACGACCCCCTATAAACTATAGTTTGCTTGGTAAAAATTTTAACGTGACCAGTGGTGCTGGCGCGACACACCCTCTGGTACCACTGGGGTTGGGAAGACTAGACCTCATGACCAACCTCCTGCAACAGGAAAGATTTAGCCAACCGAGCTAGGGCCCCAACCCCCTCTTTGTGGGTGTTATTTTAGGTTAATTTTAGAATTATTTTTAGGTAATACAGGCTCACCATTGATTCTAGGGTGTCTAAGAAAGTCAAGATTGGCTTTTGTTTCATTAAATTTAGATATATTTTGCTAAATCTATGAGGGTTTGAAATTGAGGGTTGGTTACCAGATCCGAGAGGTAGATGATTTTTCATAGCACATTGAGAAAAATTAACCCCTCCATTGCATTCAAAAGACCTAAAAATCCCCATTTTCATATAAAATATTTCATATTTTGAAGAAATTTTATTTTTGGCAATTTTTGGGCAACTATGTTAAATTTGACAACCAAATGACCATCACAAAATATTGTGTTAAATTTGATAGTTAAATGGTTGTCATACCAATGTTAAACTCTATTTTCTAGCTTTTGATCATGTGGTGACCACCCATCAGTTCTTAGGGGGCTTAATTTTGGCCCCTCGAGTCTTAATTGGGTAGTTTTTTTAAAATTGTCAAAATTTTGATTTAGATATCAGATTTTCAAAAATGAGATATTATTGGAAAACTAGTTCCGAGAAATTTCTAGTGGTGCAAGTATTATTATCATATTTTTATGTTGGATTTTTTATTGCTATTTGAAGTTAGATCTCTAATTTGGACCTCCAAGCTCATAACTTTTTGCTTGGATCTCCGTTTTCTGTATTTTTGCAATATTGGCAAGGTATTGAGGAGTTATATCATTGTTCCCATGCACTCTTTCCATATTTAGAACCAAATATTATTTATTCATTATTTTGCATATTTGGCATTGTGACTAATTACTTGGACATCCTAACTCCTTGAGAGGTTTTGTCTTTTTGGGAAGGCTTCATTTGCAATATAGATCATATTTGGGGGTTTCTAATTGTTGTTGAAGGTTTTAGTCTTTATAATTTTGGAGACCTATAATAGTTCATTATGGGGTTTTAATTTCATCCTTCTCTAATTATATTGAAAAGGGGGAACTACAAACAATGGAGAGATGCCATCATAAAACATCTTTGTTGGCTTCATTTATTACCACATTTGTATGGTCTAGTTCCCCCTCCAAGAAATTTTCTTGGAATTGCAAAAGGGATAATGTCGTAAGAGTTATTGCTATGCATTTTGATGATGACATTTTGAATACTATTGTTAACTTTGAGTGATACTCTTTGAACTAAAATTTGGAAGATATATGGAGATCTTGATACTCAACCATTCTTAGATGATCCTATTTCAAGTTGTCTTGTGCCTCTTCATTATTTAGAGTGGATACCCTCCGATTATAATACTATTCAATAGTTTAAAGATTTGAAATACTTGGAATCTTTAGATAAGGATGACAAGGTTTCTTTAGATGCTTCTTCTTCTCCATTAGAGATAGTTGATGTACCTTCATCTTCAGTGATTCCTTATGCAGAGTCATTGAATGAGGTTCCCATCATTCATATTCAACAGGACCATTCATCTTCTATTGGTGATTCATTGAGAACTTCCAATGATCCATTCCAACAGGTATCTCATTGGCTTCCTGATTGGGATTCCTATTTATCAAGCATTGTATCCTTGTTTGTGGAGTCTCACATTTCATATTTGGAGGGGAAATTTGAGGGGTTATCTATCCTCTTTGATAACAATCATTGCACTACTATTGTCAAACCATCATTGTCTTTGGATATTGTTTAACATCAATTTCCACATAGTCTTGGTTTGTCACCTTCTTCATTGATTGGGCATGTACTTGATTTAATCATTGAATTTTCATCTTCAATGGCCAAGGAGTCACATGAGCAACTTTTAGAGACATCATCATACATGTTTATGCTTCTTTCTTTCAATTCGTATTTGGAATGGGAAGCATTCCGACATTTGTACTTGGTTTTGTTTCTTCCAAAAGGGAGACAAGTTGTTTGTCAATATTGGATCATGTGGCTAGGGTTTCTTATGTCAGCGGTCATCCTTGGACCCTCTTGCGTCATACCACACCTTAAGCGCAGGATTTTCTCATTTACTGTGTGTATGTCTGCATTTACTACAAATTTATTGGTTTTATTATGCCTTCAACCGGCTCTAACCCATCAATTCTTGCTAGTGTTGGTGATTCAATGGCTCTGCTCAATGGATCCCCCTCTAAACAAGCAACCACAAAAATTTGTCCTAAAAGTGTTACACGAGGTAAGTATTTTGACTCCCCAACTGAAGTGGTTTTACCCTTTCCAAATTTTGATTTTGCATGTCAATGGCTTTCAAGCAGCATACTCTTGTTGGTTATTTTGTTGGGAGGACTCCCCCTAAAAGTGTACTTAAATAATGGGTCCACAAGGCATGGGTCCCTCATAGGGTCTTCCTTGATATGGTCCAAAATTTAACTAAGGGTTTTTTCTTTTCCACTTTGCAGAGGTCAATCATGTTTAGACAATCTTGAATCATGGTCCTTGGTATGTCTGGTCATCTTTGTTGGTTTTCCAGTCATGGACCCAAGACTTTGTTGTCTTAGATGACACCAATTTGTGGGTCCCGATCTAGATTGAGTTTTCAGGTCTACCTTTTCCTTTTGTGCCTTTTTTGCAACATATTGCGTCCTCTCTGGGGAAGGTCATTTGTATTGAACTAGATAGGTTCTTTCAAGCTTGACCCCAGAAATAGGTATGTGTTGAAGTAGACCTTTCATAGGATTTGAAGGAGTCTATTGAAATTCAAATTGGAGCTCTCCAGAATACCCAAAAATTAACTTATTTTAATTTTTCGAACACGTGTTATAGGTGTTAGTCCGCAGACAATAAGATTAAGGATTTCCCTCTAGCAATTCCTCATACTCCTTCGCCATTGCGAGATTCTAAAAAACCTTGTTAGGCTGCTGCTAAATCATAGGGGAAATGGACAACAGTTACGAACTATAAAAATAAGTCCAATGGCTCTAGGATGGTTTCCAAAGTCCCTGAGCCAACCAAAGAAGTTTTAAACCATTGAATGAAGGGGAAAGAGGCCCAAGGTGGTTCTGCCACTACTTCAGCATAGCCAAGGCCTAAGGCTACGCCTCAACCTATTGTCATCATGATAGCACAACCGACTGAATGTTCTCCCATTTCGAGAGCTCAAAGGTAGTCTCACAACCCTTCTCTACCTCTGGAAGAATGAGAATATGTGTAGGAGAAAAAAATATTTTCTTCTCCAAACATTCAAATTGGCTTAGTTCCACCAGAATTTTTGTAGAATTGCTTCTCTACTTTGGTTGAGGAGTCGAACTCTAATGATATGAAGGAGTTTCACTCATGAATTTCCTCTCATGGAATGTTCGAGGTCTGACAGAACTCTCTAGGAAGTATCATGTTAGGGATATTCAGTAGAAGTATACTGGTATTGAAATACTTTGTGTCTAAGAAGTGAAAGTCAGGTTTTTTGCTCGTGTCAGCTTGCCGATCTATTTGGCCAACTAGTAAAATGTTTTGTATTGAAAATGAGGTTGGATGTGGCAGAGCAATTACCCTTTTGTCTCCACAGTGACATGCTTGTGTGCTTGATAATGGGTCTGACCCCACACATTAGCTCGTCTAGATTCTTCTTAACATTGATAATCATTCTTTTGGGATAATCAATGTTTATGCCTCAAATGATGCTATTTAAAGATCTCTTCTCTGGTGTTAGATTGTTGAATCATTTCCAATTGCTACTTGGATTTTTTTTGGGGATAATCATATGACAAAGATGGTACTTTTCCATTCAGATGGGCAGCTGGTGAATGAGAGGCATGGTTTTACATGCGTAATAAATTGGGGCTTTTTTATCCCAATATTGGTTGTCACCACTCTCATTCTTTCTAGCACACTTGGTGTAATTACTGAGCTGGTTCTGAAAGGATATTTAAGCACCTTGATCATGCCATGATCTCAGCTCAATCTTTTTTCTCCCTTGACAACTCTTCACTTCTGGTTAAGTCATTAGTGGATGTGACGTCGTTAGATCGTTTCCCCATCTCCTTTCACATTGAATGGGAGTTAAGACAACCTCATGCTTGCAAGACCCAGTTCTTCCTAAACATGTCTTTGTTGCATCATCAACCCACACTAGCCCAAATTCATACGGTTTGGAATTTGGAGTGTAGGCCACCTCACAATACAGGTTGGATTTTTTGGTGGAATGATGCCATCACTCGCACGACAAGGTTTCTTCGCATTTATGGGTGCCAGTTGGCCATCTTTCGTTGTAGGTCTTATGATGTGACCATGATTAACCTCCACTCAGCCACCAAGGTTCTAGCAGCTATCCCTTTCTCCCCTTCATTGCAAGTCAGGGTGGCGAAATTAAGGCACAAAAAAATAGTTGCAAATAATTATGCTTCTAGAGGTGCCCAAATCAAGGCCAAATTGCACTGGATAAAAATTGGCAATCGTTCCTCCAAAGAATTTTTTTGGCCCTTCATGTCAGGAACACATCTCTTGGTATCAAAAAATCAAAGAGGGCATACAGGTGCTTTCTGAGCTACCTGACATTCTCCAGGCCTTTGTTAGGCATTATGAACAAGTGTTCGCTGCTCAAGAGTACACGTCAGAGCATCAACAAGCTCTTTAGGATTGTCTTGTTGTTGTGCCAAATAGGCTATATTCAACCCATAAATCCTTTTGTGAGCAATTGCTCATAGTTAAAGACCTGAAGGAGGGTGCTCACACCATGCCAGATGACAAAGCCTTGGGCGTTGACGGCTTCCCAAGTGAGTTTTATAAAGCCCTTTGGGACTATGTTCGGCACGATTTGCATAAAGTCTATCTTGAATATTTTCATTATAAAACCCTTGGAAATATAATCAACAAAGGGAATATTAAATTCATACCTAAATCTGGCGATCTTGAGGATATTTGCAACTAGCGGCCTATCATGCTCAATGTTTCCTACAAAATTATTGCCAAAGCCCTTGCCTTGAAAATTTGCCATCTCTTGCCTCAAATTGTGTGCTTGGAACAAACTAGTTTCACTAAATCTAGATTTATTCTAGATAATATCATTTCCATGTGGGAAGGAATGGAATGGGCTAGACGCTCTAAACAGAAAGCCATTTTCCTCAAAATTGATTTTGTTAAAGCCTATGATCTCATTGAATGGCCTTTTATTCTCACCATGCTGGTTGCCTTGGGGTTTGGCCCTAATTTAATTCATTTTTTCCAAGTGTTTTACTCAGATGCCTCTGCTTGCATCATTATTAATGGCCACCAGTCCCTTTCCTTTGGCTTGTTTTGCTCCATCAGGCAGCGTTGCCCGCTTGCCCCCTCACTCTATGTGCTTGCTACTAAAGGGTTTGATTATTTGTTGGCTAATGTTGTTTCCCAGTAGTGAGTTAGAGGCATTTCTTTACCCAATTTTTAGGCTCAACTTGTTAATGGCCATTTTGTTCATGACTCTTTCCTCACTCTTTTGGAAGAAGAAAACAATATCAAAGCAACTTTGGATTGCCTTGAGATTTTCTTCCTTGCTTCTGGCTCTGCCATTCAATGGCATAAAACCTTATGCTATAGGCAGTCTATTTTTCCCACTCCTCAATGGTTTCAATAGTATGGTTGCAAGAGGATTGGGCCAAGGGAAATCTTTCAATTTCTGGGCATTCCTTTGCCTTCTAGGCTTCCCCAGCAGAGTTGTGGCAAACAATTCTCTCAGATTGAGCAAAAGCTAGCTTACTGGATTACCAAGCCTCTCTCTTTGGCTGGGAAATTTTAGGTTTTTCTAAAATACTAGCTACTACGCATGTCTTTTACTCTTCTTGTTGGGCTCCTTCGAAATTTGCTTATGCTAATCTTGAAAATTTGTTACACAACTTTCTTTGGGCCTCTTCTGAGACTCATCGAGGGTTTTACCGCATAGCCTGGGAGTTTTACTGCCTGCCTAAAGACTTTGAAGGGCTTGGCCTACTCTTCACCCAAAAACAAGGGATTTCCCTATGTGTGAAATGGATAATTAGAGCTCTTAATGGCAATGAAGCCTGGAAAATTCTCCTCAGGCATTGCATTCAGTCTGACTTTCCTATTCACAGACCAACCTAGAAGGGGATTGGATTTCAAATCCTTTTGGTCATGAAGGAACCAATCTAGATTGTGAGAACTTTTGTGGCCAAAAGTATTTGGAGATCTTGGGAAGCAATTAATCCTTGGCTTTGTTGGGCAAGCTCTAGTTTCCATGATGGGATTTCACTCAATCAATAGAATGTGTGGTGGTCGCTCCTCTTTTCTAGTAATGGTCAGTCACTAGCCAAATCACCTTGGCTTATGGCTTTAATATTTCACAAGAAAGGTATCTAGACCTTGCAACACATTTTTCACAAACTCACGATGCGTATTATGTTGTGGGAAGATTTTTGTGCTCATTACATACTTCAAAACCAGGACCATGATACTTATGATAGTCTGGTGAATGCTATCCCAACATATATGCTTCATAAGGTGGGAATTTGTGGTACCAAGCCCTGGTGGAAGGACTGAAAGTGGTACCTAAACACCCCTTTCAGAAATTACAAGCCTAGGCTTGGTTATCTGTGGCTTTCACTGCACTTTCCTATGATTGATAGTCTAAACCAATAGTGGCATCTTCAGTCTTTTGTGTTTGTTTGGCAAAAATGATTCTCTGCCACTTGGTCTGCAAGTGTTGAGCATGAGCTTTCCCACTTTTCTTAGTGTATTCTTTTCCAAGGCTTACCAATGGGGTCTTGGCTTGTTCACTTGGGTGTCGAGGACCCTTGATGACCATTTTGTGGGCAAGCTGAGTCTTTTAAGCATCATTTCTAGTTTTGTAGTAGAGCCCAATAGTTTTAGAATTGGATTCATGACTTCTTTCGTCCATTATAGCCAGAGTTATTTTCTTGGCGCATGGTTCTATTGAGTGACTCACCAAGGCTTCTTACTAAGTATACCCAGCTTTGGCACACTTTCAAGGTGGAAATCCTCTTCAGTATTTGGAAAGATATAAATGTTTGCATATTTGTTCACATTAGGATTGATAAAAAAAATTCTTTGTATTCTAAAGCTATTATTTTCTCTAATGTGCTTTTGTAGATTCAAGTATAAGCTAATAAAGTTTCACTTGAGGTTTCTCACCTCTAGGTGCTTCTAGACCATTGGGGCAATGCCCCGTGTATTGTGGCTTGGGTGCCCTCTTCACCCATCTCCTCCCGTGGTCAGTCGCCTTCATGGGGCTAGCGGTGGAGTGGTTATGCTCGGCCCCACTCTCAATCTCCTGCTCATAGTGGCTCCCTCCCTCCTCGACAGTCGTGTTCTCCTCATCTGTGGGCTGACCTAAGGTGGCCCTCTAGAGGGGTGGCAGGGAGCGACAGTGGCACCTCTAGGTGGCCCTCTAATAATGCTCTTGGTAGTGGCTCTGGTTGGTCGGACACTGCTAAATGTTTCCCATGTTTGGCTCTGGCAATCTCACCTTGACGCAAGGAAAAAGAGGAAGGTGAAGAAAAAGAAGATGACGATGGATGGGGCACTCCTGATGTCACCCAAATCCCGCTGATGTATGGAGTAAAAAGATCGATGACAGAGACCCTCCTGGCTCTATTGGCACTGCTCTAACTGCTTAATGGCCTTTTTTATTTTATTTGTTTGTAATGTTTATGGTTTTCTAGGCTAGGCCCAAGTGACTCTGCTTCTGGTTTTCTGGGCTCGACCCATGTGACTCTCAGGGTGTGCCTTCTTACCACCCACCCTTTTTTTGTGAATATGTAACTTTATCTTTATTATTAATATAGATAGTTTCCTATTCAAAAAAAATATTATATCATGTTTTATCTTCATGTACTCACCATTTTTTTCAAGATATTATACATTATGGGGGGCTACATAGTATCCATTTTTCCCTCTTATGGGGGTTTTATTAATTGTATATTCATGATAGATGTTGTCCTTGGGGGTATCATTGAGTCCTCAATTTCATCATCCTTGATTGTATCTTTATCTCTCTTTTGGAAAGGGGTTTTTCCCATATGGTTTTTCTCCTTCTTTCCATTTGTGGGAGATTGCATTTGCATTTGTACATGGGTACCTAAAATTGCCTCATTGTTGAGACCCATCCTTGTATCCTTGCATCCTTGCATAACAATTGCTTCTCCCTAAGTTGCACTTAAGGGGGGGTGTTGGTGTAAATAGGTAATTTTCCTAACTAGCTATTAGTGGCGTCCTATTTACATGTTAATTCTACTTAGGTCCTAGGCATATCTAAATTGTTTAGATAAGATTTTATCTTTTTAGATTTTATTAAATATTAGAGTCCTAGTTTATTTAATGATGGCCCGAGTCATTTAATAATGACAAAAGTCATTTAATGTTTTGGAATTTGGTACTTCATCATACCTTATCTATATAAGCAAGGCTATTGCACACTCTTGTAATATACCTCATCATCATATTTGATAGATCTTAATATCAAGAAATATCATTTATTGCATACTTTCTTGTGGAAGGTTTTCATTATATTTGTAGGTGATCCTAGGATAGAGATAATTTTTAGCTCCTACACTATATACTTGTACATGTGCTCCTAGCTAGTGAGGGACACACCATCATTTCACACTAGCCATGTTAGGTGCAAAACTCTACCTAATTAATCATCTCTAGCCCACACATACCTATTATACTTTATCATTTTATATGCTACATTTGCTTATTAATTGATTCACTTATACACTAATTTCATGATCCATAAGATTGCATGCTTATTTTTATATTATGTTCATATTTTATGTACTATTTTCTCTTACATGTAAGGCTTGCCCCTTAGGGATTCAATCAATTGTAGTGAGCATATATTTTCAATACATTCCTATGTTCAACTCTCCAATAGGGTCAAGTGCCACATAGAGACTCATCACCGTGATTAGAATAGGGCTTGTTACTTTATTGGAGCCCTATGATATCCTTTTATGTTTGAATGTTTATTTAACATGCATGTATGTGAATGATACATGCTTTGAGATAGATGATAATTTTAGGATCCACACACCTTAAAGTGGAAAAAAATTTTAATGTTAAAATTTGTGTACCCATGCCATTTCTAATTTATTTTTGTGCCAATTTAGAGAGAACAACTTATTACATCCATATATCAACAATTAGCACAATCTCGTGCAAAGTTGCTCTAATTCCCCTAGCTTTCACCTATTTCCATACATTCACCCATATCTACAAATATCTTGATATATGACTACCTAAAACATTCATTCCCCATCTAGATCCTATTGCTTTACAATTGTAGGTTATTTATGTGGAGGCAAGGTCTAACCCATGGTGTTGAATTGAACCTTGAAATATCAAAATTTAAATTGAAGTTTCCTTGACTAATAATCATGCTATAGTTTTTTAAAACCAACCAAATATGGACAATTGTTTTAATTGATGTTATGTGCTTTTATTTAAAAATATTCATTGAATCTATTTCACATCTCTCATCTCTCTCAAATCTTCTCTCATATTACAAGTATCCAAAGAATATTTAATGATGACAAACTCTAGACTGGTATATTAAAAGGAATAATGAATCTACAACATCATTCTAGGGTCCTTATTTTCTATATTTAATCTTCTACACAAATTTCTAGGGTTTGATCTAGGAAAACATGTCCCCTTGTCACAATGATAATCCTTCAAATGTAATTTTAAATATCATTAATCTCAAATATCATAAAAGAATATCGAAGACAAAGGCTAATCAATGAATCACATAGTAGAGGTACACACCAAGTGGGGTTAAAATTGAGTATAGAAGATATATTTGTGTATGTGAACAAGATCATAATCCATAAACCTAATCCCAAGCATTGTTTAAGTCAAATGTATATATTCCAAAGAATTACATTGACATAGAGTAGCATTTCCATGTTAGAGGCAATTCAAAAGTTAACACGACATCAAAGATCATTTGTTTTATAACCATAGAGCTAAGTAACCTTATCCATTGTATTTGATGTCTATTATTTAATATTTAATAGTGTTAAGCAGTATTCTACAGTGGCAAGAATGGGTGAAGTGTAATGGCATAAATGCATTAACAAAAACTATTTACCTTTTACCTTAAATTTGATAGTCATTTACATGTCAAAATATTAATATTTAACAAATGAATGCACTAAATCAATAAAGAGAATAAATCACATAATGATTATAAGGGAATACACATGGACTCAAATAAACTACGGGACCATATGCAATTCAAGAAGATTACAAAGGAAGCTTGATAGGCATTGCATGGGAATATAAAAAGAGGTTTGCCCATAGTATGGAACAATTAATAAGAGAAAGAACATTGGTAAATGAATGGTGCATATGAAATTTAAGTCCAACAACTAACAAAAGGGATGCTAACATAACATATAGGTGATTGTAATGTCCACTTTTTCTATAAACTATGTTTTAGTCCAAAATTCTCATTTTCTATCTCTAATGTCTCCCCTAATCCAAATTTGTGTATGAGTTGTCCCCCTTCATCCTTCATGAATTTTCTTAATATATCCATAATTTCTAATTATAAAGTCATGTCTAGTCTTCTAAGTCTATTTAAGCATCCAATTTGTGGATTCTCCCTTCCTAGCACAATTTTCCTCTCAAGTCAACCTTCTATTCTATCTTTGTTAGGGTATCGTACTTCCACATCTTGTCATTCCCTCTACTTATTCCTTGCCTTCAATCCTTCTTACATAAAGACTTCAAAGTTTTATATACCATCATACCTCTCTACCAAAGCCCACTTTATAAACTCTCATCAGAGATTTTGACTTTCCCTCATCAAAATTCCTCCCTTTTGAAAACAAAACCTTGACTTATGCAATGAGTCATGGGATATCCCTAACACCCTTGTCTCTTTTCATTGTTTGTCTCCACCTACCTCCCTACACAACTGAACAACCATTAATTCATTATTTGATGGTGATCTTCTAGAAGGGTTCCCACAAGCATAAAAATATCATTTAATAATGAGGATGTGGTTCCATATGTACACTAAACTATACAAACAAAGAAGACAACTTTAGTTATCATTAATAAGGTAGTTAGGGTTTCAAACCCTATAAAACCCCTCATTATTATTATTGAGGATGGATGTAGCTCACAAGGGACATTCATCCAAGCCTCCCAAGCACATTTGCACATGCATAAGCATGAGTCAAGGATAAGTGACTATACAGGTATGGGCAATCCTTGTTGTGTACTAGTCTCAAGATGAAGGTTATTTTTACATTCTTTAATGCCCCTTATAAGTGTATGAAGGATTCTAAGTGTAAATAGATGAAGAATAATAAAATATAGAAACCCTACCAAAAAATCATTATGAGCACTTGTTGTTCAAGTGTATAGGTTTGAGGACAAAAACTCACAAATATGTGGGAGCCAAGGGATAAGAATCCCATAGATCTCATGTCAGAAAATGAAACCCCTTCAATTAAATGAGTGATCTCATACAAAGATCAGATTCAAGCTTTATTGGTGGAAAATATTTAGTATCTATCCAACTTGTTTGAATTATAGGATTCCTTCGAAGTAAGCATTATATTTCCAATTTATTATTGCAATCATGGGGTCATTATTTTTATTAGTAAGGGTTACTATTGTAGCTATAATTTTGGTCACTATTATAGTAGCATATGGTGATTGGTTTTAGTCCCATTTAATGTGAAAGATGAGTTCTATAAGTTTATCTTGTTTGTGAGCCCAATTTATAATCTAGGTTACTTTTGTTAATGTATAAATTTTGGAGTTGCAACTATGATTTGTGTTGCTATTACAACCTCACTTAATGTAGCCCCAACTTTATTAAATATAAGAAGAAACACAAAATGTTATCTTCAATTTGTGGCTTCATTTGTAAATTTGGGTTTAGGTAATATCAAGCTAAAACATGTAAATTATTAATGTATAATCATGAGCAAAATTTTTGGGTTTGTTAAATTAGGGAAAAATGCTTAAATCAACAATTTATCTTCTTTTTTTGAACCCAACCTATTATATTGGGTTTAATGTTATTGTGTTAGTGTAATGTGATTTTTTTGAGTTTGAAAGAGTAAGGTAAAAATATATAAGACAAAGAGCATACCATTTAAAATAAATATTGGCATAAATGATAGCTCGAGATATTACAATAGAGGAATTTTAATAATATTTTCTTAATATTTTACTAGGGGACATTACATTGGTATCAAAGTTTATTTTCTTGTTAGCATGTGAATCATGAGATTCCTAAAATCTCTAATGTATGGTGGAATGAGATATTTAGGAAATAATAGTAACAAGAGAATGGGTGATATACTAACAACAAGAAAAGGATAGTTGATGAATTTGTTGACATATCTCTCTGATCCACCTCCCTATAATAAAAAAATTACTTTTTTGTAGTAGGTACTCAAAATTTATTGAAGGAAGATAGCATTGTGAATTATGCAAAATATAAAAGACTCTCAACAAAGATACAAAAAGTAATGCCTTTCTCATACTTGAAGAAAATGAAGGGAGTCAAAGGAATAATGGGATAAAGGAAACAAGATATATTGAACAAATCTCCAGAGAAAAAACTGTAACCAGACAATGGAAAGTAAAAGTCTATTCTAGCTAAGACATCATAGAAAGAGGATATTATTAGAATTTGTGAAGTACCAAGCTAAATCAAAATTGACCAAGGTTGTTGGGAGAGAGAAAAGGTTCTTGCTTGAGGTGAAGAATTTAGGGCTAGAGCCATGAATAAAATATAAATATAAATCATACATCCCATCAGAGGACCACACCCTTAGTGGTTACAAAGAAAATGAATGATGACGCCACAAATAAGCTTAGAAGAAAAGAACTATATTTTTCTTGCAAAGAACCATGGATTTTGGGTCATGGATGCCTTGGTAAGGAATAAGTGTACTTCACGAAGGTAGTGTTGGATAAAGACTCATAATCAAATTAACCTAAAGTAATTGTGGATGTAGAAGGTCAAGTACTTGATGAGGAGGAAAATTAAAAGTTACAAGAATGTGAAAAGAAATAAATTTTGGAAAAATCAAAAAATCAAATTGAAGGTATAGATTTTGGTTTAAGAAATATGAACTTGTTGATTTCCAAAGTTAAACTTCAAAAAAGGTTGATCTTGATGAAGCTAAAGAAGAACATGTATCATTTGTTAAAAATGTAGTTAAAAGAGATGGTCCTTTTCAAGAAGTACCCGCCAATATTCAAGGGATTGAGCTACGAACATATGAGATTGATACTCTGCATAATTACTCTAATGAGTGTGAATTTGGAGGCATTAATATACCTAATCTTAGTATTAGAATTGTGAGCCAAATTTTTTTGTGACAATTCCAAGGTTTCTACTTCAACAAGGGAAGGTAAGACCTTTGACTGTATTTATGTTATTAGAGATTTGTTGCTTCATGTTATATCATGACCAAATTGTTATCCTCATGGAAAGAATCACAAGTAAGAAGAAATAATCTGAACATGTCCTTTCATAAGAGTATGAAATATAGGTGGCAAGCCGAGAAACATGAATAACACTGTAGAAGCATCACCTAATGTTTAAACTAGATGATTATATAAGAAACACATTCAAAAACATATGAAGGTTGACCTGATTTATAGGTGTAATGTCCTTGTTGTTGATAAATTCATCATTCCATCCTTGGGAATAAGTAGTCAACTAAAATTAGACATGGGAAAGCATGAAGCATGTGATGAATTCTATGTTGACAAAATTGATAGGGTCATGCATGTTCAATGGTGAGCACCCCTAAATCTACAAATGATCAATCTCCAACACTCATTAGTGGGGTTAGTTTATGCAAATGCAAACCTATGAATACTCCTATGAAATAATATATCATGCCTCAAAGTGAAAACTAATAACAAAGATGATCAAAAGATATATAAAAATATGACATATACCTATTCCATAGTGGATTGGTGTCACTTGTGAAAAGTGACCCTTTCCCAATCCTTGACAAGATCAATGATAAAATGCCTTGAAGATGGAGTGAAATGGACAAAATTAGCTCTCAATTGAAGAGAGTAACTTTTCATGAAGATTGTGGATGCTAAGATGAAGAATGAGCCTTTTATTTATAGAATCTCAAGTTGAAAGAGTTCCCAAAAGAGAGCAATGTGGGATAAAGATTTAGCCAATAAGAAGGAGCCACTTGTCACCTTGTGAATGGTTGAGGAATTTCCAAGTTTTGGTCAATGTGCCAATAAATGAGATTAGTTGGCCTTTTCAAATTCAAATTTGGCTTGTTGGAGGGAGAAAAAGAGACTTAAATGCCAAGTGGGGGACATGTAAGAGGGGAGTTATTGCCATGTTGGAAGGGACAAGTCAACTTGTTTTCAAATTCAAACTTGAGGGAATATTCTCCAAAGATGCCTTGTTGAGGGAAAATGAGGATTTTATAAATGAATTAAAATGCTTTATTTGTGCAAGTGGGAAAAGCTAGAGGATGTGATGGGTGATTAGATTAGATTAATCAGGATTAGTTTAATTTAGTGAGGGATTAGGTGATTTGACCCATTTGACTTAGATTTAGGGATTTAAACTAAATCAAAGGGAGATGAAAGATGATTTCAGATTTAATTAAATAAAGGTTTGATTTATTTAATCAAAGAGGGATAGTGATAGGCTTAAATTAAATAAAGTTAATTTATTCAATTTAAATGGATGACCTTAGGAGATTGAATTTAATAGACTTGATGGAATGTTAGGATTTGATTAAAAATTGATCTATTTAATCAAATTAGATAATGATTTAATAAAGTGAATCTATTTAATTAAAGGATGAAATGTCATATTTAATTAAATGAAGGTTATTAAAAAATGGTGAATTGAAGTGCATGCATATTTTGTGGTCTACATTTTGCCCCTCTTTGAAACAATGTACTTGTTGCGTTGGTTCAAAGAATAAACTTGTCGTGATCAAAATTAAAAAAAAAATGATTTTTTTTTATGCCCTAGCAGAAAGAAGTATACTAGTACATTTCCCCCTCGAGAGATCGAGCGAAAAGATTTGATTTGAGGGTCGATCTCATAATAAAGAGGTTCAAAATGGATGGTTATGATGCTAATGCAAATGAGATGGTTTTAAGATGCTTAGAATAACAAATCTATATTATCCTAAACAACTTAAATTATAATGCAATGCATGTGAGATGGATGATGCGATAATTCCTATATGATTATGCGTTGAATGTTTATGTAAACGTATGATTTATGAGATGCTTAGACTAATAGATCTATATTATGATGATGATCAATATGATATGACATGAGATGATATGATGTGTAGAATGCTAATGGTTTGTGGATGCAAGATGGATGCATTGTTGATGATGATTAACTATTCTGGCATGATATTAGTGTGGAAAAGAAGAAATCAGATGATGACAATAGGATCCAACAAGCCAACTTTATGAGAGATGATGATGAGAAATGATGATTTGCTTATCAATAATTGGGATTTTAAAAGGGCCGCTTACCTTATGTTTGATAACACACATAAGCACGATGCATCAAGGTATAAAGAACGAGGATGGTGTTGCACTTAGTGTGATGGACTTTGACTCAAAAAATAGATAGGAGTATTTTTGTTCATACTTGACATACAAAAACCTTGCTAGGATGCACTTTAGAAGTTTCAAACATCTCAGACCAAAACACAGAAAGGTATAACCTATCAATGCAATAGTCAACAAGCTGCAAACACCCTCCATACATATCTAACAAAGCAAATATTTGCCAAGTTATATTACAAGAACGTCCAACAAGCACAATAGACAAAAGATAATGACCGTTGCCCCATTCCTATCTCTCTAAATCCATTTGTTTGGACATCATCGAGAGGTTATCGAAATGAACGCAAAGAGATAAGTCAAAAGACAAGATAAAGTAAATAAACAAGTTGATGTTCTTCAGTACCGTTAATCAAAAGGAAATGTGTTTTGAAGGATAAGAACCAAAACTATTGCCAAAAGATAATGCCCATAGTAGGAAGGATACATCCTAGGACATCTTAGTGGATGGCAGCATGTCATTTCGTTTATCCAAAGTGTTCTTTCTGATAAATAATGTCCATTGTAGGAAGGATACATACTAGGACATGTTGTTATTAGATGATTTAAATGGGACCAATTAGATGATAGGCTATCGACACAAAGAGTTGACCAGCTTGTTTACATACCGACTTAAACCTGAGACTTGACATTTTGAGTTTTCACTTTTGACTGACTAGACTTGTTTCTGATTGTTTCACCAAAGGTTGAGGATGATGATTGTTTATTATGAGTGATGTTATTGCAGGTGAAAGCGAGATGAGACAGATGGGTTTTTTCAAATATTTCGATGTTTTTGGAGTTTTGTAATGTTTTGAGGTTGTTTTTGGTATTTTTTGAGATTTTTCAAATGTTTTGATATTTTGATTTTCCAATGCTTTGGGGTTTTCTAAGATTTTGACCAAGAGACTAACCTAAGGACCTATCCTAGGGGTCTTGGGGGTTGATCAACAGATTAGCCTTGCCTACGTTATAAACATAGAGACCACGTAGTTCGACTGATGACTTGACCGATTTACAAATGAAGATATACATGATGAAATGTCAGTTTATTATGACAAACTCCTAAAGGACTGACCTAAGTGTCTCAAGGGATGATCAAAGATCAACCTTGCCCACGTTCAAGGCTCAGAGACCCGTAGTTCAACAAGAGGACTTTGTTTTTGACTTTTTGACTGACTTTTTGACCTATTTTTTGGATTTTGATATGTTTTGAATGTTTTTGGATTTTGGTGATTTTATGATGTTTTTGGATTTTCTGATTTTTTTACGTTTTTGGATTTTTTGAGATTTAGGACTTCAAGAATATACACGAATCCGATCTAATGAGAACATGCACCCAACATGACAATAGAATAATCCGATAAAGGCAGGACAAACTGACCTTGAGGATGGGTCAAGTAGTACTAGGAGGGATTATGATACGAACACATGACCAAGCTATCGTGCGGATGTCAAATGGATGGATGGAAACACAATGGATGGATGATGCAAAACAAGTCATAAAGATCCTGGTTGGCGAAAAGTGCTTATTTGCACAAGGTGCCTGTTTGCCAGGTTTTCACCAAGGTACTTGTCCAAAGTGCCATCGAAGTGGTTTTCACTAGAGGACGATTTTTCTCTTTACTATTTTTTATCCTTTTTCTAATTTTTTTTTTGGATTTTTTGGATTTTTTTTTTTGGTCACCAAGATGCCTATTTGCCAGGTTTTCACCAAGGTAACCATTTATTTAGGACATTTTCTAATTTTTTTGGATTTTTTTGGTTCTATACCTTAAAAGATTAGGCATAAAACTTTTTGAGGTGAGAGTTGTTCATGGGATCTTGTAGAGGTTCCCCTTCGGGTGTTGATAACTGGTATGCCCCTGACTTATAGCTTACTTTGATAACAAATGGTCCCAACTAGTTGGGTTCAAATTTTCCTTTGCTATTTGGATTTGGGACATTCTTCTGATTCTCCTTTAGTACCAGTTCTATGACTTGGAAAGTTCTGCTTCTAATTTTCTCATTATAGCTCCTCTTGAGTCTATTCTAATAGACTTGCAAATGAATTAAAGTGTCTATACGCTACTCATCCAATAGTTACAACTCATTCAGTTTTGATACTTGGTATTTTTCATCCATGATGAGGTTTTGTAGTGATATTCTTAGTGACGGGAGCTCGATCTCGATGGGGAGTACTACTTCTGATCTGTAGACTAGGGAGAAGGGGGTGGCACCGGTGGGTGTGAGAATGTTGGTTTGATAGGCCCAAAGGGTGGGATTGAATTGCAGATGCCAGTTACAACTTGCGTCATTGACTATTTTCTTGAGTATCTTTAAAATGGCTTTATTTGTGGCTTATGCTTGGCCATTACCCTAGGGATAGTATGGGGTAGAGAAGCGATGTTGGATTTTGAAATTTTCACACAAGTTGCAGACATCCTAATTCTTAAATGGTGTCCCATTATCTAAGATAATGGCTTGTGGGACACCATAGCAGCAAATGAGATAGTTCAGGATGAACTTTGATATCTATTTCACGGTTATATATGTCATGGGTATGGCTTCCACCCACTTGGTAAAGTACTCAGTGGCGGTTATCATGAGCTTGTGGCCATAAGATGAAGTGGGAGTGATTTTTCCAATGAGATTGAGTCCCCACTGTGAAAAGGGCCATGGTGTGATGATGGGATAAAGTTCTTGAGCTAGAGCATGGATGAGGTCCCCATGTTGCTGACATTGTAGACACCTTCTGACATAGTCATGTGCCTCTCTTTCCATTGTAGGTCAATAATACCCCATCCTTAGCAATTTATTGGCTAGGGTCATTCCACTCGAGTGTGAACCATAGATGCCATTATGCACCTTAGTTAAAGTGGTCAATGCCTCCTCAACATTTAAATAGTGTAATAAGGTTCCTTCTATGCTTCTACGATATAGGGTATCTCCTAGGATGACGAATTAGGATGACTTTTTGACAAAGGTTTGTTTTAAGGTTAAGGGTAAGTCAGCAGGTATGACACCTATTCACAAGTAGGTATAAATGTCATGGTACCATGGATCACTGGGACTAATGATTTCACACACAAATTCCAATTCTGGTACCTCGAATGCAGGCATGAGAAGTTGTTCTACCAAGAATTCATATTTTGGGACATTGTGAGGGATGTCCAGTAGGAATCCAATCGTTGCCATGGCATCTGTTGCTCTATTGTTGGCTCTGGGTATTTGCTCAAATGTGATTTCGATGAAGGATTCATTGAGAGTCTCCACCAGTTTCTTGTATGGGTGAACTTATCATCCTTAGTCTTGTACTCATCGCTCACTTGGTTTATTATCAGTTGAGAGTCTCCATATACTCTAAGGGCCATGATGTGCCATTGCATTGCTATTCTGAGACCTATGGTTAAAGCCTCATATTCTGCAATGTTTTTTTTATTCAAGGGGTAAACACTTTTGATCGGAGCTATGAACCAGATACAACCATTCAACAATACCACCCCAACGGGGTTTGAACCTTGGTGGCAAGAACAACAATGCCACCTATAAACCATCACACCATGCCAATATCAACAACTATGTTCGTATTCTGCAATGTTATTAGTGCAGGGGAATGCCAATTTATAAGACCTTGGTATGTAGTCCCCTTGTGGGGTGATAAAGAAGACACCAGCTCTTGATCCATGTTGCGTATATGAGCCATCAAAGTAAAGTTTCTAGTGGTTGGCTATGTTGAGATTGAAGATGGATTCGTTTGGAAACTCTAAGATGAGAGGATTCTCTTAATAGATTGGTGCTTCTGCAAGCTGATATGCGATGACTTGGCCTTTAATTGCTTCCCATTCCACATATTCAATGTCATACTTTGATAGTATCATGACCCATTTGGCCATTCTTCCAGTGAGCATTGCCTTTGGCAGTAAGTACTTGAGAGGGTCTTTTTTTGCGATGAGTTTTATTTTGTGTGCTAGCATGTAATGTCTAATTTTTTGTGAAGAAAACACTACTGCTAGACATGCTTTCTTTATGAATGAGTAATTTAACTCATGCCCAACCATTGTTCTACTGATATAATAGATGGCCCTTTTTGTCCCATTTTCGTCGTGCTGAGCTAGGAGAGCTCCAAGGGTGTTGTTGTTGCTGACACATAGAGAATTAATGGTTTTTTTGGGATCGGTGGCATTAGGACTGGTGGTGTAAGTAGATATTCTTTGATCTTATTGAAGGCTTCTTCACACTTGTTATCCCACTTGTATGCTACTCCCTTGTGAAGTAGGTGAGAGTATGGATTCTGTTTATCTACCAGCTGTGCTATGAATCTTTGGATGAACTGAAGTTTGCCTTGGAGACCTCTCAATTGTTTTAATGTTTTTGGTGCCTCCATCTCAAGGATTTCTTTTACCTTTGCTGGATCTACCTCAATACATCTCATTGACACTATGTATCCTAGCAACTTTCCTAATTGTACCCGAAGATGCACTTCTTTGGGTTTAATCGAACCTTGTATTCCTTCAACCTGTCAAAAATAGTGCTCAAAGTTGCTATATGATCCTTCCTCTTTTTGGATTTGACTAGTATGTCATCGACATATTCTTCAAAAAAATTATGAATCATGTCATGGAAGATTAACATCATGGATCTTTGGTATGTTGCTCCTACATTCTTCAATCCGAATGGCATCATATTCCAGTAGTAAGTCCCCCATGGACAAGTGAAGGCCGTTTTGTGTTGGTCTTCTTTAGCAATCATTATTTGGTTGTATCTCAAGAAGTCGTCCATCAAGGAAAGCGTTTTGTGTCCTACCATCATGTCTACAATCATGTCAATGTTGGGCAACGATAAATTGTCTTTTGGACATGCCTTGTTCAAGTCCCTGAAATTTGTGCAGATTTTAATGCCCCCATCAGGTTTTGAGACAAAAACTAGGTTTGACACCCATTCTGGATAGTCTATTGGTCGAATGAATCCTGCATTTAATAGCTTCTTTAGTTCCATTTTGACTAGCAGGGTGATCTGAGGGTGCATTTTCCTCAGCTTTTGTCTAACGGGCTTTGCTTTAAAGTATACTGCTAAGTGATGAACTACAATTTTTGGATCGAGCCCTGGCATGTCTATGTAGCTCCATGCAAATTTTACCTATTTCTCTCTCAAGAAGGCTGCTAGGAGTTCTTATTCTTCTAATAGTAACAATTCCGCATAGAATGTGATGTGTGGGGTTTCTTTCATTCTTAGATTAACTAGATTGCACTTTTCTACTAGGACCACTGATTTTTCCTGAGGAAGAGCTCTAAAAGGAAGATTGAATCCCCCATCCTTAGGCACCTCAGAGAGGTTTTCACCATTGGATGCATCCTTTCTTTTTACTTTTTTCACGTCAGAGAGTGCCACAGTGTGGTTTTCACTCAAGCAGTTAGATATTATTCTCAAATTTTCACTTTTGCGAATAAGGGATTCAATCGTTTCCCCATAATATGTGTGTGTATCTAGCTTAATGATCAATCTCGCTTTGTGATCCCCACACGGAATATTATCCCATAGTCCCATGAATTCTAAGAGCACCTCATTATTTTCGAATGTGTTAAGAATTGGTGCCCCTCGTTGGTCATAGTCGATGAATTATGGGTAAACTAGGCAGATTTCATGATTTTGATGGTCTGACTCAAAGGATAAGGTGCTAATAATGAGAAGGGTGGTATCCTCTAAGAGCATAGGTACGTTGGTTATGGGATCCTCATCATCACTACTACTATAGATGTTAGTTATGTCAAATGTGAAGTTGTCTAAGACTTGACCTATAGATACAGGTAAGCGAAGTTGGGCTACAGATTGTTGAGGAGGATTATTGACCTTTCTAACTGGAGGACTTCAGCCATGTATGGTTATACTCAAAGGAGTACATCCAAGGCCAAGATTTCTCATTTGTGTCTCCAGAATGATAGGTATTATAAGCCCATTATCATTTTTCCCAAGTCTCTAGTTTCTGTCATAACCCATTGCGAGCATCATTTGCAAACCTTTGTTTTTGTCATCCATTGGTAGATCGGTTGTTGGTCTATTATCTTGGTATAGGAGATGAGATGGATCCTCCTCTATGACTTCTCGGCCAAGATCTCCCCAACTTCTGAAGTTGGAATTGTTTTTAGGGGATGTTTGAGATGTGGAGGCTTCATTTGCTTGCAGACATTTCCATGATCTGGGAGATTGTTGTAACTCTCCTACCATAAAAGAATTTTTGGGAATCATGTAGTTTCCACAACCATTATCTTGGATGATGAATTTGATATTAGAGATGGTGGGAATGGCGGGAGTGGCGGGTGTCTATGTCGCAGAAGTGGAAGTGATAGTGGTTGGATCAATGTATAGTGTTGATGGGCCTTCATCATTTTTAGGCACTTGAGGGATTTTGTAGTATTTTTCCTCAAGGTTCTTGCAATAGGAGAATGGTTCAGGATCTCCATGGATGGTGACCTCTTGTCCTTCATATGTGATTTTGACACATTGATGGAAAGTTGATGCTATTGCTTGCATTGCATGGATCCATGGACATCCTAGGAGAATGTTACAAGGAAAGTTGAGGTCTAGGACCTAACAGATGGTTTCCATGATAGCTAGCCCTACTTGAATAGCGATTCTGATTGTGCCTTGGGACACTCTTTCCTGATCATCATATGCTCTGATTGTAATACCTTTTCCTTTGTCGATGGAATCCTCAGATATTTTTAATTGCTTAATGAGCTTGAGGGAACAAATATTCAAGCCTGCACCTCCATCCACCAAGACTCACTTGACTTTACTTTTCTGGACTAGGACCTCTAAATGGAGTGCACGGTTATGAGATGGTTGATCGGGAAAATATTGGTCGGAGAATGTAAGGAGATTCGAGGTAATGATATTTCTGACCATAGCTTGGAATTGTTCTGCATCAAGATCTGTGGGGACGGTGGATGAAGCCAATGCTTCCTCAAGGATTTTCTTGTGGGTTGATGAGATTTTTAATAACTCCATGATGGAGATTTGTGTTGGGTTCTTTTTAGCTGATCAAGGACATTGTAACCATTGGGAACAGATCTAGGTGTAGGGATTCTGTTTGGTTGGGATGATCCTACGTTGGTAACTTTGTCGCCTCTTGTGGTGACTCCACAATCGGCATGGGCTCCTTTGATGGTGATGGTAGCGTAGTAGTCATCCAGAGATACGACGACATAGTCATACACGTGATTTACATTTTTGAAGGTGCCTTTCCCCTTATTAGTGCTATTGTTCCCTTTATTGTTATGGTTAGGTATCGGATTCGTGTATATTTTGAGGTTTTGGTTTCCTGTTGGTTGTTCCACATTTATGATTCTTTGGTCAATGAGGTCTTGGACTATGTTCTTTAACCTCATGCAATTGTTAGTGGTGTGCCCTTTGATTTTGTGGAAGTCGCAGAGCTGATTTTCGTTATACCAAGGAGGTTTAACATCTGGTTCTTGGTAGTTCTCATGGGTGGGAATCTTGATGAGATTTTCGTTTATCAATTTATTCATGATGACTTCGAGTGGTTCCCCAAGAGTGGTGTACTTTCACTTGATGGAATTCTTGTTTCATTGGGGTGGTCCCCTTTGATCATTGATGTTATTGATTGCTTGATTGTTTGGGTGTTGTGTTGTTGTGTTCGCTTGATGGTTGTTTTGATGATGGTTTTGGATTTGTTGTTGTGGTGTGGGTGTGTTTTTCTGAGGGGCATTGATGACAACTTTAGCATTGACGACACCATCGTTGGTAACATTTTTGTTTCTTGCCCATGTGCGAGATTTATCATTGTAATTGGTGGGTGGACGATTGTTCTGTTGTTCATGGTATGAAGTTGATCCTCTAGGTTGTGTCATAAGGGCTCGTTCAATGCTAAGCACCTTGGAAATCAACTAGTCATACGTGGTGATCCCTTGGACCTTGATATGGAATGCCAAGAGGCCGTTAAGGTTGGATATGATAGTGCATACTTGTTGTTCCTCGGGCATGACCCATTTGCTCCAATTGGCCTTGGATCACCATCATTGTAGGAATGAAGCAAATGATTCATTCTTACCTTGTTTCAGAGCCAATAGTTCTTCAAGACTAACATCCATGGCGATATTGCATGCGTAGTTTTTGATGAATGCATCTATGATTTCTTGGAATGTCTTGATGCCTGTAGGTAGGTGAGAGAACCATTCCATGGCGTGGCTAGCCAAACTCTTAGGAAATAGTTGCATCAGATAGGTATCCTCATACGCAACTTCCATGCAATGAACCTAGAATTCCTTGATATGATCTTCAGGGTTTCCCGTCCCACGGTACTTATCAAATTTGGAGATCTCAAATCCCTTCAAGAATGGTTTCATTACAAGGATTCTTTCAAATGGATAAGGACATAAGTTGCTTGGTGTTTTCGTGGTTCGCTCTGATTGAACATCAAGCACTTGTTGCAAAAGCAACCTGATTTGTGTTGTCACATCATTTTGTGGATCAGGGGTGGAATGAAAGTGTTCTAAGGTGGTTCGATTGTCGATGGGATGGGTGGATTGGTTGATATGTTGATGGATGATGTTTGCATATTTTTCTGAGCCAAGTATGCTTGCAATTGTTGTTGTACCAACAACGCTTGTTGTTGGTCATGTTGCTACTATGCTATTAATGCTTGTTGTTGAGCTTGTTGTTGCACTTGTTGTTGAGCTACTAATTGGGCTACTTCCTACTATTCTTGATATTGCTTTAGATCTTTTTGTTGCACTATGTGTTGTTGTGCAAGATATTGTACTTGTGCTTGTGCTTGTTGTGCTTGATATTGGGCTTTGGCTTGAGTGTGCGCTTGAGATTGTGCTTGAGCTTGTGCAGCTTGAGCTGCTTGAGTGGCTTGTTGTTGCAATAAGGCTTGGGCTTGTGCAACTTTTTGTGCTTATTGTGTGATTTTGGAAGCTTGAGCATCTCGTGCCGCTTGAGTGGCTTATTGAGCAGCTAATTGTGCGACTTGTTGAGCAGCTAATTGCACGGCTTGTTGAGCAACTAATTGCACAACTTGTTGTTTTTGTATTTGTAGGAATGTCTTTTGATAAGTAGCTTGTTGAGTGGCTTGCAACACCATATTGTATTGGCTTGATGTATTGGAGCTTGGCGTCAGCAGCGGCGACAGTGGATTTAGAATGGCACTCATTGTGGTGGTGAGAGGCGTTGTCTTGTTGGTGATTGGGGTTTCAGTGGTAGATGGTTTGATCAATTTGGTTGGTCCTTGAGAGACCATGTTTTGAGATATTAGGGGGTAGTTGATGATGCGATGGTGGTGTTTTATGTTATTGGGATGGTTGCCATCTGTTATTGTGATGTCGATGACAAGTTTTGAGAGTTTGGCGTGATGCTTTGATTGATGTTCAGGATGTTGGTTTGATTTTGATTGGTATTTGGTAAAGGGGGAATCCCTAAGCCAAGAAGTGGTGTGGATGATGATGGAAATGGAAGAAGTGGTGGAATTGTGAGGGGTGTAACCTTTTGAGGAAATGGTGTGGTTTCAAAAATAACCCCTGGTTCGAACATGTCACCCTCTCCTTGTGAGGTTATGGGGAGAGAAGTTTGGGGTGTTGCGCGGAATGATGATGATGATGGGTCATTTGGATCATGAAAGGTGAGAGGGATATATGTATGCAATGGTATAGTTTGTCCCAAGATGGTGTTTGCATCCAAATCCTGATTGTTTATGAGAGGATGCGTCTGCAATGCATTGAGAAATGCACTTCCTTTGTTAACAATGGGCTACATTGGAGCAATGGATGATGTGATTTACAAAATGTTTTGAAATGAGGGGGTAGATGAAATGGGGATGGTAGATGAGATTGGAGGTGTGACTCCAAGAGATGGTTCCACAATAGTGCTCACATCGAAATCGAAGGGGAGTTTAGCCCCTTGCTTTGCTAATTCGAGCATGTACAGTGAGGGATTGATTTTCATCATGATGTTGATAATTTTATGATTCTCCAGATTTTGAATTATTTCAGTGATTTCTTCATGTGACATTCCAAAGGGATTATTGGTAAGATCCTCCATTTAGACACCTTCCTCTTAATGGTCTTGCGAGAATGGAGGAAGGTTAACCGTGAGACTGCCAAACCCAATGGGATTCATTTCAGGGGCGGTTTGACTTAAATCACTTAAAGTAGATGTTTCTTTGTTGGATTCCACGTTCCTCTTGTGTTGTGATCTAGTTTTCACCATAAAATAGGGATCAATCTTCAAGAATGTGGAAGGTGAATTCTTTGATTCTTTGGATTGATCTAACTTTAGGTACAAAAGAGAAATTTTTAGGATGATTTAAGGATCAAAGGGCAATAATGATATGGATGTAAGGTGAATATTTGATGGATGATTGGAACTCTTGAGCAAATCTTGTATGTTAAACTTTAGGACTTGATTCTAGGATTGATTTGTTTTGGATCCGAATTTTGGTGGACTCATAAACTCTAAGAGGTTGGATGTTGTCCTAGAGTTAAATCGTTCACAAGATGATAATTTGTCTAGGTGTGAGAAGAAGGATTTATCTAAACACTCCTATCCAAGGAAGATGATTTTGATAATGAACTCCTAAATCCCAAGATGTTGGATGTTATCAAGGGATGAATTTGTTCACAAGTTTTAATAATTTGATCAAATATGTGGAGAAGGATGCATCAACACACATTCAATCAAGCAAGGTGATTTTGGATTGGTTTCAAATGATTTTCCCAAAGTTTGACATGAAGGATTTTTCCAAGACTGTCGAAGAGTTGTTGATGAGATGATTTTGGTTTTGATGTTCAAAGATGGATGAAGGTTTAATTTTGATCCTAGGATGTACCTAAAAAGACACTTGTTTACTAGACCTCAGTATTAAAGAACATACAATATTTATAAGGACCTCTCAACCAAGAATTGGTTCAAACTGAGCATACATTTCTGGATTGTTCAAAGGAATGAGTCTATAGAACCTTGTGAATTTTTTACTTATTTTGATGTGTTGCTTTTGATTGCACTTCCTAATGTATTTCTTGATGACCTTTCAAGTGTGACTCCAAAATTTTGAACTTTGGCTCAAGGACTTTTGTTTCAGGATTTTGACTTTCTTTGAAATCATGAGGAATTAACATATGTGTGAGCCAATTTTTTTATCTTTGCTTAGTGATTTTGTTTTACCACAAACACTTCTTGATTAGGTTTTCAAACTAGATGTCCAATGTCTCAATTTCTTCTCATTTCATAAGGTATATTATGCGAAACTTTGATGAAATTAAGGCAAGGGTTACCTATTGTTAAACTTTAGTAGGAAAATTGAGATGTAAATCCAAGTGCTTAGAAGCCTCTAAGGATGAGAATCCCAAGGGAAAGCAATAACACATGAATTGGGTGAATTGTATTTTCCTCCTAAAGGGTTTGAAATTTTGATGATGATGTTAAGTGTTTGTTTCCAAATGTTTTTGAACAAGAAAAGCATTTTGTAACCAAGAACAAGCACAATCCTATGAATATGAAAATATTTGTTGAGTCCCCACTTGGACAAGTCTAGCTACGCTTATCTTTAGTGAATGGTTAGATGCTTGACCCCACTGGCTCCCATCCATGGCACTCACTTATACGAGGCAACCAAGCATCAACACCCATGAAATTCCCATGGCATGCTTTCCATTTCTACTAAAGACTGTAAAAGTGTGGTGCGGCTTTAAAATGACTATTCTTCCACCAACAAATAGATCAAGGATTTTGGAAATTTCTAAACAAGGGTTTTAGTTCAGACTTTCGGTTCGTAGGAGTTGACCCAATGTGGTGAGAGACCATTGTTGCCCTTCTCGTCAGAGTCAACTGCGTGATATTGGCATTTATTCCAATACCCACATTTATATCCCAGCTGCAAATACTCTTGGATTTAGAGTGTTATCGGTTGAGTTGTTCCCTTAGGTGAGTACTTTTTCCCTAAGGTAGGCCCTCTAAGATAGAAAAAAGCAAGTAAACATATTCATAGTTTGATCAACCTTCGTTTAGAAACAAAGGGAGAACACATGCAATAGGTTTACTCACACTCGCAAAGTGTTTTGTTCAATTTTAAGCCCAAAAATGAAGTGTGGAAGTGATTACTTTATCTCAACCTAAGATCACCAAAAGGCCTTTTGATTCTCAAGATCGCTATGAAGTGCGAGAGAAGCACATACGCCCTTTTCGATGATGTTATTTTAAGTAAGAAATCATGAAAACAAAGTAGTACAAGTTCATTTTAACCTTTCAAAGCAATTGTGAGTTCTTTTTAAAGCACCAAAGGACAAATGAGAGTTGTTTTGTTCAATTGTTAACTTCAAACGAAATCTATTCAATTTGCCTAAAGTTCATTTTAACCCCTTTGTAATGAAAATTGAAAGCTTTTGTAATGTTTGTTTTAGAGCCCAAAAATAAATGAGTTAGTCTAAAACAGAAAATTAAAGCATGTGACGGAAGCTCAAAGCATTTAAAAATGCTTTATGAATTTTAAGTTTCAATGTCCAAATCCTTAACTTTGATGTTGCTTTTGTTTTCGCTCAACTCCAACGCTTGATTCCAATGTCAACCTATTCTATAAACATCACAAAACCATGAAAAATAAGATTCACTTCATAAATAAACACAATTTTAATCATAATGAATTTGAAATTTGTCATAACAAGAAAATAACCCTTGGAAACCTTCAAAATCCACTTTCAGCATTTTATTCAAGACATATTTAAACCTGCTTTATGATTCACCTGTAAACTTTTTTTCTAACAAAACAACAAAAAAGGAGGAGAAAATCCACCTTGCCCATACTTAAATCCTTTTATGCATAGTTGAATTTCACACACTTTTAATGCTTATGGATTGATAGTTTACTCTTGCACGCCCTTTCTAATTATGATAATAAATGAAGCATGGGCCACTTGCAATCTAGGCTATATTTTTAATGTAGCTTCAAAGGTAAGAAAAACAATATCAATTCATTCCCTACCATGTCATTCAAAATAAATTATAATATCTTAAATCTTTCAATCATTGAATTTGCATCAATTTTAAAAAAATTGTCAACTTTATAGTAAGGTGATGCACAAACAACAAAAAAAGCCATGCTTTATTATACACAATCAATTAGGATGTGACTGTTAGTAAAGGCAATCATAAAGAATAACTAGTCGCCTACTGTAGATCAAGAGGATCTAGATCAGCGATTTGAGGTCTAGATTTCTTCTACAGATATACCTGGCATCATAGGCAATTAGGGGTGATGCCTTTACTATGAATGAAGGTAATAAATTCACATTTACTAATGGTAGGGGCGAGCATAAATGTAATTGTCCTTACGAACAACAAAATTTTGATCAAGAAGCTTTCCAACAAATGTATTTGGTAGATGTAGAAATAAAAGCCACCGCCCTCCACAACTTTTGTCAGTGCGTAAGAGAAATGTGTGTGAGATAAAAACCCATGAACTTCACACTTGGCTTTCCCTACAAAATGATGCGTCTAGTTGGAATATCACAACCAATGAAAAAAAAACATGAAACGCCACCAACAATGTAGTCAATGTCATTCGATTCTCTAAAAAAAGATAGAGTTGTATTCTTCCATTCAAGAAATTTGGTGCGCATGGATTTCTTTTATCTGCCTTAAGTTATAACAGAAAGTTTAACAAAATTACCCAAGTAGATTTTGCATTACTAGGAACGACTTATGAGAGCAATGATAACTGATAATAATGGATTAAACAAAACGAGTAATTGTTCTAAAGGATTTGAAAATTCATTAAAACAAAAACAAGAGTTATGAGTATCCCATCTCAGCCCTCTTTTTAATTCCACGAACTACAATATCATACTCGCATTGAAATATATCAGTTGAAAAAACTTTTAGAGACTTTCAAGCAAGTAAAGTTCGTAGGCACAAAGTTTAATGTAGTCAACAGACGTAAATCCAAAATGAATTTTTGTAACGGCCTTTCAGTAGAGATTATATCTTGAAATCAACTGGAGCAAAATAGTATGTCTGAGATGTTTATTTGCTCTATGACATGACTACAAAACATGGAAGCCTAGATGAATTGCTTGTGTATTTTTTGCAGAAAGAAAATAGAGCACAAAATTTAACCAAAAGTTTTAATAAAAGAAATGTCTATATATCAAAGAAATATGATTCAACAACTAAAGAAATTAGAATAATCAATGACAAAGCATCAAATACTTCATTTGTGTCCTCCTTCTAGCACCATAATGAGCACCCCTAAATCTACAAATGATCAATCTCCAACACTCATTAGTGGGGTTAGTTTATGCAAATTCAAACCTATGAATACTCCTATGAAATAATATATCATGCCTCAAAGTGAAAACTAATAGTTCAAAGATGATCAAAAGATATATAAAAATATGACATATACCTATTCCATAGTGGATTGGTGTCACTTGTGAAAAGTGACCCTTTCCCAATCCTTGACAAGATCAATGATAAAATGCCTTGAAGATGGAGTGAAATGGACAAAATTAGCTCTCAATTGAAGAGAGTAACTTTGCATGAAGATTGTGGATGCTAAGATGAAGAATGAGCCTTTTATTTATAGAATCTCAAGTTGAAAGAGTTCCCAAAAGAGAGCAATGTGGGATAAAGATTTAGCCAATAAGAAGGAGCCACTTGTCACCTTGTGAATGGTTGAGGAATGTGCAAGTTTTGGTCAATGTGCCAATAAATGAGATTAGTTGGCCTTTTCAAATTCAAATTTGGCTTGTTGGAGGGAGAAAAAGAGACTTAAATGCCAAGTGGGGGACATGTAAGAGGGGAGTTATTGCCATGTTGGAAGGGACAAGTCAACTTGTTTTCAAATTCAAACTTGAGGGAATATTCTCCAAAGATGCCTTGTTGAGGGAAAATGAGGATTTTATAAATGAATTAAAATGCTTTATTTGTGCAAGTGGGAAAAGCTAGAGGATGTGATGGGTGATTAGATTAAATTAATCAGGATTAGTTTAATTTAGTGAGGGATTAGGTGATTTGACCCATTTGACTTAGATTTAGGGATTTAAACTAAATCAAAGGGAGATGAAAGATGATTTCAAATTTAATTAAATAAATGTTTGATTTATTTAATCAAAGAGGCATAGTGATAGGCTTAAATTAAATAAAGTTAATTTATCCAATTTAAATGGATGACCTTAGGAGATTGAATTTAATAGATTTGATGGAATGTTAGGATTTGATTAAAAATTGATCTATTTAATCAAATGAGATAATGATTTAATAAAGTGAATCTATTTAATTAAAGGATGAAATAACATATTTAATTAAATGAAGGTTATTCAAAAATGGTGAATTGAAGTGCATGCATATTTTGCGTGTCTACAAATGGTTGCATTCCTTGGGTGACATTCTACTGAATCAAAAATTTATATTTGAAGAAAATATTTGGTTCTTAGAGGCGACTCTAATAAAACAATGGCAGTAGACACCTCAAGGATGACATCATATAGAGGACAAGCTAGATTGGGAGTTGGTTATTTAGTGATGGATAGCCTACATACTAACTCATTGTATGGTAAGCAACAAAGCATTTATATTGATATTACTATGTTTCTAAATCAACATAGTATGGTGCCCCATAATATGTTTCAAAAATCATCATTAAACCAAATATTCTAACATACCAAAGAGTTAGAAATTGGTTGCAAGCAAATCTTTATCACTCCTTATTTCTCAAAGATGGATTGGAGAACAAGCCGCTACTAGAATTATGTTTGCAATGAATTTATGCATAAGAGTCTTTCAAATTCCTCACAAGTCGCATTGAGTTCTTGGTCATGTCATCCAATTTGACTATTGTATTGGATAATTTTTAATTCACAATGAACTAGGTATCTAATCTAGGTCAATTAAGACAGTTTGTTGATATATTTTGAGGATGTTTTGGTGTGTAGAAAATCATGGAAGGAACATATAAGGTACCTAAAATTATTAATTGATATCCTAGAGCAACATGATTTATTTATAAGAGAATTTGAGTGTGAGTTTTGTCTCACAAATATTTTATACTTTGGTTGAGCCATTATTTCTCAAGGCATGTAGGTGGATACGAAGAGGATTCAAATTATTTTAGTCTAGGAATTATCTACTACACCAACTATATTTATAAAATTCTTTAGCGTATGAAGCAATAATAAAATGTCTCTTAAAGTATTTTCACACATAGTAGCACCCTTAAATAATAGGACAAAGAAAGGATTTATTGTATGGTTGGATAGTGTGAATGCGAGATAAACTTGGGCTAAACATGAACAAAACACACAAGAATAAATCATATTAGTAGGTTAAATCACACTCCCTATGAAATACTTGGAGATACAAAGCCATGAAAATATGAACACAAAAGCATGAACTATCAAACAAAGCATGCATGAAATCCTATCTACGTATTCCAAACCTCATCCCATAGGGGGATTGGTGCTAAATTGATGTGGAATATGGCCCTTTCCCAATCCCTTGTTGGATAAGCTTCAAGATTTTCATGTAGATGCGATGAATTTGATGCCAAATGATGATATGTTCAAGCTAAGATAATGAAAATGCATGTAGATATGGATAAAAATGGGTATTATGGCTTTTCATGAAAAGGCGGATCCATTTCCCATAGAAGTACCTACTATTTATAGGAAGAAAGGGTTAGAAGAAGGGTGAAAACTAGCAATGTGGGACTAAATGGAGGATCATTAGCCTTGTGACAAGGCTAAGGGAAGCAATGGGGATATGTGCTCACACATGTGTGTGCACATTTTGGAAAGAGAGATGTAAGAGGGAGTTAAGGCATATTGTTGGAAGAATTTAAGGAATGTGGGTGAGGATGTAAGGGCATGTAAGAGGAGTAAATGCCCTTGTAAGAGACAAGATGGCTTGTAAGAGCCATTGAATGCCATTGTAAGAGGTATTAAAAGCCTTTGTAAGAGTTTTTAAAGCTTGGGAGTGATAGTCAAAGAGGGAAGTAAATAAAGGAATATTCTATGAGAATATCCTTTTTTGAGGAAAATAGCTATTTAATTAATTTATAAAAAATAATTACTTGTGCAAGTGGGGTTAATAAATCATAGGTTTATTTAACCTTGGTGGGGTTAAAAGCTAGAGGATTGGCTAATGAAGATTAACAAGTGGTTTAAGGTTAATTAATCTAGAACTAATTAATCTTAGGTGGGTTAGAGTTTCAAAAGAATATGACATTTTAATTAAATAATTAGATTTATTTAATCAAATGAGAAGACATAGGGGTTTTAATTAAATGAATTGCATTATTTAATTAAATGGGATGAGAATTAGTAAGAAAGTGGGTTAATTAATATAATAAAATTAATTATTTGATTAATAGGAGAAAATGATGAATTTATAAACAATATAGATTATTTAATGAAATAGTTAGTCAGAGTTGATTTAGGATGAAATGATGTTAATAATTAGATTCAGATGCATAATATCGATCAAGACTATTTAAGTGTCTACATTTTTGCCCCTCTTTGAAGTGAGCTACTTGTTACATTGGTTCAAAGAATGATGCTTCTTAGGATCAATGCTGCTATCAAGATCAAAATAAAAAAAATTCTTGATTTTTTCAGATGCCCCATTCCTGCCCTAGTGGAAGGAATTAGGCTGGTCCATTGCCCCCTTGAGAGATCGAGCGAAAATTTCAATTGTTAGGTCGAAGCTCACGAAAAAGATTCAACAAAGATTTAGCTATAGAAAATAGGCTACATGACATGAAAATAGGCTCAAGATGCTAAAAAATGCTCAAAATAGGCTCCATGGCTCAATATTTAATCAACAAGATTAAAAATCCCAATTTCCTACCTCAATTAGGGCAAAAAAACCCTAATTTTCATGATTAAATATGAGAGGAGGGGTCATTTTCAATTCATTTGCACATTCACACTTGGACATTTCTTGCATTTTGTGCTCTAACCCCCTAATGAAATGACTCGCAATGTGCTTCCACCACATATTGCAAACAATGGTCGAGAGTACCAACAACCTCCAAGTGCAAGAGCCCAATACACAAATTGAAACTTTTCTTGTTTTTCACTTTTTTGTGCGTTTATTAGGCGTTAATGTTAGGGTAGTCATAGCGTCGTAGTATTGTGATGCATTTGCCTTGTTTCAGTGACACATTTGTAGATATAATGATGCTATTGCACATAATAATGCTTCTCGAGATTTAGGTTTAGGGTCACACTTTAATTTTGGCTACGTAGTTGCACATAACAATGCTCATGTGAGGATTTGGATTTAGCAATGTTGGATAGTTTCAACAATGCTAATGCATATAGTGACGCGACAAAATACCAATATGCAATTGAATTATAGAAACATTGATTAAAATGGCGATGCTATTACTAAAGGGTTATGGTGACACTATTGAAAACAATGACACTTTTGAAAACAACAACGCTATTAAAAACAACAACGTTATTGAAAACAATGAGATTATTGAAAATAGTGACACTATTGCTAATCATGAGTTCAAAAACTCAAAACTTTGTTGATTTTTAGCCAAATTTTGATGTTGTTTGCTTCGTGTATATAGGAGGTTGTCCATCCACTCATGTCTTGTGAGCACCGACTAGGGCTGCTTGCAGAGTTAGAGGATTTTGACATTAATCAACAAGAGTTCCTTGGGATGGTCAAGCTCTAGTTTGTGGCATATATGCCCAAGATTAGGACTCATTTAAGCATGATGACAATATTACTTGAGCAGTGCCATAGTGAGACATCATCGTTCCACCTTCTCACTGGTGAGGCTACGGTTACCTTGGAGGACGTGTGGAGGATACTACAACTTCCCATTTATGGGGAGCGAGTGATCTATGATATAGACTTTGGGGTAGATGCATGGCACGAGGTCCTGCATCACGAGGATATTGTGCTAGTGAGCTCACAGATAGATTTGGAGATGTACCAAGGATGTGTACTTGTATTTAAATTAGTACTTGAAGCTCTGATTTCTAGGATTGTGGCACCAAACCGGTAAGGGAGAGGGTTTAGTCCTAGCTGGGGACCTGCTTGGCATGGTATGATATTCCAGAGGAGATTGTATGCATGGGGCCCTATCATGTTGGCCTCCTTGTATCATGATATGTATTAGTTCGTTTATGGACAAGGCCAAGCTTTATCAATATGTGTTACATTATTGCATATCTAGGCATGGGAGCACATTGTTGTGCTCAGATTGATTGTAGCTCTTGTAGATGTTGATCTGGATGAGCCAGTGGTATTCAGATATAGGGGAGTGATCACCCTGCAACACACAAGTCCATTGGGCATACCCTATTGGAGGAGGGTTGTCAATGATATGTCTATGTTTAGTTGATGACCATGGTTACAAATGCTTGCATGGTATGACGACCATTAGTAGTTTTTCATCAATTTAGCACTAATCTCCCTATGGGATGAGGTTTGGAATACTTAGATATGATTTCATGCATGCTTTGTTTGATAGTTCATGCTTTTGTGTTCATGTTTTTATTGCTTTGTATCTCCAAGTATTTCATAGGGAGTGTGATTTAACCTACTAATATGATTAATTCTTGTGTGTTTTGTTCATGTTTAGCCTAGGTTTATCTCGCATTCATATTTTAGTGCTAGGAGGGCATATACTACATCCATGGTTGTCACAGTCTTGTGGCGTGCGTGTTCAGTGTATGTGACAACATCCCTTATCACATTATCCAAAAATATTTTAAGCACGCCCTTGATCTCCTTGTAGATGAGGTCGTTGATACGCTTAACGCCCCCTCTCCTGGCAAGACATCTAATGACAGGCTTAGTGATGCCCTCTATGTTATTGCAAAGGACTTTCTTGTACCTCTTGGTGCCTCCCTTGCCCAATCACTTGTTGGATAAGCTTCAATATTTGTATGTAGATGTGATGAATTTAATGCCAAATGATGATAAATTCAAGCTAATATAATGAAAGTGCATGTAGATAAGGATAAAAATGGGTATAATGACTTTACATGAAAAGGTGGATCCATTTCCCATAGAAGTGCATTCTATTTATAGGAAGCAAGGGTTAGAAGAAGGGTGAAAACTAAGCAATGTGAGACTAAATGGAGGATCATTAGCCTTGTGACAAGTGTCACAAGGCTAAGGGAAGCAATGGGAAAATGTGCTCACATGTGTGTGCACATTTTGGGAAGAGAGATGTAAGAGGGAGTTAAGGCATGTGGTTGAAGAATTTACGGAATGTGGGTGAGGATGTAAGGGCATGTAAGCAGAGGAAATGCCCTTGTAAGAGACAAGATGGCTTGTAAGAGCCATTGAATGCCTTTGTAAGAGGTATTAAAAGCCTCTGTAAGAGTTTTTAAAGCTTGGGAGGGAAAGTCAAAGAGGGGAGTAAATAGAGGAATATTCCATGAGAATATCCTTTTGTGAGGAAAATAGCCATTTAATTAATTTGTAAAAATTTATTACTTGTGCAAGTGGGGTTAATAAATCATAGGCTTATTTAACCTTGGTGTGGTTAAAAGCTAGAGGATTGGCTAATGAAGATTAGCAGGTGGTTTAAGGTCAATTAATCCATAATTAATTAATCTTAGGTGGGTTAGAGGTTTCAGAAGAATGTGACATTTTAATTAAATAATTAGACTTATTTAATCAAATGAGAAGAGATAGGGGTTTTAATTAAATGATTTGCATTATTTAATTAAATGGGATGAGAATTAGTAAGAAAGGGGGTTAACTAATCCAATAAAATTAATTATTTTATTAATAGGAGAAAATGATGTATTTAATTAAACAATATAGATTATCTAATTAAACAATATAGATTATTTAATTAAATAGTTAGTCAAAGGTGATTTAGGATGAAATGATGTTAATAATTAGATTCAGATGTGTAATATCAATCAAGACTATTTAAGTGTCTATAGATAGAACACCAAAAGATTTTGATCAACCTAATAAGGTAATCAACTTTTGTTCTATATTCTTCATTTTAGATCTCTCACATCTATTTGTGGTAGACCATGATATTTTAGGTGAGAGAATTAGGGCCATGTTAATGCAAAAGTGAGATTCCATTAAAATTGAGAGCAAGAAGTTGAAATATTCAAGAAATGGTTCTTCTAATTGTGATAGGGGGATTTTATTCATTAGACTTGTTTGGGTGAAACTTAGACCTCACCTGGTTTGTGAATGTTATGGGGTAATTACTCTAATCAAAATGTTTGAGAAAATACATATTCTTATTATATATTTAGTGATGCAGACAAATGTTTATAAGAGACAATTCCTTATTACAAGTGAACGCATACCTCAACGTTTAATTCCAATTATGAAGAATCATACAAGACTAGAGTACTCAAAGGAAATGCATATGCAAGTGACTTATTCTACACAATAATTGTGGCTAATGTAAACTCTTTGACACTCCAAATATTTATTGTATGTAATGGTCTGCCTATAATGGTGAGATCCTTAGAGCACAAGTTTGCAAAATATAGGGATATTATATATTTGTCAATTGATCACATAAGGAAAATTTTAAAAGCTTGAAAGCTTTACTCCTTTAAATTAAGTATGTCAGTTATTTTCTAGTAATGGTGTTGATGTGCCTTGTGGAGGAGCCATATACAAAATTGTGAAGATCATGTAAAAAGACAACCTTACATACTCTCACAACTTCATTTTATAAATATACATTAGTAAGGAGAAGCTAAGTGCTTAAATATCCCTGATCAACTTCACAAGTAGGACAAGTTTTAAAAGTTCATATTATTTTGTAATTCCAAATTCCCCTCCCACAAGATGAATATTGATGAGACTTTATCCCAACCATCTTAGTTTAATTATCAACTGTCAATATGTTCAAAATCATGACCAATGATTTATTTCTTCAAAGTCACTTAGTGTAGACTAAGAAGACCTTGATGATGTTTTTTGCCTCATCACCAAATAATAACAAATTTATAACATCATATAATGAAAAATCTATGATGTCGAAGTTAATTGGACCATCAGGTACTCTAAAACCCTTAGGGGATTGGAACAAAAATTATGGCTAAGAATATATTTCTTCAAAGTCACTTCGTGTAGACTGAGAAGACTTTGATTATTTTTGTTACCTCGTCACCAAATAATATTTACATATTCCCAACATGATATAATGACAAATCTATGATGTTGAAGTTAATTGGATCATCGTGTACTTTAAAACCTTCGGGGAATTGGAATGAAAATTTAGTCAGCTATAGAATTATTTAGTCTCATGCATCCTATTTGTATGAAAAATAATCTTTATAATGTAATGGTCACAATAAAAAACAAAATCATTTTCAAATTTATGGAGTATGGGTATTGATGCATTTTTTAAAAATACATTTGGATTTTTAGCACATAGTATCAAATTTGGGGATGCATATGGAGAAGAAAATAAAATTGGAGTTCTCATTGAAGTAGCAACTAGTATTATAATTGAAGAAGGTGTGAGGATGATCCCACTTTTTGTTCAAAGCGGGACATTGAAATTAACATTTTTCACCAAATTTTTACTTTTTGACACCTATAGAAATTAAACCATTAAGAATTTGAAGATGATGTGGATTAGTGATTTTTGAGATTTTAAATATACATTTTTTAAAAAAAATTGAGAAATAATTTGAGAGTTTATTTATGTAACTTTAAATAACTTATTTTTAATAGTTAACAATACTTTTAAAAAGTGATGTTACTTCAGTAAAGCAAAACTTTATTTGTCGAAGGATAAAATTATATACTTTGAAACATAGATTCGTAAAACCAGTATCTAGTGCATAGATATTTTTTCATATTTTTTTGTTGCAAATATTTTATTTTACTTTTTGAAGTGACATTAACTATAATTTAGACATAGGTACTTTGATAATGCATCTTTTTTGCATGCATCCAATTTTACTTCTTTTTGGTTGAAATAAGAAAATCAATACCTAGTGCACATATATTTTTCAAATTTTTTTTTATCTATTTTACCATTTCTCCATGTGTGTGAAATATAGACCTTGATGATTGTTGAAAAATCTTTTGTCATTAGAAGATAGAAAATAAATATAATGATCAAATTAAACATATTAAAAATTGTACTTGTCAGAAAGATTATTTTGAGTGCTACAATATTACAAATCATTCTATCACATCCATTCCATTTGTTGGTCCAACCCAATGTTGGAAACAATTTTTTTGAGGAAACTAAGGCCTAAGATGGAAAGGTCACTTTTAGGACCTTTGTTCAAAGGACCTTCAAATGAAGGTATGTCATCTACATGATTTTTTTTTAAACCTTCAAATGAAAGTAATTTATATAAATGGTAAAAAAGGGTCCCTTTTTAACAATTTATAAAATTAGCTTTGTTGAAAGTTTTTTTTACATTTTAGATCTTCAAATGTCTAGGATATAATAGGAGAGACAAATGAGAGATTAAGAATACAACTATTATGTTGGACATTAGTTCCTATTGTAAGAGCTTTGCATATACATTAGGAGTTGTGAGAAAAAAATTAGATGCTAAGAAACACTCAAAACTATTTTTTTAAAACCTTCAAGATTCTATGCTTTAAACAAAACATAAATAATATATTAAAAAGAATCAAGGAAATGATAACCTTCAAGGAAATAATAACCTTACTAGAAGAATATGCAAGAAAGAAAATTTAAAAAGAACGACAATTGCAATATCCCACAAGGAAGAAAACAAACATAAAATGATTGAATGGACAACATTTGTGGCACTAAAGAGAATATGTTACTCAATCAAGAAAGAAGCTAAAGATGCCTTGAAAAAAGAAGGGAATCCTACGAATCTAATTACATTAATAGAGGAAGATGAGAGAGAAATATTGGATAAAAAAGAAGACAAAAGTTTACTTTTATCAACCATTGGAAATAAAAGAAGAAAACACATCTCACTACAATCGTAGATTATTAGGGAGAAGAGGACTTTAAAATTATATAAATAATCAAGAATTATGAAGTTCTGTTTCCAAATAAATTCTCATTTTGAAATTCAGTTAAAGGATAACATCAAACTACAAAAGTAAAGGCCTTACTAGCTCAATTCAAATCTTGAGGTAAAATAAATAAATAAAATAATAGTATGTTGAATAAAAGAATTAAAATATAGAATGAGTTGATCATTTGGTAGTACAAAATTGAAAAAAATAATGAAATAAGGATATGTGTAGATTTTTGGGAATTGAACACATGTATAAAATGATGCCTTCCTAGCTTGATTCATGGAAGAAGTGGTACAATCTATTATGTTATCAATTCAGTAGCTCACCGCTCAAAAATAGTAACACAAGTGGGCCTAGCAACCCAAGATTGAGGCTTCTTCCAAGTATGTACCCTCACACCATTAAAACATACATACCCAAATTATATATTTTGAATATTTTCTATATGGGTCAATGAATTCAAGGGTTTGGAGTTTTCTTTTGAAGATAATAAATCATAGGATATATCTTTCAATATTGGAGAGGGTTAAAGGGGCACCAAAATAATTTTTTGAGAGGCTTATTTTGGAGGATAAAAACATGAATTCACTGCACATTGACTATAGCCTACAGGCAACATTTTCATTGGGTATTTTGAGTTAGGATATATAAAACTATGTTGTCATATTGTGCTCATTGGATCTTGTGTTACAACTATTTTATTTCAATGGATATTTATTATGAGTTGTATAATTCTTTCTCCCTTTTTCTTTTTAGTTTGTTGCATTTGTTTTTATTTAAATTATTTTACTAATTTGTAGACTAGAGTTAGAGAAGTGTTTGCATCAACCTCTTTCTTGGGAACAACTACATCTTCCTCATGGTAACAAAAATCAATAGCTTAATTCACTAGAGTGTAGTTTGAAGCTTTTGTTTGAAGAACATATGATACAAACACATAATTACAAGCAAGCATAATAATAAAAATTATTAATAATTTTTTTTGAAGTACACAAACTTCAATAGTAAATTTAATTCTTCTTGCATAATCTTTCAAACAGAAAAAATTTAGAAAGTTGACACAATCACATAATTTGTTATGAAATGAGGTATTCTTGCACACTTCTGTTGCATCAACCCTTTCTTTTTAGAGGTTTCAATACTAGATAAAAGTACCTCAATATGTGGCTCAATATCTGCTTGAAGGTTACAAAATATTAATGAGTACGTGAAATTTCTTGGCCAGGCAGGGCTTGAAAATTGATAAAATACAATGATTTGTATGGTTGTTTATATTCTCCTTTGATGCTCACATGTCTAATTTTGTGTTCGTTTGTTGTAAATGCACATCCATTAGAATGCTACCTATATGGAGCTCTGAATGTACCTCTACCTACATGAAGCACATAGTTTTGCATACTTGAGAACACATTTACTTGATGTCTTCCCATGTTTTATTTTTTGTATTGTTGGCATAATTGATCTCCTTTCTTGTTTTGTGTTGTTTTGGGTAAACAAAGAGCAAATGCCACAAATCACAACTAGATCTATTTTTATTCCTTTTAATCTTCATCAATGTTGAGTTGTGAATTGAATAAGTTTTCCTCTTCAAACTCAACACATAAAGCATAAAAATATTAAATTAATGGGTACATTGCTTATTTTTTCTTTTCTCTACTCTTTTAATGTTCCATGAAATGATTATTTTTAATGAATGAAACTCTTAAGGGAGCATGGAAATCTCTTTTCACGTTCTCATTTCCATATTATTGTAGGCTTAGACAATTTTTACTATTGTATGTTGAGTGTGACATCAACTTCTTTTATTCAATTTCTGATCATAAACACTTGCCACTCCATTAGGAAAACAACCACCCCTACAAGTGAACCTAATAAGAACCCAAACTTCTAGCCATAAAAACAAAAGAACAATTACTTATTAATGATTTAATTTTGAATGATAGATGACGGTTATGCTCCATTGAGCACCCCTTTCCAATAGTTATTCAAATATAGTTATTAAATTTTGAGACATTATCTCATACTAGCATGCCAATAAATATTTTGTAAAGATCTTTTATAAAATTCTTAGCTTCTTTATTTACCCAATGCTACTTTCAAATTTATAAGACATTCTATATAAGTTACAATCAACATACGTGTTCCATCTTGATTATAATCTTGTTGTAAAATTGTCGAGTTGTTAATCAAAACAAATAAACTACTAAAAGTATCAAGCAAAATTCATAGAAATAAATGATAGCTTGAAGAAAAATCATAGCCCTTAAGTCAAGATTGTATTTCAAAATTGTATACATAACAAAAACTATTCTATACATAAGATATTGTAAATTAAATTAATGTATCTTTTATGCACATATAAAATTGTTGTACCCTCTAACATATTAGCTTATATATGATTTTCTATCGACGTAACCCTTACAACTCTTTCCAGTGCAAATGCTAATATATAGATAAAAAATATTCATCGTTATACCACCTTACTATCCGTCACTTTAAACAATGATAAAAAAATTTAAATATATGCTAGTCATAATCTACACAACAATTAATGTTAACTTTATTAAAAAGAAATAAATTCCTAAAAAAATGCGTATGGAAACATGACATCGACATGTTATCTATGCTAAAATTGACTTTCGAAAGAGTGAGATATGACCACACGCACCCACGAAAGAGTACCGGCATAATTTCAACAAGCAATTTGGTACTCCGTTGGAATTTTATATACGTAAGGTTTATATTTTTAATATACATAATTATAAAATAGCTCTGGAAGAGACTTTTTCTAAGGAGCCAAGGTGTAGATTCATTCCGTAGAGCTTGGATTGCATCTGCACCGTCCGGTACAGCTGTTATTTGAACCAATTTATGGAATTTCTTTTCATTTTATTTTGGAAAAATAAAAAGGCGCTAAACTTAGCGGCTTTCTCCTGTCTATGCGACCCCGGCCTAGTACTGTGGCTAAAGTTCTTGCGTCCGAACGAAGAAAACAAATAACAATAAAAAAATATATCAAGAATGACACTCAATTTTGAAAGCCACTGAATTTTTTCCGGCGCTTTACGCTACGAATTCGGTCTAAATCGCTGCTGCTGGGATTCGAACTGGGGTGGATAGAGTGAAAATGAAAGAAATGGAGGGAGACAAATCCAAAGGAGGGACAGGCACAGGCACAGGCACAGGTTCTTACGTGGATCCTAATATTCCCAGATGGCAGTGCCAGACGTGCAGACACCCTCTCTCCATCACCGGGGCAGAGGCCTACGCGGATAAATTTACTTCCGATTCCTATCGCTCAGGTTAGGGTTTTGAAATTCTTTTATTCTTTCAATTCTAGTCTTGTCAATGGAAATTTGGCCTTATGATCACGCCGCAGCTTGTTGCGCCAAGTTGGATTTCAATAAAATACGATTAATATGTATAGTTGAAGCTGAAGATTAATTTTTAAATGATGGAATTGGTGTCGAAGTGTTGTATTGAGACGGTAATTATAGCTTTCAAGAATGGGCTTCTTTAGTTATCTATTCATACTTACATATTGGAACTAGAGCAGCCTGTAATTTCGGTTCAGGCTGAGGTTCAACATAGACATACACAAATTCTACCAGGGAATTTGAATCTCTACCTCGAAATGAACAAGGCCCAATATTACGATTTTGAGCTGGGGAGGCTTAGCTCAAATTCTTGCCACATCCATATTAACTCTAAGTTCAAATTCTGACTAGTGGAGAGATGCCATGGGTTACCGCGTTCCCAGACGATCTTACCTTGTGGATTCACTCTGGTCAATTGCAAGCAATTCCACCGACCCGGTGATTTTCTTGCAAACAGTAAAGGCCTGATAGTCCATCATCTTTGTACCTAGCAATATCGTTTGCCTTAATCAATTCAGTGTTGGCATAAGGGATTGAGGTTTAATGGTAATGGAGGGCATTTGTAAGGTGATAATAGTTGAACTTCACTCACGATACGTTTTTACTTCAAACTGAATTGCATAGAAAAAAGGAGTTTGAAAAACGCACTTCTTAATTAGCTTGATTTTCTACTTAGCAATTGTTAGCAGATTCATTGAACATAGAAAGGTAAATGATATCTTTGGATTAAATGGATTGGCAATGCTTGATTTACTATGAGCTTTTCCAATACGTCGAAGCTGCAAGCCTGTAGAGGTACAAATTTGAAAAAGACATAAAGTAAGAGTATAAAGTTTGCTTGTCTCCACAATTGGGTCTCATACAGCCATAATTGCAAGAAATGCTACATTACTAGGCTATTGTGTGTCTAAACAGCCCACTACTGGTAATGTAAGCAGCCATTGCCAATGATATCTTTGGATTAAATGGATTGGCAATGCTTGAGTTACTATGAGCTTTTCCAATACGTCGAAGCAGCAAGCCTATAGAGTTACAAATTTGAGAAAGACATAAAGTAAGAGTATAAACTTTGCTTGCCTCCACAATTGGGTCTTATACAGCCATAATCGCAAGAAATGTGACATTACTAGGCTATTGTGTGTCTAAACAGCCCACTACTGGTTGTCAATATAAGCAGCCGTTGCAGATGGGTTATGGGGTGTTGTTTGTCATGCAAATCTGATGCCACAACAGTCACATTGTGGGACTATCATGGTGCCCTAAATGCTGGTTTATTCCACCTCATTTGGCTGGCAACATATTTTCTGCATATATTCTAGGTTTTTATACTGCTACAGTTGTGACATTGTTAGCCTGATTTTATTAGTAAATGGCATCAAACCCTTGAAGTAACATTACATGTTTTTGACATCAATCTAAGGTACACTTCGCATTAACAAATCTTTACCCTACAACACTGATTTTTTTGCTCTTAGTCAGTAATTTTTTTTTGTTCATAAATTTCCATTGTTTTGTTTGGGTTCAATTTTGTGGAGCTTTAAAGGTTCAAAAGCCTAATTTGTGTCTAGTTAATTGGGGAGACAGTCACATAAAATTTTTATTCGATTGTTGTTAAAAAAAGTAAAACAATCATAGAAGTGTCTTTTTTGAAAAAAAATTGATGTTGTTGTATCATGTAGTTTACAAGATATTTATTCTTAAATTAAAATTCAAATTACAGACCTGTCCTTTGTGGTTGCTTAAACTAAGTTTGCTGCTTAATTTTTAGCAGTGCAGGTGGTCTCATCATCATGTATATTTTTAAATTAAGCATAAAAGATAATTTGGAATCTTCTCCTATAATGGTGCAGCTGCCACAGAGGGATTGAAACTAAGCTGTAGATAAATAGGGATGGCTGAAATTATGCAGCCCCTGCTTAATGAAAAATTTGCCAAATGGTTGCACATATTTCCTACCTTATTTTTTTGTACAGATTTGTTTTTTTAATAAAATTTATATGGTAAAAAGAATTTAGAATTTCATAACTGCTTAAAATAAGCTGAAAAATAAAAAATCATGAGACCGCTAATTCCAAAAATAGTTCCTAAAAATTTAAGGAGTGGCTGCTAAATGAAATTAGCTACGCAGCCACATGGGACCTTGCTGTTAATCTATAATTTCAAATTTGGAATGGGATGAACTTAAATGGTAAGAGCATTGGATGTACAAATAGGAATCCTGGTTTCAAACCCCATCCAGGGTGAAATTGGGCAAAGCCCAAATCCAACTCACCAGTTGTGCTGTATTCCAATGGTTGAGACTGGGTGTAAATCCTTGGGAATTTGATGGAAATGATTGTTGAGAAAATTGACAGTATAGAAATAAACAAATGGAAAGCAATAAACCAAGAACACACAGAATTACGTGGAAACCCGGTAATGTACCAGGGAAAAACCACGGGCAGAGGTCTCACAATATTAATTATCTGAGGAATCAATTCACTGTTACAACAATCCACAATTGCTTTCAAAATACCACTTGATTTTTTCAAATTTCAATAATTTCTTACAAGTTATTGTTATAAATTTAGCTTTGCTATATATATGTTCATTGTGCATTGAAAACACATTTCTTATGTGCAACCTTCCTGACATTGTTTCTTGTCACTTTGCTGTTGCTAGTTTATCATTCTTGGTAACTGTGCATGGTACCGCATGCTGGCTTTGCTGTGACCTAATAAATAATCTGACCTTACAGCTTAGACGCAGTATGCTTGTCAAAATTGGCATCAAGAAATTTATATATTTTGGAGAACAAAGCAAAGCATCTCAGAAATCATAAAGAAATTTCAATTTGCTAAAACAATTTTCCTTTTTGTAGAATACACAGACATTATCAGTGACATTGTTTAATCAATTCAGGAAAATAGTGCAGTCCACAGAACTATGGCAAGAAATAATTATCATTGCATCTAAGAGAATTTGTTTTGTGAAGAGCTTCCAAGAGAATTTCTACAAACAAAACCATTACAATTATTTTAATTGCACTCTGGCTTGTGTCCTCAATGGCATCTCTCTTTTTCTATTTCTTTAATTAAGTAAAACAAAAATAGTAATAAATGAGCTGATCCCATTGGACAAATGACCCTGCTTCCGTGCCTTAATTGCCAGTGTGGCATCAAGTGCAAACATGGCAGGCAGATCATGTCACATCAACAAAGAGGTTGATAACCCCAATGAGAATATTCAGAGAGTCTGTCTGACATTGTTTTAAGGATTATGTGGTTGTATTTGAGCATGAGACAGATTTAACGGGATAAGCATGATTGTTGACCAGGTTTAAGTCTTAAGAATGTGGCCACAGTCTGTAATGAGCCAAACTAGATTTGACTCAAAATCCCCCAATTTCTTGTCCTAATTTTTCAGATTTAAAATAAAAACTTTTGTAGAATCTATTCTGAAGATATGAAATTCTAACACAATAATAAACTGCAGAAATAATCCAGCTTTTGCATTTATTTAGAAATAGTTGCAATAATACATCAGCTATGGCAACTTACGAATACAATTATTTTTTGCAGCAATACAACAGCTACTGCAAATCTGACAACCCCTCAGAAATAACTTGACTGAAGCACCAAGTGAGATATCTGAATAATATCTCCAACAGACAATAGGTTTTCGTCCATTGTCTCCAAGCTCGAGGGTTTCCGTCCTCAAACCTGCTGAAAAGCCAAAGCTTCCCTGAATTCTCCAAGAGAATCCATTAACCAAGCATAAACTAGGCATAAACTAAACATGTCTTCCCATTTACCCAACCTCCTTTAAATAAGACCTTAAGGCAAGGCCACCCTAGGATCTGATTTCTAGAAGGTTCTGCCCCTTCTAGAAGATTCTAGGTCTTCTAGAAACATCTAGTAACCTTTCTAGAAGATTCTAGTCCTTCTAGAAACATCTAGTAACCTTTCTAGAAACATCTTCTAACCCTTCTAGAAGATTCTAGTTCTTCTAGAAGCATCTAGTAACCTTTCTAGAAGATTCTAGTTCTTCTAGAAACATCTTCTAACCTTTCTAAAAGATTCTAATTCTCATTGCTTCAAGGTTAAGGCACTACTCAAGTTGTCCCCCAAGAAGATCAGATTTTCTTCTTTTAAAATATTCAATTACTTTTGCTTCAAGGCTAAGTTTCCGCAATCCTTCTAGAAGCATCTGATTGCCTTTTTGCCTTTGGATATTATAAAATTCTATCTTGGAAGCTTCTTGCAGCCACCCCAAGGAAGAGATCAGATTTAATATTAATTTAAGGTAGCTTCTCCCTTAAGTCACCTAAACCACCATAGGAAGGGGAAGCTTCTAGAAACTAATCAGATTTGATGAGGTTGAATCTCCTCCTTGCTTGCTTGTCCTCCTTGTGTGCCACGAGATAATGTTAAAATAAGATCACCATTATGCTTGCTTGGTTAAGGATAATTTCTAAACACCAAAAGTTGATATGCTTGGCCAAAAATCATTCCCTAATCATGCCTTCTAACCCACTGAAATGCTGGATGGGCTAGAATATGACCACCAAGAGGTCACTCCAATAGTGGGGACATTACACAGTCTTTCCCATATCAAAGTGTAGACCAAGCTTGAAATGCCTCATCAAAGGCAGTCTACACCCTTAAACAAGCTTCAGAAAGGAAAAGGCAACATATCTAGCTGGAAAATAAAATTGGCAAGGAAACCTGTCATCTGTCTGAGTGGTGCAATTTAGGTTCTCCTCAAACAAACACTTGTTTTCTGTCACAGAATTTTGGGTTTAATCATTATCTTATTTGCATTTATGTTTAGTTATTAATATTTTATTATCTGGATGTCCAATCAGTGTTTCAAAGTTTGTAGAGTAAATAAATGATTGTAATTCCTTAGCACTCTTTTAGAAATTTTTTAATGCTATGAAAATTTATGAGAAATGGTAAAAGAAAAAACAATAATTGGAAGATAAAACATCCTAGGGCGTTTTCTTGATTAGAAGCTACTAGTCACCTATATTGGGATGGTATTCTGCCATAATCACTCTTCTGTAGTGTTTTGGCTTCTTGATGGGAATCTCAGAATTAAATTGCTAATAAATCTTCATTGTTTAATTTGCAAATTATGTGAATTTCTAGTTTAATTGAGCCCTGCATGCCTATAAAATTTCATATAGATAAATGTCAAACATGAGCACCTTAAATCATATGAATTTATGGCTATGCAAAAACCAACATGCACACTGCCCGTTAAACCCAGATGGATTTATGAGATTACCCTTGATGGTGCTCATTAAATCACTAACATGTGTTAGATTTTTGGGTTGCTCAGCTGTTGTTCCTAGGTGCAGAAAATATTAGAAGAAAATTTTTAAACTTAGGATGCTATATTTAGCTTTCCTAAATTTAGGATAGTATGTATAGTGTTAGTTTTCCTAAATTTAGGCCCTAAGTTTATGCGCCATATATAACCCTGTGGCATCCATCTTTTGTATCAGAAATATTCCAGAATATTAAAAAATATTTTTCTAGCAACTGCAGAATTCTGATTTCAGTTTTATTTTCTTATTTTTTGTACTTCTAGAAGTTTGTGTATGTAGTTCATATCACTCAGAATTGCAGGTTTGATTGAAGCTTAAGTTAGTCAATTTGTTTCAAACCCTAGGGCGCAGAATCTGCATACCATGTGCTGAATTTTAACAACACGAGGAATGGAACATGTTAAACTTCAAAGATTGTGCAAAATCCAACATGTGCATTTCTCAGTAGTCCTTATTTCTGACATTTATCTTATAAGGAATGTTCTTGTCATCTGTATCTGGTCTATTCTGATCACATCTTGAAAAAAACGAAATGATTATGCTTTTTTAATTTTTCTATAACTCTTTCTTCAGCTGCTTTGGAAATTTCATAATGGAAGCAAATAGTGATTTGCAATAGGTTTCAATATGTCATTGTCTAATTCATCAAAAGGGATTCTACCTAGTCTATGACAGAATTCAATGAATTGTGTGCAAATTTTAAATACTTTGCTTATGCAGATACGCTCTAAAGTTGTACAACTACGCAGATCTTAGAAATGGAAATGAAGAATGCACTTTGAAAACCTCAAAAAGAAAATCAATACAGCAAACATGCAAGGCTTGCCATTGAGAAACCTGTTGTGGATAAACACTATAACAAGTGGGGCTTACCTCCTTCCTCTATCACCCAAAATGCAAGGATACAAGCACATAAGGCCACTGTGGTTGATTATGACATCTCTAACAACTTATTTGACTTTCCTGCACTCAATTCACTATTTCTCTCGACAAATACTACTTCCAACTTCTTGCAACTACTGAACTCATCTGAACTCTAGATGTTCTCCAAGCATGTTGATTACATGTATTTAACCAGTGTTTCCTTGAGTTACTGTGATGGGGGGATGGATTTTTGGGGAATGGAAAATTTTTACTAGATTTTACGAATGGTGTGCTGACTGCTAATAAATAAATGAATATATTAAATATTAAACATGCATCAAAACAACCATAATTTGCACAAAATGCAAAAAATTAAACATGGATTTAAGAAGGCAGATGATAATTGATAATTCAATGTCAATTATTGAATCATAAATGTTAGTGATAAACCAAAATTGTTTATATCATATTAGCAATACTCAGAATCAAGATTCACCAAATCAAGTATGAATGGAATTCAATTACTTGAGATTTAATCCTGAAAAACTCAGGGAAATATGTTGTTTTTCATTTGTGCTGCACAAAACAAATTCTATTTTTTATTTTATAAAACCAGAGTAGGGGCCTGGGGTGGCAGCACTCAGTGTGGTTGAGTGGCTGTGCCCCTGGTGTGTTTCTTGTCATGATACAGGGTGGGGTCAAATTAAGGCCTCTGAGGTCACAAGGGCCTTCAGTTGCATGCTGTTTTTCCTTCTTTCTTGCAAAAGTAAATTGCAAGAAAGCAAATTACAAATGATGAAAACAGAAAAATGAATGTGGGGCTAGGGTTTTCGGGAGTTAAATAACAATTTTCTTATGTTGGGGGACCTTGTGGGCCCCCATAAAGAACTATTTATTTTGATAGCCCTGGGGGACATCTTGAAGTCCATGGGACATCAAGGATGGCAGGCTTTTCCCACAGGATCCCCGAAGAAGGGGGATGCCGTGGATAATGTACCCCACTTTGGGTAGATGTCCTGATGACGACCCTGATTTTTTTTTGGACAGGGAAGAGATATTCTGTCCCCAAAATCTTCCCGTCCCCGAAACACTTAAAAAAATCACAGGGACATGTCACCAGGGTACACTGTATTTAACATACCAACATGTTGAACCACTTATATACAAAGTTCTGGATAAATGGAAAACCAGTAGATGGGGAACTGACATGTGTTTGTTTATTCCATGACAGTGCTACCTCCTTTTCCAGTCGGAGTGACATGTTGGCCATGGGTGAAAATGCACCTGTCTGTTACTGACATGTTTGGCCATAGTTGAATATGTAGCTTGCGGTAACTGATGCTTAGCCTTAGTAAGTCCTGCAATAAATATGTAAGCGACATGTTTGACCATAGTTGAATATGTAGCTTGCATAAATGACGTATTCAGCCATTAACAAATCTGCAATAAATATGTAAATTACCCATTCCATCCTAGTTTAACATGCCACTTTATTGCATATTGAATTTATAATTGATGTATGGCCCACCAATAAATATCTTGTGAGGTCCACTTTTCTTTCCCATTACTCTTCATTGGTTTTGTACTTTTATCAATGATTTGTGGCATTGCTTCCTGTCTTCAAGGTGTTGTGATTTTTGATGCTTTAGTGCTGATTTTATCATTTAGGGAATCGAAATTTGTTTTCCAAAGCTGTTTTAAACACTTTGTATGGTGTTTTACAGATTACAACTGATCTGTTTCTGATCAAATAGCTGAAATTTTCTTGTATAAGCAGAATTTGGATTGTGTTTTGAACTGCTGGTTCAGAATTCTCCATCAACTCCTTTGTCTTGGCTATGTAGGTGATTCATTTTTATAAAGGGACCTTTCTCTTCCATAGGATTGTTTTTGTATTCTTAGCTCTATCGATTTTCTATCTAGGCATTATCAATTTGGCTCTGCCTTCGTAGATGCAGTTTTTACTTTTTAGATGTTATAGTGTCTATAAAGTTTGGTTTGTAACTGTTGATTAGTTATTATACCTAGATGTACTTTTGAGTCCTGTTGACCTACTTTAGTAATTTGTTGGTAGAATACTAGAGTTGCATGGAAATGGATATAATATCAAATACGGATATGGCAAATTTTCACAAATCCCTAATATATATATACATATATAGTGAACATTTTAATTTTTTTGGCAAATTTCGAATGTTTTTTCATAAACTCTAAATCAGAAACAGCATTGGATGGTGTGGTACCATATCCAGACATATTGGATACAGCCTAAGTATGGGCTTGTATAAGAATACATCTGTATACAGTGTCTGTGACACACCTGGGAGTATCATATCTGTGTCTGTTATCTTATATATGGATATGTGTATCTGGGCAGGGGAGGGGATGTATTCAGAAACTCTGGTTAATACTGTTTCAGTCTTTGTTTCTATTAGAACCTATATTTTTTCAATTTTTACTGATAGCCTATCTTGGAATTTTTTACAGGGGTGCATGCATCATCAATCCATGGCACTGCGAGTGTATTGGGAGCAAGTAGAATGGACCATTCATTTGTCATTTTGTCTAAGCAGAAAAATCAGGCTCCCGGATTTCCTCCTAGGCCACGACCAAGTGGAATTCAGAACCCTGGGTCTATTCCAACAGCTGGCCCACATCAGCCTGTTAATCATGCATTGGGACATTCAGATAAAAGCTTTCCTGGGCATGCTGCTAATATGGGATCTGATAGCCATGGTACAAAGGCAATGGACGAATCATTTGTTGTATTGCCATCTGCAGCTGCTTCTATGTATAGATATGAATCTTCTCCTGAAGGAGGTGGTATTCATACTCCAAGTTCTGTTGGAAGTTCTAGCAGTGCACTCCACACAAATAATGCTAGTTTTAATTCCAGCATAACAGTTTTGAATCGGGTCTTTGACATTGTATCTACTCAGACACAGGTAAATATGCGTGCCTAGAGTCTAAGATCAAGAAGAAAGTTTCATCAGAAAAATAAGGATTGTTATTGTTTTAAACTTAGAGTGATACATATTCTCTGTTGTACTAGATATGCCTGTTTAATGAATTTCATGTGAATTAGTAGGATAAATGGGTTTTTAGCAATAACAGTTTGATACCCATATTGAATTTTAACTGCAGTTTTCTCTGTTTTAAGTTTTAACTGATATCCCCATTTAATATAATTCATTTGAAAAGCAGGATAAATTTCGTTTATCCATGAACAGTTTGATGCCCGTGGTTTAATCTGAACTGCACACAACTCCATTTAGGCTGATTTACTTTGTCTTTGCATGTCTTTTGGAGCTATACTGCTACCAAGTACTTTTGGAGATATACTGTTTCATGCTGTATTTAGTATCTATATGTTGCCCCTCATTCTTGGCAACCTATTATTCCAGTTCATTCAGCAGAGGTCCCAGATCCAGACCTGTTTTGTGTGGCCTGGGGATTTGAACAGGGGTTGGCAAACTGCCTGTGGGTTTGTTCCAGACAAACCTGTGCAAAAACAAATAGAACCCAGACGAATCCTGCATCTTTGTAGAGATAAAATGGCATTCTAAAAACTTTAGGCGGAACATAATAGTTATTTCCTGCTATGAATAATCTGCATATTTTTTCTTTGGAAAGAAAATATTATCCGTCAAATTCAATATCTCATCAATTGGCATAAGAAGAGGGGCAGACAAATGGACAGAAGTGGAGGCCAGAGCCATTTGTCGCCATCTCAACATCAACAAAGCTAATTTATTAGTCGTTATGAGGAGAGATGTAACCCATCCAATGGCAGCAGTTTTGTTTGTTTGTTGTATTCCAGGCTGTCACTTTCCTCTCTTATGCACATGTCAATTCTACCATCCTGCCCTTTGAACGATGGCTTTATTTTGTTTGTATCTCTTTTGGCTAGTTGTGGTGTGTGAGGGAACAGTGGGAAAAAAATTGAACTTTGATGCAATGTATCAAATCTTGAATAATTAATTAAAGATCTCAGTGTGGCCCTTCAAATGCTTACTTTTTTAATGCAATAAATGAATTTTTTTGGCAATTGATATGCATATGGTAATCAATATGCTATGTGGTTATTAATATAAATTTAAAGTTATAATATATATTAATATTAACTCGATTTATAACTTAATTGCTATTTTATATATTAATGTTATTAATATTGTATAAGGTTTGTAAATATTCTTGGACATAAAAAAAGTAGAAAATGTATATATTGCCTTTTAAAATTTCTGTTTTTAGGCTGCAAATATGTGTATATTTATGATTTTCATTTTTAATTGGATAAACTCAAAACAAACCCAATCCCAAATTTTCTTTAGCCAAATCTGCGAACTGAACTAGCAAACCCAAACTAGAAACTGAATCAGAACTGGTAACTTAGTTGGAAAGGGGTGTTGGGACTATTGAATAATCAAGGACGGCTGTAAAATATTCTGGTCCGTAATTTTTCAGTGGGACAGTCCCTTTCTGTGTTTAGATTTTGCAAGGACATAACTTTTCTTGTCAGGTGTGCTATATCTTGTAAGTATGTTGTTTTTGCTGCTTGAGGTGCAGGCCCACAAGTTATCTTTACTTGACTTTTTAGGGAGGGAATTTACTTGTGGTCATGTAATATTAAGTTGACGTAATTCTATTGTTCTGAAATTGTTATAAAAGATGCATTTCTTTTTTCTTCTTCAAAAAACCCCTTATATATGAATTGTAATATTTATAACATGTGTGACATTTTAGTTTTCCCCAGTTCTTCTAAGTTTGCAGATCTGCATGGTGAAGCTAAATAGTTTAAAATCATCTATTATTTATGTGTGATACCAACAAAATGTACCCCAGTAATAATTGAGTGAATATTTGTTTGGATAGAAAGAATCATGCGATACCAACAAAATGTACCCATTAATAATTGAGTGAATATTTGTTTGGATAGAAAGAATCAAGTATAACATGGACTTCTGTTTTTTAAAACACATTTACATTCTAGGATGACAATCAGAAGCATAGTCCAGGTAAAGTTTGAGTATGGATTGAATTCAATATGATGAGTTGACTGCAATTCTTTAAGCTTTACCACCAAATAGGTTTTATAAATCTATAGCTAATTCAGTCTTTCGATATTGGACCCGAGGGTGCACATTATTCCTTTTCGGTTGATTTCAAAAACCACTGTCGTAGCATTTGACTATGTTTATTGGTGAATAATAAATGACGCATCCTAGAATCTCAGTCAAGACTAGCTTGTTAGATATCCTTGCCTGGATCATTCTACAAATTCAATTTTTAAATTTTTATGGCGCCAGGCATATAGATCTGGGTTTTGTTGGAGTTGGGAGATGCTATTCATGTCACTTGTGGTTGTGTCATTCAGGCTTACTTTGCAAATATTGGTGTAGCTTCTAGTTATGAATAAGCACACATGCCTTATTATGAGGGTGCAGGCAGAGTGTTAAGGCCTAGTTTAACCTTGAGCATTGTCACAAGGTCAAAACCCAAGGAAGTACAAATTTGAAATTATACATGTATATGTGTGTGCATGAGTGCGCTTGTGCAAGTAGATATATAGACAAGATAAATTGAAAAAAATCCTTCTATTCCTAGAAGGATGGTCTATTATGTCATTTAGGTATGTTAACTGGTCCGAGACTTAAAAACTAAAAAGCTATCTTGATGTTTTATTATTTAGCTTTACATAAAAAATAATTTTGGTATTAATCACTTCTTAGTGGAAGGTAGCTTACAATTGCTCAGTAAGAAGCTTAATCATGTCAAACATACCTATGGCCCATTGGAAAATGCAAATATTTACGATTATTCATAAAAAGGGAGGTTTATATAAAAGTTAATAAACTAGCTGATGCCTTAGCTGAATTTGACTTTGATTGTTCCTATGATAAGATCAGTCTAAAATGCAAAATAAAGAATCCCACGAGACTCTTTTTAGAGCATGGCAGAACATGATTGTTCCATCATATAAGTCTTTACTTGTCTGCAAGCTTGGATTTTCAGCAGAGCGTCTGATTTTATCTTGGCAAAAATATCTGACTGCAACAATGATGGAGAGATCCAGAGGTTTCTATACAGCAGCAGATTGTTCAGCTAAGGGTTGAAGAGCATGTAATTACAAACTACCTTCAAGCATTTGATCACAAGTTACCTTCTGTTTTACAGACTTCTCAACCTCCAATTGTACATGACAGTGTTTCCTACTCCTATGGAGCATATGTTGAATGCTTGACTCAATTCTTGCCTCTTTAAGTAGACATATTTAAAGAGAGTACAAATACAGATACATGTGGTTCAAGTCCTTTAACAAATCCCTCAGACCCGGTGGTGACTGTGTATAAAGATAATGACTTTTCTCTACTGGCATATATTGATAGGCAAACAGTACATCATATTAATATGGTTGGCACAGGTTGTGTTTATACCACTTAAATGTAAGCTGTGTTTTGATTTTCACTTTAAAATTTGGAGAATCCAATGCTGTGTATCTTTTTGTGTTTTTATCAGCTCTCCTTCAGAGCCTTTTAACATCTTCAATTCTGTGCTTAAAACATTTTTCTGTAACATAAATACATTTTTCATTTTCCTGAAGGAAAAATCTAAATTAGCGGTTCGCCTACAGGTGACCCCGGGTCATGGCCTGGTTTGACCTGCGTTTGGGGTCCAGATCTGGTCCCCTGTGGGTTCGGACAGGGTCCGGCCTGGGCGAACCTGGGTGAACCCGAGCAGAATTTTGGCCCTTATTTAATTTTTTTTTGGCCTTGTTTTTACTCTAAAAAGTGTCATTCGCCCCCTAACCCTAAAATGTGACATACAAAGCATTCAAAAGGCAAAAGCAAGCTCATTTTTCATATTGTGAATGAATAACAAAAATATTTTTCTCCATTTCTGAAGTTATTTTCTTGCTTTCCATTGCACAAATAGAGCTGAAGATTGATTGTTGAACACTCCAAGTTTGTTGTTATGCTATTCCTTCACATTTGCAAGAGTTTGTTGGTTGTCAAGGAGATCGTAGAGGAAGCTGCACTTGATGTTGACGATGACTGTGAGCCAACTAGTGAGCATGAGAGTGCTAGTGCCAGTGGTAGTGGTAGTGCCAGTGCCAATGCTAGTGGCACTATTAGGGGGTTCTTCTAATTTGCCACTACGTACATCATCTAATATGGATGGTGATGATGATATTTTTGATGACCCATATGATATTTGATCAATGATGGCTGATTGTTGGCACTTGACATTATTAATTGTTTAACTTTAATCTATATCATGACATTTGAGTTTGACTAATATTTGACTATTAATATGATGGTGTATTTTGCTATGTTATTTGGCTATTAATATGGTGGTGTATTTTGAACTTAATTACTGCTGCAAATATGTATATATTTCTGATTTTTATATGTTTTTGTATCAACAAACCTAAAACGAACCCAATCCCAAATGCAACCGAACCCTCAAATCCAAAACCCAAACCCGATAGGGAAAAATAATGTGAACAAAGGAAATATTATTTGTAAAATATAGATGGGTCCAAAAAGAATGGAAACAAAAAAACACGAAGGAAAAACTAAACCAGCACAGATTGGGATACTTGTTAGGTAAATTTTTTTGTCAAACTCCTCTAGGTATTTAGGTCTTCTAGAAAGGCTAACATGTGCTCCAAGTTGAAATTATCACCAATAAAATGGCATGGAACATATACATTTTCTTTATGGTGCTGAATTGATCAATTATTGTTGGAGTTAAAAATGTCCTCCAAATAAGGAAAAGGAAGTCAACTTACTGCTTGACTTCCTTTCTCTTTCTTCATATATATAATTTATAAGTATGTTACAATTATTCTCATTTTTATTCTTACGTCTTATTATTTTGTTTGGTGAGACCTTTTTTGTTCACCAGTGCACGGTTGTGCATTTTCTCTTGAGAATTTTCGTGTGTGTTGTGTATGTGCATGCAGGCACAGTGATTTGTTTAGTCCTATGTATTATATGCTGGCAATAGTTTAGTTTAGATCTGTTGCTGGACTCTGTGGACCACATGTAAATTTTTTTCTCATTTGTTTGTAGTATTCAGAATGAATTTTAGTTGGAGTATACCTTTCATTGAATGGAATAACTATTTCTGAAGAGTTTTGGACGGACATACTCATTTGCAGGTTGAGCAACCTTTATGTTTGGAATGCATGCGGGTTATGTCTGAAAAACTTGATAAAGAACTTGAAGATATCACCATGGACATTAAAGCATATGAAGCAAGTCTTGAGCGCCTGGAGGAAGGGTCACTTGATGGACTTAGTGAGATTGATTTCTTACGAGAAAAAGCAAAGGTGTGCAACAAAAGTTATCTTCCATGATTTCATGCGGGTGTTCTTTTTATTAAACATGGAATTTGTAATATTGCTTCCAATAAAGTGGGGTTTTTTTCATTTATATGAAGGTTGAAGATGAAGAAAAGAAATTAGAAGCAGCAATACAAGAAGTTGATAAACAGAACATGGATGTCTCAAATCAGCTTCAGGAACTGGAAATAAAATCTAAACGATTTGAGGAACTGGAAGAGAGGTACTCATTCTCTAGATTTTTTTCTGTACCCAATGGGTATGTTCAGTGAATTTATCTAAGAGCCAATGTAGATTAGTATTATTTTTAATTCTGTGTTGGACTCAATCATTAACAATTATGTTAGCTCAAATGTGTTATAGAGCTTGGTTTGCAGAAGTATCAACATGACAATATCAGATATCATATTTGCCTCCTTTCTGAAGCTAACATTGCTATTTTATAAATTCCTACACTAATTTGGCACATTTCAGAGCATCCCAAGCACCATGCATTCTGTCCTTAGCATTGTCACCTGGTAAATATCCTCTTCTTCCTCTTGAGCAAGTTTAGTTATATTCTCACCAAGAGCTTCAGAAACCCACACTTTAACCTCTTGAGCTTCTTTTTTAAGGAGCTTAACTCTATCTAGGAATTTTGTACTTCTAATCTGAAACATGGGAGTCTTCCCTTCCTCACTGATCTCTAAACTTCCAATTTTCCTCGTTTCTCTTTTGTTTGTGACCTCTCCCTTTTCAAAGCGATGACATCTAGCTACCACCCCATTTGGTTCCCTCTTCTTAATCCTACTCCATACAGATCTCTTTCGTTTTGCACTTGTCAAAGGTGAGAGATGATTAGCAAGGTTCCAGAATTTTTTATATCCCTTGAAGTAGAGGCTTTGGATTCCATCTCTCTATGCCCAGCAAGGAAGACCTATCACATCATGCTTGCCTTTTCTCCTCTTATGGCTGTGTTCCCTATACTTTGGGGTTTTCCTTTGTTCTGCCCAACAAACTTCTATTAGTGAAGGGAAAACTGCCACTTGAACTCTCTAAAGATCTGTGATAAGTCAATACCTCTCTCCACTCCTTGGCAATGCAAACCTCGGATTTTCCTTATCCTCATCAGACATCTCTCTTTTAAAAATTCTGCAGTCACAATGAGCCAAATGATTTTTTCTTTCACAATTTGTGCTTCTGATCCAAGCACACTTTTTCTGATCGAGGCTTTTGATGTCAGACAAATCAGAAATACCATTGACTTTTTGGTCCTTTATGACATGCTCCACAAACAATACTAGGTAAGGAGAGATGAGAAGATAGTAGAAAAAATATTGGCAAGAGAGAAAAAATAAATTCATTACCAAGGCTTCCTTGGACAACAACAAAACAAACCACCTTTCAAAATTAACACTGCCAACACAAAATTCCTGTCCAGTGATTACTAACCCAACTGAGGCCATTTCTCTGAAAGTCCATGGGCTCAAATGACTGAGCAATACCGACCAAGCTCCCATAAGAGTTGTTGAGGCAGGTCAGAACATGGATGCTACCTGTAAAAGTCATCCAGGATCCAAATGTGGCCAATAGAGTCCTTTTCCGTCCTTGCAAAAAGCAAACCCATAATTGCCTTAAATGCTTCTTGAATAGACAATAATATCAGCAAAAACTCACTACTTGGTTATGCTAGAGCCGTCTTTCCCTCCAAACAACCAAACAGTTTCTAAAAAGGGTACATACGATAAAGTCTCATAATCACCATTCCACAGACACCTCTTTGAAAATGCCACAAATGATTGTGCTAAAAATATAAATTACTGCAGGGAGATAGTGGCGATAACCATACTACTTGCCAACGGCACTGTGAATTCATGCCTGCCTTCTCCAGTTGGTTTGAACATTAACTCCCGCACCTACTTGCTGAGAAGACAAACACCCCACACCAGCCATAAAATCCATGACATAAAATTATTAAATCTCTATAATGAAACAAAACATTATGAAAGACCAATAATTTAATTACGAAAAGAAATAGATGGACCTCTTGTCAAATGGCCTCCACTATTACTTCTTTTATGCCGAAGGCGTATCCACTATGAAATGAAGCAAACTAAAATGTTCAATCAACGGCTGACTACTTCCGGGAGACGATCAAACTTATCTTGGACGTTAATTTTTTTCCACCCCTTTTTATCTTGTTTACGCCTGAAGTCAGTTGACTGGCTTTTGAGATCTACAGCGTAGAGTTTTGCATAGACGTGCAAGACGATGTAATGCATCGCAACATCACATGTATTTATATGCAAAACTTTTCAGCAGACAACAGTGATTAAATCTGCACGCTCCATTGATTAGAAATTTTAGTTTCACAAGGCGGCCACGTAACTTGTTTGTCATAGTCATTGCTCAGCTCATAAATATTCCTTCCTGATTTGCATCTTTATAAAGAGCTGCACGCAACACAACATTCAATAAGGAAAGCGGCCCGTTTCTTCTACTTCTTTTTGAGAGAATTTGTCGCACAATTTTATAAAGAGAATGGGCATTTCAGTTTTAGATTTGAAAAACATAGACGAAGAGATAGAGAGGTGATCATGGCCGAAATAACAAAGGTCTGTGAGAATACTGGTTCCTTTCAGTTGAACAGAATTGAAGATATTTTTTGTTTTGATCGTTTTGCTACCTTTGATTCATATAGCAGAAAGAAAGATGAAGTGATTTCATTTTGTGTTTGCAGTTTTTGAACTATGGCATAGATTATGAACTTGTGGACCGTGTGAAGAAAGTTTACTTGGAGTACTGTAAGCTTAACAGAGAGCAGATTGACTCTTTGCCTGTAAGGTTTTTAGAGCAAGCAACGTGACTCTGAACGAATTACATCCTCACCAGCGGAAAGATGCAGTAAATTCTTTGGCATACAGGGCAGACTGCCCTAGTAGACATGCATGTAAAAAGTGGAAGCATTAACAAGGCACGTGAACTGTTTTGACATAATACCTGAAAAAAAATGTTATCTCATGGACTGCAAAGATTGCAGGATATATACAAAATGGATTTCTTGAAAAGGCTTTAGAAACTTTCAAGCAAATGAAATTGGCAGGTGTAAAGCCAAAGTCCACAACCTTTGCCAGTATTCTCCCCACCTGTGCCAAAATGGGAGCTTTGGAACAGGGTATTTACATCAAAGCATCGTGAAAGGAGGATTTTTTCAGATATTATAGTTCGAAATGCTCTGGTGGACATGTATGCAAAATGTGGAAGCATAGAAAAGGCACGTGAACTGTTTGTCAGAATGCCTAATGAGAGGTTATGTCACGGAATGCAATGATCATAGGATATGCACCAAATGGATTTTTTTAAAAAGCTTTAGAAACTTTCAAGCAAATGCAATTGGTGGGTGTAAAGCCAGACTCCACAACTTTTGTGAGCATTCTCCCTACCTATGCTAAAATAGGAGAATTGGAACAGGGTATGGAGATCCATCAAAAGCATAAAGAATAGAGGAATTTTATCAGATGCTGCCCTGGTGGACATGTATGCAAAATGTGGAAGCATAAAAAAGCAAGTGAAATGTTTGAGATGTCAATCTCATGGAATGCAATGACTGCAGGATATGTACAACATGAATTTTGCAAGATGCTCTCAAAATCATTGATTTAATGAAGCATCTAGAACATATCTTGGCATTATAAGCTTTGCTTGTGTTCTATATGTATGCAGCCATGCAGGTTTAGTGGATGAGGACTGTACACACTTCAATCACATGAGTAATTCGTATGCATTGCATCTGCAGTTGATCATTATGTTTTCATGGTTGACCTTCTTGCCCGGGTTGACTATCTTTAAGACACTCTACACTTTATCATTAAGATGCCAGTTAAACCTATGGTGGTTGTGTGAGGGGGAGGGAGAGATAGGGAGATAGAGATAGAGGGGGTAAGAGAGAGAGAAAGGTGACAACGACGAATTGTAATAGAGAGAGGGAGATATAGAGAAGGGGAAAGAGAGAGAGAGAGAGAGAGTGCTTGTATAACGCATATGAATATAGACTTAGGAGTATTTACAGCAACAATGCTTTTTGATTTTTGATTTGGATCTTAAAAATGTTGCGACATATGTTCTTTTCTCAAACATCTATGCAAAAGTGGGCAAGTGGGGTGAGGTTCAAATAGTAAGGAAATTGATGAAAGATCAAGGAATTAAAAAGATTCTCGGTTTAGTTTGATTGAAGGCCATAAAATGGTACATGTTTTTCATGTAGGAGACATATTACATCCAGAAACATAGGAGATCTATGCAAAGTTGGAGAAATTGGACTTGGGAGATGAAGGGTAGGGTATTCTCTAGATTCAAGGCATTTACTTAATGTTGTGGAAGAGGGGGAAAAAGAATTAGTTCTTTGCCACTGCAACTAAATTTATCTCCAAAATAGTTGCAAAAGAAATTATTGTGAGAGGTGCAAACCATTTTCATCATTTTAAACAGTGACAATGTTCATGTGGAGATTATTGGTGATGTAAAATGAAATGATCTGAAAAATGGGCTTGCACTATAATAATGTGCACAGTGTCAAACCTTCAATAATAAAAAAGGGGACAGGGTTTTATTTTTCAGTTTCTAGAATTTTTATTTTGAGTATTTGGGAATTTAGACCATTTTTTTGGCTTCATAAAATTAGATGCATAAATTACAATGGAGATCATTGCTTATATACAAACCTATTTTATGATAATATGCATGTTTCATTAAATTGTTTTCACCAAACATACATATGTATGAAATGAAAAGGTGGAGGTGAAGGGGGGATGGGAAGAAAACAAAAGGTGAGGAATGCTTATAGCAAATAGAAAAATGCTTGACTAGCAAGAAATGAGAGAGGGGTCTTACAATTATACTTGTCATTTTGTAAATAATTTTTGTTTAGATTAGTTGTATTATATCTTGCCAATGTTAGGTCAACAATTTGTGATTAATTGCATATTCCAAAATATACGTTACAACTTCAAGGTATATAATTTTATAGAATTGCATGTAGATTTTGTCTCATTTATAATTAGATATTTCTAATGCCACTTCACATCTCTTTTTCTAGTAAGATAGCTAATAGATTTGTGAATTTGTAAATATTTTTTAATCTAATTTGATTTCAATCTATCTGGTTTTAGTTAGAAATAAACTCTTATAATTTATATATGAAGAAGTAAAACAAATAACAATCGTGTTTATGTTGTAAATGACACATACACATGTCATTTGAGAAACTCACACAATGAGGTTTGATTGATTGTTGTTAGAGAGAAAAGAATAACATTTGTATATTTACAAATAAAATCACAATTTATATTACATTATAGTTGCTTATTCATATCTCCCTATCTCTCCCTCCCTTATATACACACACTCTTTGTTTCTCTCTCCCTATCTCTCTCTCTATCTCTATCTCTATCTCTATCCCCCTCTCTATATCTCCCTCTCTCTATTACAATTTGTCTTTGTCACCTTTCTCTCTCTTTTGCCCCCTCTATCTCTATCTCCCTATCTCTCCCTCCCCCTCTATATTTGTATCTCATCATCTCTACCTCTCTCTCTTATTCACTCCATCTCTCTTGATATGTATCTTTATCTCTCTATTTCTCTCTCTATCGCCCTCTCACTCCTATCTCTATCTTTTTCTATCCATATTTTTCTACCTATATCTCCCTATCCCTCACTATCTCTTTATATCTCCCTCTATCTATATCACTCCTTCCCTTTCACTCCTCTTTGTATATCTTTCTATCCATATCATTCTCTACCTCTATCTCCCTATCTCTTTATTTCTTTCCCCATCTCTCTATCTCTTTCCCTATCCCTATATATCTCTTTATATCACACTTTATCTTTATCTCTCCCTCTCCCTCTCCCTCTCTCTCTCTATATATATTGAACTATCTCTCCCTCTCTTCCCCCTTCTCTCTCTCCCTCTCTCCCCCCTCTTCTCTCTCTTATTGCTCTACCTATCTCTCTCCCCTATTCTCTCTCTCTCTCTCTCTCTCTCTCTCTCTCTCTCTCTCGCTCCCTCCCCCCCTCTTCTTTCTCTGTCTCTCCCTCCTCTACCTATATCTCTCCATCTCTTAACTTTATATCTCTTAAATTTTTCTCCCATCTCCTATCTCTCTCTATAAATGTATCTTTGTGTATCCCTATCCATTTCCCTCTCTCCTTATTTATATTTTTGTTTACTTTTTTTTATATATCTCTTTGTCTCTTCTATCACTCTTTCTCTCTTTCTCTCTTTCCCCCTCTCTCCTACTTTTCTTTATAAAATACAACATTTATAGTAAAGAGACATATTTTCTTCAAAAGAACAATTCAAATCTACTTTCATGGCCACTGCTTTCCGAAGAGTTGCTTTGATATAAGTAACTTTTAATCTTGATAGATAATATATCTTTCAATACATATGTGTCAAGAAACTAATGAACTAGAATTTAGCATACTAAATATCATCAACATTTCATCTCATTACAAAAGAAGGGCCCATTTCTACGATCATAAAACTATATTAGTATCAAGTTAAAATGTACAAGACAACATAGCTTACCACTCAAAATTATTTGGGAAAATTAATTCTATGTTATATATTATTCATCATACCTACATATTGTTAAAAATATGTGAACAGATTAAATGCATAGAGAATTAAATCAAAAACAGACAAAATAACACAGCATGTACCTTGGGAAAACCCTCCTCTTGAGGGAGAAAAACCCAGCAACAAAGATCTCTTATATATATGAAGCAACAGTGGCAATCTTTACAAATTACAATGTGGTCTAACTCAAGACCAATATGCAATACCTGGTAATGAATAAAACACAGATAAGAACCTTTAGATCACACCTGGCACTGGCAGAATACAGAGTTGACAAGGTTCGCTTTGCACTGGAAAATCAACACTATGCAGTGTTCGCACTTGCTTGTTGAACTTATCTCTCCGACAGGCTCGCACTTGATGAATGTCATTGGTCTGATAAGTTCAATGATAAGCCTCTAACAAGTTCACACTTTGCAAATCTGGTGAATTCGATGATGAGCCTCGGATAAGTTCGCATTAAACAATATTGTATCTATGCTTAGATCACAACCAAATTCGCATGAGATCAACAACCGTGATTGCGCTGAGATCAATCTTCAGTATGACTTGAACTAGTAAATTCGCTGATCAACTTTCGCACTAGTCTTAGCAGAGTACGCACTCAAGAATATGTTTTACTGATCTGTTTCTTCGATGCATTGAACAAAGGATGGACAACTTGAATTCGCACTGAAATATTAGTTGTATTCGCACTTTTTGGTCTCTGATCTGTACGCACTTGAGTAAGCGATTAGACTGAACAAGGATAATGAGCATGGACGAATCACAGTCAATATATACAAGTTGAAGTGGGAGAGACGCATCCCTTCATAACCTTTATGTCGGCCTTTATAAAATCGCGTCTATTCTTTATTGAAGTCGGCCTTGATAAGTGTTCACACCTCTTCACAAGAGGTCGGCCACCTTGTGAATATCCTTTAATAATAGTCGGCTTCAGTTAAATATGTTCTAATAAAAATCAACTTGATTTCTTTTATGTCGGCCATGAGATGAACATAATACAAGACAATGAATGTAAATTGAATAGCCAACGGCTATCTTCAATTTACGTCTTCCAAGAAAATGCCGAGCTGGAAGGAGCTACCGAAGCTGCTAATGCATTAACACATATCACCTTGCACTAAGGTCCTTATCAATGCATCGACTAGAAAGAACTTCACCCTTTAGTTTTTGGGTAAGAAGTAATGAAGATTTATAACATGCAACCCACACTCCTTGGAGACAAATCACATAGTATAGATTGTCAACTTGAATCTAATGGGTGGCACTTGGAGCCTAAACTCAAAGTGATCAAATTATGTGGGAAAAAATTGTTTAGTAGAACTCCCTAAAGATGTGTCACTGTCATTGATTTCTACAATCATAGAATATGCACAAAATGGATCTGTTAAAACCTCCTTGGAAACTTTCTAGAAAATGCAAGACATGTACAAATTCAATATCAAATACCTTTGCCTACCTTCTCCTTAATTGTGTGAATATAGGACCTCTATAGTAGGTTATGTCATCTACCACAACATAATAAACTTAGATGATTTTTTTAGACTTTATAAATGCTATTTTAAATATTAATCTCACTCCTATCAATTTCTATTTCCCTTTTTTATCTCTCTTATCTCTCTCCCTCTACCTCTTGGTCTCTCTATCTCTCTACATATATAGTTACATATTCATGGTATTACAAAATTGTATATACATGATAATATTTATAATTTGATATTGATGAGATCCAAGTTTGTAGATGGTTAGGAGAGAGAAATAGGGCATTTCACCCCCGTTCATTTTTGTTCACCATTTTCTTCCTTCGTTTTTCCTCCAAACTCTATCTATTTTTTATCCTTAGCATCATTTTTCTATCTATCTCTCCATATCTCCCTCCCTTATATATACACACTCACTTTGTTTCTCCCTCACTATCTCTATCTTTATCTCTATTTCTATCTATCTTTCCCCCTCTCTATCTCTCCCTGTCTCTCTCTATTACTTTTCTTTGTCACCTTTCTCTCTCTCTTGCCCCCTCTATCTCTATCTCCCTATCTCTCCCCCCTCTATATCTGTATCTCATTATCTCTACCTCTCTCTCTTATTCACTCCATCTCTCTTGATATGCATCTCTATCTCTCTATTTCTCTCTCTATCTTCCTCTTGCTCCTCTCTCTATTTTTCTATCCATATTTTTCTACCTCTATCTCCCTATCTCTTTATCTCCCTCCCTATCCCTCACTATCTCTCACTATCTCCCTCTATCTATATCATTCCTTGCCTCTCACTCCTCTTTGTATCTCTTTATATCCATATTTTTATCTACCTTTATCTCCCTATCTCTTTATCTCTCTCCCTATCTCTCTATCTCTTTCCCTATCCCTCTATGTCTCTTTATATCACCCTCTATCTTTATCTCTCCCTCTCTCTCTCTCTATATATTGAACTATCTCTCCCTCTCCCCCCCTTCTCTCTACCTCTACCTATCTCTCCCCCTCTTCTCTCTCACCTTGCTCTACTTATCTCTCTCCCCCATTCTCTCTCTCCCTCCTCTGCCTATATCTCTCCCTCTCTTAATTTTATATCTCTATTTTTCTCCCATCTCCTATTTCTCTCTATTTCTCTCTCTATAAATGTATCTTTGTGTCTCCTTGTCTATTCCCCCCTCTCCTTGTTTATATTTTTGTTTACTTTTCTTTATATATCTCTGTCTCTTCTATCACTCTTTTTCTCTATCTCTTCCCCCCTCTCTCTTACTTTTCTTTATAAAATGCAACATTTGTAGTAAAGAGACATCTTTTCTTCAAAAAGAACAAGTTGGATTTACTTTAATGGCCACAGCTTTCCTAAGAGTTGTTTTGATATAAGTAGTTTCTAATCTTGATAGATAATAAATCTTTCAATACATATGCATCAAGAAACTAATGAACTAGAATTTGAAATGCTAAAAATCATCCTTTCATCTCATTATAGAAGAAGGGCGCATTTCCACCATCACAAAATTGTATTAGTACTATCAAGTTAAAATGCACAAGACAAAATAGCTTACCACTCAAAATTATTTGGGAAAATTAATTCTATGTTATATGGTATGGACATTATACCTACATATCACCCTGGACTAAGATCCTTATCAATGGCTCAACTAAAAATAACTCCACCCATCATTTTTTGGGTAAGAAGTAATTATGCTTTATAACATGTAACCTACACTACTTGGAGACAAATGACATAGTCTAGATTGCCAACTTGAATCTAATGGGTGGGATTTGGAGCCTAAAACTCAAAGTGATCAAATTATGTGGGAAAAAATTGTTTAGTAGAATTCCCTAAAGATGCATTGTCATGACTTTCTATGATCATAGAATATGCACAAAATTGATTTGTTAAAATATCCTTGGAAACTTTCTAGAAAATGCAATAGACATGTACAAATTCAATCTCAAAGACATTTTCCTACGTTCTCCTTAATTGTTTGAAAATAGTACCTCTATAGTAGGTTATGGCATCTATCGCGACATAATGAAATATGATTTTTTTAGATGTTATAGATGCAATTTTAACTATTAATCTCACTTCTCTCAATATCTATTTCCCTTTTTAGATAGCTCTTATCTCTCTCCCTCTATCTCTTGGTCTCTCTCTCTCTCTATGTGCGTGCGTGTGTGTGTGTGTGTCTATCTCCTCTTCCCTCTTTCTCAGGTCCTCTCTCTTTATTTTTTATGTCTCACTTTATTTTTTTCTCTATCTTCTTACCCCTTGCTCTCTATCTCTCTCTTCCCCATCTATCTCTCCCTCCTATCACTATCTCTCCCCCTCTCTATTGTAAACATAACATGAGACTATTGGTAATGGAGCATGATTATTTTTCTCTTTCAAAGGTTTTGTTTTTGTCATGTTCAGATCCTTATAAGAGGGTGCATAGTTGATTTGGAGCTATCACTTCTCCATTAAGACCTTTGTTACGCAAACAACATCGTTTGCTAAATGATCTACCAATTTACCTCATGTATTGCAAAACACATGCAAAAAAAGAGGCCAATTTTTTCCTAATTGACCTTCCACACCTCTTCGGCGTACCCATTGCACACCAAGGTGCAATTGCTAGTTTTTATTTACAACGGTCCATATTCTTTAGGGACTAATAGAAGCATTTGCCTGCCATAAAGATTTTCTTCTTTCCTCTTTGATTTAAAAAAAGACGCTAGATGCTATTGCTTTTTGTTGAAAACTAATGATCAGATTTAATGCACAGAGAATTAATTCAAATCAGACAATAACACAGTAGATACCCTGGGAAAACCCTCCACTTGAGGGAGAAAAACCCAGCAACAAAGATCCTCTTGTATATATAATAATGGAAACAATTCTCTTTACAATGAGGCCAATCACAAGGCCAATGTCCAGCATCAACTCTAGATGCAATAACAAATGATAATCTGCTCTTCCTTGTAATCTAAATCTGCACTTAGAGAGATTCGCAATCTGCTCTTGAAGGAATTCGCACTTGAATGAAGGAATAATTTGAGCTTTTTTTTTTCATCGAACAAGGAGAGAGGTGGTCTCTTATAAATACATGGCTATAAGAGACCTCACAAGGTTGGCCTCAAACATAAATTACAATTTGAACAAGTCGGCCAAGATACAATGATAAATAATCAATACAATTCATAAAGAAGGTCGGCCAGAATAAGAATAATATTATTTACAAAGAGATGCGCCCATACTCATTTATTCTCACATATAAATAAATAGCCAATAGGCTACATTTATTTATGACTTTACTCGAGGCTGGAAGGATGAACCCGAAGCTGCTCTATATCATTAACACTTTTAACTCCCTCATTTAACCCCTTATTTTAGAAATCTGGGTTAAACTACAAAATTTTCTGACTAGATGACAAAACTGGATAAACAGAGCATTTGAATTAAGATGAGTATGATATATACAAAAAGAATGTTAGTTATCAACAACCGTCATAACCTCCAATGGGAATCATGCCAAAAGAGAGCATTAGAGTCACTATTGCAAATCTAGAAGAGACCCTATTTAATGAGCTTCGCCCCTCTTTTAAGAGTCTCCTAAATCATTGATCCCCTCCCCGCAAGGCTACAGAGGCACATCCACAACACACCCCACGAAGGTACTTCATAGTAAGAATCCTAGCCCAGTCTTGATCTTGGCTAGTACACCAACGCCAATCTCACCTTACAAGGATCCATTTAGAAGAAGACAAATTACCAGCCCACAAAAATTGGCGGGCTAAGGCATCAAATTCCTTAACAAAGCACTGGGGGGCCACCTGCACAAAACATCTATAAAGAGGCAGAGCCTGCACCATAGATCTCAAAGGAGTCACATGCCCAGCCAATGAGAGCCATTGACAAGTCCAATGACTTACTTGCCTGCGAAACTTATCCGACACATCTTGCCAATGATCTGTAACTTGAGAACCCATTGAGATGGGAATCTCAAGATAAGTCAAAGGGAGAGAGCCAATATGAAACCTGAGAATCCTAGCAATCCTGTTTTGAATGAGTTGGGGAGTGTTAAAGAAGAAGATTAAAGACTTGTCCTCATTAATCTTTTGTCCAGAAACACCCAAATAAATATCTAGAGTTTTCCTTAAGTTCATAGCTTCCTAAATTCTAGCCATGCCCATTAAAGTAGTATCATCCACAAACTGCAAATGAGAATAAGGGTGCATCCTACCACCCTAACTCCAACCCTGGATCAAACCTTGACTAACCTAGGACTTGATGAATCTTCCCAACCCCTTAGCCATAAGGATAAAAAGGTAAGGGGATAGAGGATTCCCTTGACGAAGGCCCTTGGAACCACCAAACAACTCCGAATGTTCACCATTAATGAGAACAGAAAAGGGAGAAGACATAACACAGCTCATAACCCACTCAATCCACTCCCTGTCCAAACCAAAAGCCTGAAGAACCTTTTGTAAAAAGGCCCATCTAACCTTGTCATAAGCCTTTGCCATGTCAAGTTTAATGAACATAGCTTTCTCCTTCGAAGTCGCCATAGAATGAATGGATTTAGAAGCAATTACCACCCCATCATGAATTTGCTTGCTAGCAACAAAACCCCCTTGCTCTGCAGAGATCGAAGAGTTGAGCCATGGCTTGAGTCTTTCAGCAATCAATTTGGTAATAATTTTGTAGACCACATTGCACAAAGCGATAGGTTTGAATTGATTCAGACAGTTAGCTCCCTCCCTCTTAAGAATCAGAGCCAAGAGGGTAGAGTTCATAGCCCAAAGTGTTTTTTTATTACGTTGTGACTCCAAAACCACCTCAAGAAGATCTAGTTTGATAATTTCCCAAAACTCCTGGAAGAATTCAATAGGAAAACCATTTGGGCCTAGGGCCTTGCCTTTTTTCATTTAAACACCACCTCTTCCAACTCAGGCAATAGGATAGGGCACATGAGAGCCCCATTCATCTCATTAGAAGCTAAAGAAGGGATGTAATTTAGAATATCATTCACTCCACTACCACCAGGGAGAGAATCCTCAGTGAGCAGGGCGGAGAAGAACCTAGTAGTCTCCCTAGAAATCGTAGCAGTAGAAAACAACTACAGCTCCTCTAATGACACCAGAGAGGTAATAAGATTTTCCATCCTTCTAGCTTTGATAGGGTTATGAAAAAAAGCCGTATTTTGATTCCCTTCCTGAAGCCAATCCACTCGAGACTTTTGCTTCCAAAAGATCTCACACAACTCCCATTCCTCCTGCTTCTTAACAGCAATTGGCTCTTCTCTAACAAGCTCAAAAGTAAGACCATGATCTCGGATCTGATGGGTGACAACAACTAAACTCGCTTGAGCAAACATTTTGTTGCAGTGAAGATTGCCAAAACACTGTTTGTTCCACTTCTTAAGCTTTTAGTTCACAAATTGTAATCTTTTGACAAAGGAATACATAGCCCGACCATGAGCAGGGTTGTCCTGATGCCACCATTCAACCATAAGGTCATGAAGTGAAGAATCCTGCAACCACATAAGTTGAAACTTGAAAGATAGGTTCTCGGGGACTCTGGAAACAGAAGCAAAAATCTTAATCGGCCAGTGATCTAATCCTTTCCAACCCAAAATCTTTGAGTAGGTAGACCACTTATCCCCCACCCAAAAACAAGAAATCAAGAAACAATCCAACCTCCTAGCAATAGCATTCTCCCCACATCTCTTGTTATTCCAAGTAAAAATACCATTTCTTGGTTTTACATCCACTAAATTCAAAAGATCAATATTATCCCTAAGAAGGCAAGCAAACTGATCAAGCCTAGCAACACCACCACGTTTCTCCTCAAGACAAGAAACAACATTAAAGTCTCTAGCCACGATCCACGGGGGAAAAGGAGCTAGAGATTTGATTTATCTAACATGAGTCCCCAATTGAGCTTTCCTAGAAAGATTAGGAGCATAAATATTAGTGAAAAGATAAGTTTCACTTGTCTCCAGACTAGAAGAAATCACAGATATAGTCGAATGACTCGAACACTACCAAAGAGGAACAACCTTTCTTGGATCCCAAAAACAAGCCACCCCTCCAGAGTTGCCATGAGCCTTGACACACTAACACAAGCCATGTGACCAAATGTTATGAGCTCTACTCAACATACCATACATAGATAGCTTTGTCTCTTGGAGGAAAACCAAATCAGGACCATGAGTACCAATCATCTCTCGAATAGCCTTTTGTCTAGGGATGCTATTCAACCCCCTCACATTCCATGAGATAACAATCATTTCTGAGATTGGTAGAAGTGGAAGTCAATGGTTTTCACTAACCCTGAATCCACCAAATTCTCGCCAAACAACTTAACCTTCTCCAAGTCCTTCTTGCTACCTATCTTGGAGGGTTTCTTTGGAGGCCCCTTTTGAGGGTCTTCTGCTACAAACCCAGAGCATGCACAACTCCACTACTCTTCCTAGCACTAGAGAGATCCTTAGACCGAGAAGAAATAGGATCTTGCAAGGCACTAGCCCCATTCAAATCTACTTGTCCACTATGATCTTGACCAACCCACATTTGAGAGGTAGCATCTGTGACCATCAAATCACCCTGCGCTTCCCCCCAAAGGCAAATTCTGAGAATCAGCCCCTTTATCACCAAACAACTCCACCTTGAAGGACCCTCCACCAGAAGGAGGCACAAAACCCTCCTCCTTGACAAGGTCCTCTAGAGCGTCAAACCGATTAAAGACCGCACCATGTTGCCTATCCTTCAGGGTTCTCTTTAGGCCTCTCCTTTTATTGCAGGTCTTGACCGAGACGAATCCCTCCTTATCTGCCATCCCCTCAACCATAGGGGCCTTCCCTTTATCATTCTTAGGAGCTGGATTGGAATTAGAATTAATGTTAGATGCACTAGTCATTTGTTTGAACCAAGGACATTTCCTTTGCAAATGCCCATACTCACGACATAAACGACATATGAAAGGAAGGGTTTCATAATCTAGCTATTGAACCCAAGAAATGAAACCAAGAGACATCTCCACAACATCTGGCAAAGGGTTATTCAAATCAATTTGCACACAAATACAGGCATAAGTACCTTTTGATCAAGAGTTTGTTGAGTTGGGCCAACCGGCTTGCCAAGAAGAAGAGCAATCATTTGAAGAACATCACTTCTCCAACACTCCAACGAAAGTCGTTGGAGATGTACCCAAATAGGAACCCTTGAGGGAAGTTCCTTAGATGCATTTAAACCCACATGCCAGGGTTTCATGAAAAGCCCAACCAGGTAGAAGAAATAAGGCCCTCCCTTCAAAAGCCCTATTCCTATCCTCCATGCATGAAAAAACCACTATAAAATAATTATTTGCAACCACCTTAATCTCCATATCCCTTTCAAGGTTTCAAATCTTCTGGGCCCAAGCTTTTAGAGCTAGCAAAGCAAGACAGATCCCCATTAACTTACAGATTAGCACGTGATTACTCTAGTATGCAACATCCTCCGCCATAGATTCAGGTTGTATTATCAAAATTGGCTGTTGAAGACTTCTCTTTAGACATCCATTCGCTTTCTTGATTCTACAGGCCCCTCTCTCCACTGACGAACCTTCACCAGACAAGGATTTATTTAAAGCCTCCATGGGCTTTGCATGCAAGAAAAGAGACGAATCCACAAAATCCATCTACCAAAACAACACTCAACAATCCAAAACACCACACCGAAACCCCCACCTAGAGGGAAAGCACCACAAACCAAGGCAAAGCTCGACAAAACCCCACACGGCTAAAGAGAGACTAGGAAAGTCAAGAGAGAATTCAAAGCAAAAAAGACCCCAACAAGAAAACAATACCCTTGCAGTAGATAGTGCTGCCTCTCCCCAAGCTAATGCCTCCACCAAACCCCTATACTCCCCCATGCGGCTCATAGTAGCAATGAACCACAGGATGGAATGAACAAAAACGCGGGCAGGGTGAAACCCTAGCCCACGTTGCTCATTGTAGCAAGCAACCACCCGCAACCAATCATTCGTTCCAACTTGTCTAGATGTTCCCTAAACAATTAATTAAAATTGAAAAGTATTATCAAATAGATTTAATATATTAACATATATAATTTTAAATTAATATGTTATATAGATTTTATTTAGTATTGAAAGGAAATAAATAATAATTCTACAACTAATTATCTTTATGTTATTATTTTATTAATATTTTTTAAAACCGACCTTCCTTTGCCATGTAGTAGAAGTTTTTTTAATTTATTTTATTGATTTTTTTTCTGTGTGGTAGAAGTTTTATTTATTTATTTTAATTGATTTTTTTTTTTCCCGTGTGGTGGAAGTTTTTTCAATTTATTTTAATTGAAATTTTTGCCACCCTAACTTAAATATCTTAAAGATACTTTGGGAAAGGATTTAATATTAATTTAATTTATACTATATAAATATATTATATACTATATATTTTATAATAGAAATTATTATATATAAATAAAATATAATGTATAGTTAGTGTATAATATTTTTTTAATTAGTACACATTCAATTATATATAATATAATTATATTTAGCATTATATAAATTGTATCATTAATATATTTTATTTATATACTTTAATTTACTAAATTTATTTTACAAATAATATTGTAGTTATATTTATTATTATATATTAGATAGAAGCAGAGAGAAGGGAACAAAGAGAAAGAGAAATAAGAAAGAGAGGAAGAAAGATATTGAGAGTTAATGAGAAACATATAGATAGAGACGGAGACAAAATGATATAAAGAGAGAGAGAGAGAGAGATAAAGATGAATAGATAGAGATATAGGGAGGCTGATTCATATCTCTCTCCCTCTCCCTATCCCTCTCTATCTCTTTATATATCTCTCTATCTATATCACTCTCTCTCCCCTTCTCTATCTATTGAGCTATCTCTCCCTCTCTCCCCCTTTTTCTCTCTCTTATTCACTCTATCTCTATATCTCATCTCCCTCACTCCTTTGTCTATCTCTTTCTAGCCATATCTTTGTCTACATCTATCTCTCTATTTCTTTCCCTATTTGTCTCTATGTCTCTATATCACCCTCTATCTATATCTCTATCTCCCTCCCCCCTCTCTATATATTGAGCTATCTAGATCCTTGTGTCCCCCCATCTTCTCTCTCCCTCTATCCCCCCTCTTGTCTCTCTCCCTCTCTCCCCTCTCTATTCTCTCTCCCTCCTCTACCTCTCTCTCTCTTCTCTATCTCTCCCTCCTTTACCTCTCTCCCTTTCTCTCTCCCCTCTCTATCTCTCTACATCTCTCCCTCTCTCTCTCTCTCCCTCCCTATCCCCATATCTATCTATCTCTACCTCTCTCCCCTTCTTATCCCATATATCCTATCTCTCTCATTTCCTTCCCATATATCTATCTCTCCCTCTCTCTATCTCCCCCCATTTCTCTCTCCCTCTCTCCATCTCTATTTGTCTATCTATACTCTCTGTTTGTCTATCTCTCAATCTCCCTCTCTCCCTCTCTATATCCCTTTATATCTCTCTCTATCTCTCTCTCTCTCCCTCTTCCTCTATATCTCTCTCTATCTCTCTCTCTCTCCCTCTTCCTCTATATCTCTCTCTCTTCCTCTCTATCTCTCCCTCTCTATCTCCATATCTCCCTGTTGGAAATATTGTCATTGATGTCAAAATAAAAGGATGAAGTCATTGATGACAAATGAATGGACAAGATTGAGAAAAAGAGAGATTGTAGAAATAATGCTTATAATATGATAAGTTCAAGAAAAGCCAGATGTTACATACAATGATGAGTATAAGAGGGACGCGTAAGCATTGGTGACAAAAACAAAGTAACTGTTCATGGGAGTATGGAATACGAGTGGTGCCTTGCTTAGATATATGTTGATTGGACTATAATCTATTATCAACTTAATGACATGTTTGAGTCGTGACAAGAGTCTCTAGCAATGATTGGCTTTATCACCTGCTGTGGACGTGGCACATTACATCGGGTCATTGTTCTATTCCTCAGCCACGCAAAGAATATGAGAAATGCAGGGAGTTCTCAGCAGATGATGCCTCTTGTCTGGAAACAATACGAGAATTCGATTCAAAGGTAAATGACAGAGTCAAGATATCTACAGGAGGACCCGATAATAATTCAAGCTTTCGAATTTGAGCATCATAGCATCTACAGAAAATTTCAAGAGAAAGATAAAATCATATAGGAAAAATCAATCAAATGTGAAATGACGGAATTGTGGACAATCTGATAGTAGTGAGATCGCAGCAACCACTGGAGTCACAAATTCTTTAACTAAAGACTCAATTCTATCAAACAAAGTCTGAAAGAATTAAAATAAGCAATCATTCAGCAAAATATATTTGAGGAAGCAGTGATATCTTCTAATGATGAACAAATAATAACAAAGACGTGTTTCACAAAAAGCAAGATGTTAATTGCTGCAAACAAACTCAGCATATGCGACTTAACTAATCACCTTTTTTTGAAAAGATACGACTAGGTGTTTATGAAAGTTAACTAATCAATCTTTGAAGAGGTGTGAATCAAAAAGGCTTAAGGACGGGTTCTTTTCTAAAGGTTACAACTTATAAAATCAAGAGATGTGCTTCTTCTAATAAGGATGTATACATCTACAGGTGTGACTGTTGATTAAGAGAAAGAATTTCGATGTTGTTAAATCTAAATACCAATATTTGAAAAGGTGTCTACATCAAATTAAATGGAGCAAGCAAATTAAAGTAATTAGAATTACAAACAAAATCAGATTTACTTTGTGAAGAGATATTTTTGAAGGATACAAGATTTGTTATGTTCCTTCATTTAAGGGATACAATACTTGAGTAAGATATATGAATAACACTCCATTCAAAGTTTTAGGTGTTGCTGTGTAAGTGAGTTGTCAAAATCTGAAGTCCCATCTTCTTGTGTGGGCTAAGTGTGAGATCATTCATCACTAAGGCAGATTGGAGGATTGGGATAGCGCAGGTCAGATTGAAGGATCATCTTGCAACCATCAAGACAAGGTTGGTGCCTTGCATTAGGGGTTGGTGCTCCTTGTAGGTTGGTGCCTACTAAATAGTTAAAGAGGTTTGGGTGTCCCTTGTAGGTTGTTGCCTTCTAAATCATCTCACTTGTAAATCAAGTAGGTTGGTGCCTACTTCCATTTGAAAAAAGTATATTTTATATTTCAATAAATTGGTATCAACTTGTGTAAATTGATTCATATCTAAAGTTGGTGTTGATGAGAGTTTAAGTTTGTGTAGAAAGTTGTCAAAGTGAAAATTTGTGTTGATTTACTGATTCACCCCCCCCCTCTCAATAAATCTTTTGTGCTCTTCACTCCCCCCTCTATCACTAGACACGTCTCCCACTCTCTATCTCACCATCTATATCTCTCTCTATCTCTTCCTCTCCCTCTCCCTCTCCCTCTCTATCTCCTTGTCATTATCTTTATCTCACTCTACCTCACTTTATCTCTCCTCTACCTCTTTATCTCTCTATCTATTTGTCTCCCTCTTCCTCTCTCGCTCAATCTTCATCTCTACCTCTATCTTCCTCGCCCCTCCTCTCTCTAGACATGTCTCCCAAGCTCTCTATCCATCCATCTCTCTCCCTCTCCTTCTCCCTCTCCCTCTTCCTCTTCGTAGACCTCTATATCTATATCCCTTTGCCACTCTTATCTCTATCTCTTCATATTTCTTCTTCCATCTCTCCCTCTGTTTTTATCTTGTTATCACTCCATCTCTCTCTACCTATATGTTTCACCCTCTCTCTCTCTCCCTTTCTCTATATATCACTTCCTATCTCTATCTTTATTTTTCTATCTATCCCTCTCCCATCCTCTCCCTCTCTATATATTTATCTCCTCAATCTCTATCTATCCTTTTCTCCTCTCTCTTTATCACTCCATCTCCTTATCCATCTCTCTCTGTCTCTCTTCCTAGACCTCTATATCTATACCCCTTTGCCACTTTATCTCTATCTCGTCATATTTCTTCTTCCATCTCTCCCTTTATCTGTATCTTGTTATCACTCCATCTCTCTCTACCCATCTCTCCCTCTCTCTACCTCTCTCTCTATATAACTTCCTATCCTCTCCCTCTATATATTTATCTCTTCAATCACTCTCTCTCTCTCTCTCTCTCTCTCCCTCTCTCCCTCTCTCCCTCTTTCAAACATAACATGAGCCTGTTGGTAATGGAGCCTGATTATCTTCCTGAGTCAGAGGTTTTGTTTCAGTCGTGTTTGGATCCTTGTAAGTTGATGTATCGTTTATTTGAATTTATCACTTCTCCAGTGAGACCTTTTTTGAACAAACATCATCATGTGCTAAATGGCCTACCAATTGACCTCATGTACTACACAAATGTATGCAAAAAAAGATCAAAATTTTCCCTGATTGACCTTCCACCTCTTCGGTGTACCCATTGCACACCAAGGTGCGATTACTAGTTTTTATTTATATTGAAACTTGAATTTGATATGTTTTGAACTTTTTTTTTGGTCTATGAGGTGTATTGAACTTTAATTTTGATGTATATTTGAAGTAAATCAGTAATATGTTCTCCATAAATTCAATAATATGCATGTTTTTGAAGTATATTTTTACAAATTCATGCATGTTTTAGTGTTTGCAAAATTTTCTGGGTTATTGCTGAGTACAAGTTTCTCAACTATGCTATGGATAAAACAGTGATTTAAGTGTAAGAATTGTAGATGTAGTGTTAAAATCAGTTATGGTCCCATGTAAAGGTTGCTTGTAATCACACTTTTCTTGGTGCCATGTACATAGTTTTTAGGATAAGTATGCTTATGGAAAAATATAATGCAATGGTGAAATTTACATATAAAGAAAACTACCAATGTCCCTGCATTTTTGCTATGCCCATGGCCTGAGCTGATGAAAAGATTCCTTCCTTTTAAATATATAAACTTGATTTTCATCAGAAATTATAAAATAAGTCTGAATTCAATTAATTTTGCAGGTTTTGGCACGACTTCAATAATTTCAGGCTGGAACTCATTAATCACCAGGTATAAACACAATGTAGCTCTTTGATAACTTCCAATCTTTTCGTATTTAGGAGCCTATTGACATTGGTTTTCATAGTTTCCAACATAAATCCATTTATTTACAATAAAGTGAAGAAAATTATTTAAGTTCCTTTGTATATCAACCAGTTTTGATCACTAGTCAATTACCTTTTTCTGCTTTATCAGGCTGGTATGACCGTTTGAACTGATTTGATTAAACCAACTACAAAGTACAAAATAAGTTGTAATCAGTTAACAGTTTTACCATCATCTTTCTTTATCTCTAGGGTGAGTATGAAAGCTGAGAAGTGTTGATGTATGTTTTATCATTCACCAAACATCAGAATAAAAATGTCCAAAGACACTTTATCCTCTCTTGAAAAACCACCGCATAGGCGATTCCAAGGTTTCTTTAGTCGGGTCTCGACGTGTGGATAAGCTCAATGGTCGTTGTGATTTGCTGGTAATGAACAAGGGGACTTACGTAGAAAGAACTTCACTAGTTCGGGACTTAGGAAATTTATCTTTAAAGGCTCTCAATTAGGACTTTCAATTGTGGATCTCAAAAAAATGGCAAAAAGACAAGGGTTCAGAGAATCTAGTCTAAGCCTAAGAACTCAAGAGACAGTAAGGACTCGGTGAAGGGAAATAAACCACACTTTGTTTCGCCTCCTGTTGGACAACATACGCAAAATGGGTGCAATCTTCAAGGGGTTTGTGAGAATAATTTTCAAACCTCGAATGAGGCTGAAGTTAAGCTTCCACGATTAAGAGCTCAGGCTAACTTTACAAATCGAATGCAAATCATCCATTCGAAAAAAGTATGAGCTACACTTCACCATTGAGTCAATGCGATCAATCTCTCATTCAATTAACAACTTTCAAAGCAAATTCTACTTAATCTAACTTTAATTCTAATCTATGGCGGAAGATAATATGCAACCTCGCTTACTATTCAACAATAAGAAGTTATTCAAGGCAAATCATGCTCAAGAGCTTTTATCATTCAAAATAGTCTCAATGCGACAATATACATAATCTGTCTCCACACATTACAAATGAGGGGGCGAGCTCAATTTATAGGCTCCCCAATTACAATTCAATGGCCAAGATTGATTTCAAATCAACGGCCGAGATTACAAAATAAAACCCTAATTAGGGTTTGTCACTTTCGACCAATGAGAAAATTTCATTTGAGGACACTTGTCCCTTTTGCTAAATATAAATCAACAATAAAATAGAAAGTTGTTATATGTTGATTTGGAACAATTTGATTGGTTGGAAGATGACGAGGCGCCACCTCAGCGTGCTGGATGTCTTCCTTGGTTGCTTCATTTTTCTTCACGTGCTTGCCTTAGAATATTTTCCCTGCCGATAACTCTGTCCGTTGTGCTTGTTCCTTCCTAACTTTGATCTTGGATTCCTTTCAAGTGTCTAGAATTTGGAGAAGAATGCCTTTGTGCTTTCGCCACAATGGAGGAAATTGGAATTTCCTCTGTGAAGTATTTCCTAGACTTAGCCAAATTTTGGCTATTCAGGTTCATTTTGTAACATCATCTGGATCATTCAACACCATGCTCGAACGAACTTTGCCTGTGGATTTGCCTTCAATTCTGAATCTGGCTTGTGCTATGTAGGACAAATTCCATCCCTGGACAAGAATTTTATTCACTTCCTCTTTATTTTCCTCTTCACCCTTCCTGTTTTCCGTCCAACACTTAGTGAATTCTTCTAGCCAATTTCCTCATCCTTTTCTTGGGCGGACTTCACATGAGCTTGGATGTTTTCTCTCTCGACCTAAATCAGACTTCAAGCCACTTTGGACAAACATGTCTAGGGAGAAGTCAAACTTTATCATGCTTGTGCCATTTCTCAGTTGAGCAAAGTCGGATTTGCTAGTGGTTTCACCATCTTTTCTTTATGCTTGGCGAACTTTCTCAACACTTTGCCATTTCTTTTCTTGGTCTAGGTCGGACTTTGCATCATGTTTGCCATTGTACTTGGCGGATCTTATGGATGTCTGGACATACCTTCTCCAAGCAAAGTCGGAAAAGGTTTGGACATGCTGAGCTTGGGCAAAGTCGGACTTTCTCATGCTTGTCCCATCCTTTTTCCCTCACTCCATTTGGCTTGAAGCAGACTTGCCTCCATTCCATGCCCTTGCTTCTTCTTTGAAGACTCGCCTCACGTTGTCATCCACCTGCAAGAAATAAAATAAACAAATTCAGATTTTCTCTTTCTTGAATTCTAGCTCCGAAGTTAAATTTTTAACATTCTCTCTCCTGAAGTCACGGTGAATTTAATTTTGCCCATCGGATTTTATCTCTGGCCGGCACCAATTATTTTCCTCCAAAACATTGTCTGGCGAATTTGATTTTGTCCAAGGCATTGAAAATAAATTATTAAAATATTAAAATATTTTAATTTATTCCAACCCGTTCGTTTTGGACCCATGGCTATTTCGATTTTCCTTCCATTTTTCTTGGCTAAGAGTGTATTTTCCAATTTTGTCCTTAATTTCGTCTAGCCAAACCAAAATTTAAGCCATTCCGTCAATAAATGTTATGCCAGATCCCTATTTTCTTCTGCCATGGCGACATTTTTAATAGCACTGAGCCTATTTTGTTCTGCCAAAGTCAAATTTTCTCTTGCTCAGTCGAATTTTTATAGGCAAAATCCTTGTCTGGATGTCTTCGTTGGGCGGATTTCCTTGATGTCTGACATATTCTCCTTCCTTCCGGCCAAGGACGATCCTTCCTTTCTCTTTGCCTTGCGCATTTTTCTTCGGTCGAAGTTGGCAATTTTTAACATTTTCCATACGTAGGCAAATTTTGTCTCTTTTTCCTCATCGTGTTAGGCACACTTCGTTTTATTTCTTGCCACGTCCCAATCCTCTTTAGCACATGTCCTTTCAAACTTGGCATTTGACCTCTCGAAAGTGTCTCAATACTTAGTCAAAATTCTCAACTTTCCATCCTTTTAGCTTCTGTACTTAGGCAAATATTCGAACCTCTTCTTAGACTTGGCATTAACACTTAGCCAAAAATCTTATCATCTTAGGCGGACTTCCTTGACATTTTGGACGAGGATCATGGATGTCTTTGATACCTTGCTAACCTCCTCCAAGTATATGGCGGACTTTGTAAGTCTTTAGGATGAACATTTTTGGACGTCCCTCTTTTCTAGGGCGGATTTCCTCAACACTTTAGCATTTATCTCAACATTTTATCCCCTTTGGAAATCCTACAATACTTAGTCAAAATTTCGAATTCCCACCTTTTTAGGCTTTTACACTTAGGCAAAATTTCGAAATTTTCATGGATAGTCTTCAGCCAAGTCAAATCTTTCAAGGGCGGACTTCATAACCCTCTTGCATCTCTCTTTTAAGCAGATGGCGGACTTTAGGTGATGTTTGGACAAGGATCCTTAAGGCTGGCGGACTTTAGAGACTTCTAGGATATCCTTGGGCGGACTTTGGAAGTGTCAAGGACTTCCCTCTTAGTGCATGGCAGACTTTGGAACCTTTCAGCACTTCCTCCCTTGATGCATGGCGGACTTCAAAGGATCCTAGGACATGCTTGCTTAGTGCTGGGCGGACTTCATGAGTTCTTGGCACTTGTCTAAACATTCTACCTCTTGGAAATGTCATGATGTTTAGCCAAAGATCAATTTTCCACCCTTTTAGGCCCCCATACTTAGCAGATTTTCGAAATTCTCTTTGCTGGGCATTAATACTTAGTGAAAATTTTGATTTTTCCTTCTTCTACATGCCTAGGCGGACTTTCCAAGCCTTTTGGACATGCTTCTTTGTGAATGGCGGACTTTCAAGCCCCTTTGGACATCCTTGGCGGACTTTGGAAGGTCTTAGGATGTGCCTCCTTGCTGCATGGCGGACTTCAAAGCATCCTAGGATATCAAGGGCGGACTTTGGAACTTTTTGGACATCCTTCCTTTGAACTTGGCGGACTTCATGAGATGCAAGGATGTTGCTTCAGTATGCAGGGATATGCCTCCCAAGTGCTGGGCGGACTTTGGAAGGTCCAAGGATGTGTATGCTATATGCTGGGCGGACTTTGGAAGGTCCAAGGATGTTCTTCCTTGTTGCTGGGTGAATTCCATAAACTTCCTGACATTTCTTACACCTTCCTTCCTCATTCTTCCATGGCGAATTCTCCAGATTTGCACAGATTTCTCACAAACTTCACCATTTTTGAGCTGATTTCATGATTTCATCTTCAAATCTGATTGATCTTGACTGGTTTTTGACTGGTTTTTCCAGATTTTCGAACGTTTTCAGTCTGATTTTCATGCTTTTTTACTTGTTTTTCCAGATTTTTCAAAAATTTTCAATTTTTTTCATTTTGATTTTCTGAGAGTTCTATTGAGATTTTCGAACTTCTGAGTGCGTTTTCAGAACTCGGGACCCTTCTAAAAATAGAAACTTTCCAAAAATAGAAACTTTCTAAAAATAGAAAAAGCAACCCTAAAAAATAGGGAACCCTATTTGGTCCAAAAATGCTAAAAATGAAAAATCGAAAAAACAAGTTTCCCTAAAAAGTAGGAAGTCTCAGAATTGGCCGAATTCACAGTTGATCTTCGTCTCTTGGGCCTTCTGAGCGCTTCCGTGACGTCTACGCACTGATTCAAGCATGAACTACTGACTTGGCTTGGGTGACTCTCGGCAAACTGACTTGAAGCTCTTAGCAAAGTGATCTCATGTAACCGTTGCAGGGAGACAGAACCCTAAAAACAAGCAGGCAACTGGGGGTCCCCATCAGCGATGGGGCGATGTGTGAAAAGGTCACAACAAGAAGGTAATCAGCCATTCAGCTGCCCGCCCTTTTTCCTTAAGACTTGCAAAACTCTCAAGATAGCGTTACTTTCAATTGCCAACAATGGTATACTTTTGATAACACTCTGGCCACATCCAAATATCACGCTTGAGATGCAAAAATGGAAGGATTTCACATCATGTATGTCCTACCTCCCATAAACTTTACCCTGTCTTTTAACTTTGCAGGGGACATTGCCTCAATTCCTGCCTCAATTCCTGCTCTCAAGTATCAGTTCTTTCAAATGCACTTTCAGGATCTCCATTCAAAGGTGGGTCCCTTTGATGCATCAGTAAATCTGAATTTCTTTATTGATCAGAGGTTTGAGGCCCCATTTTTGGGATCCATTGACAAGGTTCATATTGAGAGGGTTCAGATTATCACTCTTCAGGGTAATATGCATGGTTTGCTGTAAACAAACGTTCCTCAGCACATTGCCTAGAGTTTAGATAGAGAATTAGTTTATTGTGGTTGATCTACACAAAGAGGAGGGAGGTGGGAATATTTGTAGGTTTTCCTTAAGCAGCTTCCAAGTAAGACAAAATGTTAGTCTATACAGGATGTGGAAGAAGGTTTCCCTCTTCTCCACACTTGAATTTTGGCTGACTGTAAACCTCCACATAGGAAGGTATAATTCAGATGGGAGTTCTCAGAACTTGGAATGAAAAGTAGACATTGCCAGCTGGTACATACTCCTCTCAAAAAGTAGTAATTGGTGAGGTGTTGCATTTTGAAGTAGCATACCCTTAGAAATAGGTCAGAGCGACTGCATTTGCCTGCAGGCTGGATTTCTCAACCTCGGGAACAAAATTGGCATTCTTGACACTTATACATTCTTGTGAAATGAGAACATGTCTAAAATTGGCAATAGTAATTGCATTTTGGCAGTAATGCAATGTATTTTTCAGGATTCAACTGCATAGTTTTTGAGTCAATCTTCATGGACCATATTACATGATTAGTGGTTCACAAGAGTCCATCTCTCATGAGCTCAAGTCCACATACCTTGTTACACCATTTGCAAAACCTTCAGCAAGTATTTTGCCTTATGAGCCATTTCATTGTAGAGCAGCTCCTTAGTTCATTCATTTTCAATTATGTGGTGTTTTTGTAGTATCAAATTATGCAATGTTTTTCTAAGGATCAACTGCGTAGTTCTTGAGTCAATCTTCATCTATAATGCCCCTAGCCACACACTTAGGACATTAGCCAAGCAATTTCTGTTTTGAAGAACAACATAAGAACAACTCTTAACAACTAAGATACAACACTAATGTATTGCACTGCATTCAAATACACTCAGGGTGTCATGTCAAGCACAATGACACACGACATAACAAGGATGTTGTGGCAGCATTTGACGTCATGCACAACTTGAGACATCAATGACACTTACAAGACATCACCATTGCTTTGAGCAAGGTGGCACAAGTAGAAGGCTTACAAATCGTGTGATGAAGTCACCATGACAAACCTACGAGAGAGTGGGACTATATGGTGACGACGATTGGGTCCCAACACATGATCATGTTCTCTTGTGAACACAAGATAAGGGTAGGATGAGGGAATCATCTACCTCGGATCCATTTCCAAAACACACTTATTGATACTCACCACACCAAGGGAAACCTATGCAAGAGGTGAAACAATAGGGAGATATCACATCTCAACTAGACAAATGACAACCACTTTCTTGCATGCATGACACACTTGCTAATGCAAGGTGGGGTATCTCCCAACCAAAGACACCCAAACACAAGGGACAAACCTTCACAAGGTTGCCCCACTAGGAGGTACAAGCCCTCCATCAACAAGAATGACAAGGGTTGTTTTTGTGCAAGGCCATGCTTCCCAATGCAGAAGATGGTATAACTTCCAAATAACGACACTTGATGAGGAGATGACATGGGAAGACTCACAAGGCCAAGGGGAACAAATTTTGTATACAAAGTTTCCTTGAGGAATCCCTGGAAGTGCTTGTTGTTTGAAAAAACAGAGAACTACAATGTGCTAGAGGACTACAGTGCCTAGAAAGGACACTATCATGTAGAAAGGACACTATTGTGCAGATAGGACACAGACGTGTAGATAGGACACTGGCATGCAAAAGGGACACTAGCATGCCATTACTCAATTGTCCTAATTCTATGTTGTAGTTCAGTTTTGGTGCTAGAGTCCCACTTTAGCATTGGAGTCCAAAAACTATGTTGTAGTCTTTTGACACGCTATAGTCTTGACCAAAGATTGAACACATGACTGTTTACAGTTCTCATACGCAGGGACAATGCCTAGGACTTGCAAAAACAAGATACAACACAAAATAGACTCCAAAAGTTACTCGATCTCTGAGACACAAGCAAATAAAAGAGAAGCTTTCCAAGGAGTGGGAGGTCTACCAATGACTTTAAAATGAGTTCAAAGACAAAAGGGGTGTGTTAGGTCCCAAAATTGTAGGTCCACAATCCTCAAACATGCTTGTTACGCCTTTAGGGCTAGGGGTGTCTTCAAGAGGGTGAAATAGATGTTTGTCAACATATTGGGGATGGTTGAAGGCTTATAACAAGTGTGGGTAATCTTTCTTGCTCTTTGGGCTCAGCTTAAACCCAAGAGTGTTTTCCTAGAGGTATGCCTTAATAGGCATTCAACATTCAAATCAAACAAAATGAATAACTAATATAACTCACAACAGCTATACCCAAATGTAAATTTAACCCCAATAATTGTCACTAGGTTAAGTTTAGCTAGCTGCAATAAGCCTCTTTATAGTTGATAAATACTTTGTAGATGCTTTGCTTAAGATTTTTCCTGGTTTATGTCATTCAGTCATGAAAGCATATGTTGTCTACTTCCTACTTCCTACTTCCTATGCTACTGGTGATTGATTTTGATGATTTAATATGTATGTGGAAGGTTTGAGTCTTCAAAATTGACACCTTTTTGGGTCATAGAGTCATGTGCAACCATTAGAACATCAAACAAGATGTTATAGCAAAGGTACGAATAGTGTAAACACATCCACTTAACAATCTTTCATCAAACTCATAAAGATTCATATGCAACACAAAGAAGACTAATACAAATACCAGTTTGCATCAATTTACAGAGCTACATGTAATGTCCCTTCTCAAAACAAAAGTAATATTTTATTATTTTTGAGTCTTGGCACCCGAAATAAGGGAAAACAATATTTAATTTTTGAATATTTGTGCCAAAATATCTTATATATATTATATGGGTTAGGGCAGCCCCTTTTTGGAGGCATAAGGAGATTGATATATATACAAGGTCACTTGGAAGGCATTTTACATCACCGACTAATTCATCTCTGCTATTCTGATCTGCACTTTGGCGAATTCTTTAAGGACGAAAGCCCTTAGGAATTGAGGAGAGTGGAGGACTTCATGATGGAGTTTCACATGAGTTTCAAAGGTGATTCTTGCTAGGATCACATTCAGATTTCTGCATTAGCATTTAGGTGTCTAGTTTGGAGGGGCGAATTGGGCAAGTTGGAGGATACTTAAGATTTCAAGGGTTGCAAACCCTATCAGCAGACCAGCAGGCCAGCACACCCCTTGGGTAGGGAGAGTTGTTTTTTTTATCAAATAGTTGCATTTTGTTGGCTTTGCTGTGAGTTGGTGCAATTTTGCCCAGCTAGGGTTAGAGTAGGAGGTCATTTCATTGCATAAATTTGGGTTACTTCATATCAACAGACTTCTATATGTTGCTGGGAATGTTTGAAGCCCATTTTACTGTGTAGATTACATCACTGGTTAAATTTGAGTTGTAGCAGCAAACTGGATATCTTAATATCAGAATTTTGGTTCATATTGGTGGAAGTTTGGTAGACTATGTTATTGGTTTCATGTTGTTTATGATCTGCTATGAGTTTGGCTATTATCTGGATGAATGTATGCTGCTGTTCATGCATAAATTTACTCAGAAAATTACATCAGTAAACTAGGGTTTGAGCAGAAATTATAATCAGAAAATTAGGGCATCATTTTATGTTCCAAAAATTAGAAAAAATTGCACAAAACTTGGTTGGGATATTTCAGTAGTATTAGAGCTTGGATCCTACCAGCCTAGAGGGTTAGTTTGCATGCAGCCATTTGGTTCTAATAGGTTTTATTTCCGAAGAAGGCCAGGACAGCAAAGTTATCAAGAAGGGGCTCCAAGTGTTGACACAAATCAATTCTCGTAGCCAATTGGATTTGTTTGATTGAATGGATAAAGGAGAATGTACTTCAGTTCCTTCCAGCTGAAGAAAAACTTTGAACTTGTTGAAATTGGAGACGATCAATACAAAATTTGTAATTATAAAATGTAATGTTATTGTGAAAGAATAGTAAGAATGCTGAAATATTAAAAGTGTTTACATGTGATAAATTCTGACTGCAAAAGGTTAGAGTAAAATAGAACCTTGCCCATAGAGGTACCACCATATATGAGTATTTGACAAGATAAAGTTGTCGAACTCACTCACAAGTCACAACAATATTCTCCCCATCTATATTTGAGAAAATCTTTTGGAATGCATTCTTATACTCATCAACAACTTCAATGTCTCTATATGGTGCCACTCTCCTAGGCAAAGGAAAAAATCTTCATGTTGTGATATTTGGGAGATAATGCAAACATAAGAAGATCCAAGTATGTGGTCATCTTGTTCCTACGAATAATAATGATTTTTTGTACCTTTTTAGAAAATGTTTTTATAGGGTGCATTTGGCTTCCTTCACATATTCCAAAAGTTGCTAATGGCCATGGTGCTCAATGCCTTTTGCATCTTCATAACTCTCAAGATGATTGCGTGCGATGCAAATAGAGTCTTAGCAACCTAACGTAGAGTAAAAATAACAAATTAAAATTAAAAAAAGTAGATATGCCATACAAAATTATAATTAAAATCTTATTGCAAGTTTAAGGTAAAATTTAAAAAAATTGAAATTTCATAAACTTATTTTCAATAGCTCTAACTTGAGGGACTTGAAGATGCCTTGCGACATATGAATCTCCTCAGTCCTCACCATCAATGTATATTTCACCCTCTTTATCTTTGTGCCAATCTTCATCACCACACTGAGGGAGTGGATGGTATTTATGTTGAAAATATTGTCATTGATGTCAAAGGCACTTAGTCCAGATTATTGGAAGTTGTCATTAATGTCAAAGATGCATACACAGGTTGTTATTGAGACAAAGAAGATAGTCATGAACAAGAAGGGAGTAAGACCGAGATTGTTGAGACAAGCTTGTCGTCATTTATGTCAAAGACAAGCAAAGTAAATGGACTGTATACAGAGAACATTTTTATGTCAAAGACAAGTGAAGTAAATGGAATGTATACAGAGAACATTCAATAAAAGTCTTTTAATGATATTAATATAGAACAGACTTTATAAAGAGAATATATGCAGTCCTTTGAAGAACATGAACAGATCTGAGCAGTCCTTTGAAAAGCATGAACAGATATAAAAGAAGTATGCAAACAGATTTCAAAGAATTTATGTAATCTTTAGATTACATAGTCAGTCATTAAACTAAACGATTTCTCTAATCAATATGATGATAAATCGGTTCTAAATTCTGGAAAAGCAGATTATATAGTCATGAAGTAATCAGCATTGATCACTATGCAGCAACAAGACAAATCAGAAGAAGACGAAATAAGAAAAGGACAAAAATAAGTAAAAGACGAAAGTTAAAATGGCAGCGATTATAATCATAAATTTAAAGGTTGTGAGTATATTTTTAAAAGTAGTAATAATAAGAGCAGCAATTTGTATTGCTTTATGAAAAGGTGGAATTAGAAGACAAAGTCTAATAAGACAAAAGTCTAATAAATAAAAAGGCAACGTTTCCATAGAAGGCCGCAATCATATAAGACAAATTTGTCTTATTTACAAATTTGAAGTGGTATGATTTAAGAATTATGAAGGAGTACGATTTTGTCCTAAAAACAACTTCAGATTTATTTATACAAACTTACTAAATTCTGAAGGGGGCGACTATCTTTTTAAAAGAAGAAACTTAAGTAATGTTTAAATATTCAAGAGGTGCGATTCGGTAAAGAGGAATGCTGTTAGTAAAAGGCAGATTTCAAAAGACATGTTGCTAAGGGTTGCAATGTTTTATACATATTTGAATTCAAAATCAGATTTGCAATAGTGTGAGTGAGAGAATTGTGATGTGAAATCAGAACAGAAGATTATATTTCTTGTGTGGGCATTAAAGTGACAGCATACATCACAAAGAAAGGATTGGAGTGAAGTAAAAAGCAGAATTCAGATTTTTAGTTAATCATAAGAGGTTGGTGCCTCTTGTTAGCCAAGGTTGGTGCTTTGGAAGAGGGAGTTGGTGCCTCTAGTAGGTTGGTGCCTACAATCATTGTAATCTTATATAAATATAAAGTACATTATTTGTACCGTGGTTTTCTCCTGTAAGGGTTTCCATGTAAAATCTTGGTGTCAACTTGTTCTTATTGTTATATTCTTGCATAGTTGTTATTGTGATTGATAAAGTTTTAAATTAGTAAAAATTGCGTTATACTGATTCGCCCCCCCATCCCCCTCTCAGTATAATTGTGTGCTCTTCAATATAGTGTCCATAATATGTACCCATATGTTACCTCAATCCATAGTTTACATACTCTCCGATTACTCTCCGAGTAGTCAAGTAATCTCCAAAAAATTTGCATGCCGAGTAATTTCTGCTTTTACTTGCGGGTAGTATGCAGATGGATTTTCTCTCGTCAAATTATCGAGTAATTGCCAGTAGCTCGCAAAAAACCCACAAACTTGGCATGTGTGTGTGTGTGTGTGTATCAATATGTCTGTGTGTGTATATGCATGCAGACTTGGCATCCTGTGTATGTTTATAGATATGTATGTGTGTACAGTGCAGTCCTGAGTATACACATACATAAATATCCACATACATTTGCTGAGTATTTTCCGAGTATTTGCCAAGTTTTTCCCGAGTCAAAATTTTTGGGCTTGTCAAGTACTCTCTGATTCCGAGTATGTGAACTATGCCTCAATCAATAAATCTATTACCTTGCAAGTTTAGTGTTGTTTGTTGTGACTTAAATAATATTTTTAGCATTCACCATCTCTATTGACTCTATGAGGATATTGGCTATGACTTTTGCATCCTTTATTTGCTTGTTACAATTAACCACCTTCCAACAATTGCCCCTTTCAGGCATATATTACAATGACATTAATTAAAAGTTGATTTTTACAATCTTTCCATCCATCATAAATGATGGATATTCTTGTTTGAGCCCATGAATCCTTGGTTGGTTGTAATGGTGCTTCTACAAAATGTTTTTTTTTTCTTGCTATTGAGATGGTATGCACCTTTTCAAACCTAAGATCTGTATAACCTTAAGGGTGTTTGAGTGATTGCAATCACTATTTCTTACCAATGTGGTGATCTCACTAGGTTGGAAGGAAGCCCATTAGCATAAATGCAACATGCAATGTATTCATTTGCAATGCCCCGTAGCTCAATCTAAAATGTCTTATCTAATGGGCCTTTTTTGCAAGAAAGAGAGTGATTGTCTTCTTGGAAAGACAATGTTGCAAAGAAAGGATGTAGGCGAGTCACTATTGGAAATGCCCCCGTAGGTGGTTTGCATGATCCTTTCTTTGCTAAATGAGGAGATCTTAATTTTGCTCTCACTTGCAATATCAGCTTCTTCTTGTTCTTTGATATATGAGAGAATTTGCTCCTTTGACAACCCCTTTTTATTTGGCCCTTGACAAGCTCTAATTTTGTGGTTAGTCATAGCATATAGGCGAGATATCCCTTGACTATACAAGGTCTTATACTTGTGGTGGCATTGATTACAACCTCAAAGAAAAGCCCCACCTCTAGGAAGCTGCCCAATTATCGTAACATATTGCCCTATTTATTCTTGAGTCCATTAAACTAGAACCAGCATTTATTTTATACGGATTTTTGTTCGAAAGTTTTTTTCTGAAAATGCAACCCTAGGGTATGTTAACTTAAAAAAAAGAAAACAAAAACAAAGCCAACAACAATACAAATCTATAATATGTTTAAAAGTAATAAAAGTGATTAAAAATTAAAAAAAATATCCAATATGCTTTTTTTTTTTTTAAAACAGAGAGAGCTTGGAAAATATCTGAAAATCCTTGAAAAAACTGAAATTAAACTTAGCTTTGATTGATATATCTCCTTGGTGCAAAGTAGTTGTTTCTTGTAGCACTTAGCAAACACACTTTATGCCTTTGTAATTCTTCACCACGGTAAAAGGAAAGTCAGCAAACTTGAAGGATGAAAAATGGTAAGTTGGAATGATAGAATATGTTTTTGTGTTGTGTTTATGACAACTGTGTTGGTGTTTAAATTCACACCTCTAGAATACGGATTTGAAATGGACAACTATGCACAGATAAACTGCTCTTCAAATTAGGAGGGGAAGCTCCCTCTTGTTGACGGTGTTGAAAGAAAGTAAACTAAAAACTAAGTTTCCTATCTTTTTGATCAGCTAGAGCACAAGGTTTATAAAACACAAACGCCGCAGCTGAGATTTTATGATTAAGAACTTTAGTTACGACTAACTTAAGCTAAAGACGTTTCTAACTTCTCAAGTAATACGCAGAGCAAGAGAATTTAGAAATGAACAAGGTTGATTATCGAACAAAGTGCTTCAATAAACTCTTTCTCAACATACATCTACACACTTCAATGTAAGCTGAAATTAAGATCACAAAAGCATAACACATATAATGGAAGTCTGAGACATTATACCAAGGCAAAGGAGGCTCATGATTTTATTTCTCAAACTTCTCGAACAAAATCTACTAAACACATGCTTAGAACAAGAGCTTGGAGCTAAAGAGGCTTGCAAAACTTGTTCTTACACAATAGGAACAACGATTACAATAACTACTTGTTGGCTAAAAGAGACTCAACAATTTGCTATCATAAAACAATTGAACAACACAATAACAAATAGAAGGAACTTAGGCTCAGCGTTTTGTTATCACTAGCATGGTTAAAGAAAACTAATGAGCAAAGGCTCTTATTTATAGGCAAGCAAAGGAGTAGGGAACCTTAAAATCTCCTTGCTTTCACAATCTAGGGCTTGCTCAACAAGCAAACTTTATTTCTAAATCTAGAAAGAAGATAACAACTAACACCTAAGAAAGCAGAAAAAGTAGGGACTGCCAACTATTACAATTTATCTTCTTTCTCTTCTTCGAAGAATGGATAAGAATTGCTCCAAGAATAGAAAGAAAGCGGAAAGAAAGCTTCTAGATGAAAGCTTGCTTTAAATCTCAATGACATCTGCTAAATAAGCAAGAAACTGTGTCCCGGTTCAGTGCATCTATCCCATCAATAGCAAAGTTGCGTTTTTCCAAGATATCTTCTTTATCTGCAGTTGATCTCAGGAAGTCTTCAACCTCATTGGCTGCTTTTTCAAATTTTGTTGACATCATGGCAAGGTGACTCATTCTCTCGCCAACTGTATTGCTGCTATTACAATTGTGAACAACACTCTGAAATTGAGTTTGCACTTTATCAAGCCTGACGTAGGAACCATCTTTAAGACTATACCAAGAGGGAATCTTTGTGACAAACTCATTGATGAAAAGAAGAGCTTCGATCACCCTTTGTCTGTAGGCAATAAACTCGTCGGATATCCTCTCGTAAGTTTTAACTTTGAAGACATGATGCCTTCTCCAAGCAAGGATCTACCTCTTGTGTTCTTTTGAGACCACTAAACCATAGGCTGTATCTAAATTAGCAGTGATGATTTCATGCCTTGGTTTTACCTCTGCCATTGATTGCTCAAACCCTTGGATACCTTGACGCAGCTCATGAGCGTTGTCTCTCAATTGAAACATTCGAGCCAAGATCTCCTTTCCTTTGACAATGAAACTCTCGATCCACTCTTGAGTTTCCTTCCCACAAATAATCAGCTGTCTCAACTGATGATGATCAACTGATGTCTCTAAAACCTGGGGCAGCAGCTGGGTTGCTTGTGATGAGCCGCAGATGAGGTTAGAAATATAAAGCCTGAGCTGCTGTAGTTCAGCCTTGAGGGATGCTTTGTCTTCCCCATCCTTGATCACTCTTTCTTGAAGGCTCTTAGATACAACTCTGAATAAACTGACATCTGCATGTCTGGTGTTTTTACCAAGGTTAGCCTTAACCATTATGTATTAAAATAATATTCTTTATTTATTTATTAATGCTCAACTATGTAAAATAATGTAAAATATCTAGATAAGATCGTCTCTGTTGTCCGAGATCTATAGAGACGATCTTATCTGAAGTTTCTTATAGAAACTTATTGCTTTTTCTTGAGATAAGATTGTGTTCGATCTTATCCTTGTACACCTTGTAAATTATTTATTGAGCACATTGCTCGTTGTTAATACATCGAATATTTTACCAATTACCTCTATAATATGGTATCAGAGCTCAGGGAATTAATTTTTTCGAAAAATTTATAATTTCTTTGAAATTATTTCTATTTCAAATTTTTCGAAAAGTTTTTGGAAAAATTTCGTGGGTTTCTTGTAAGGATTTCACGGTTGACAATCGAGACTCTTTCTGATCTGAAGGTGCGATTTTTTCTTCAGTTGGATGCGATTTGTGTTTTCATTCCAACCGCGATTTAATGAAGAAGTGGTTCTTGCGTTGAGTCGCGTTTTTCTGGAATCCTGGTCGTGATTTCTAAAACCTTGCGTTTTTTGAAGACATCCAGGCATGCTTTTCGTCTAGTTTTGAATGTGTATCTTCATGTTTCCTAGGGCCACGATTTTTTTTTTTTTTTTGAGTACGTGATCTCCATCCTTTCTAGTGCGCGATTTTCTTGAACATATTTTGTAGTTTTTTTGATCAGTTTTTAGCCGCGCGATGTCTCTTTTTGGTCGGGTTTTTTTCGTGGCGTGATGGTGCATCATCTAGTTTATTTGGGGACGCGATTTTCATTTAATCGTGGTCGCCCTGGCCTTTGTAAATTTCGTGCCGTGTTTCCAAAAGAATTCCTCCATTTTTCTACAAGTTTCTGGTTCTTTAATGGCAGACTAGGGTTCCAGATTTTTCGACTAGGGTTTTTTCCCATTTTTTGAAGTTGATTTTTTTTTCTAATTGTAGATTCTTGGTGGGTTTTTCGAGAGCTCAACTAGGTTGGTCTCCGAATTTTCTGGGTGCATCGTTTTCCGTGCCTTGAATTTTTTGCCATTCGTACATTGTACTTTATGTAGTATGTACCTGTACTTGAATCTACCTTTTTTTGCATTGGAATTTGTGCCTCGATTTTTGCGCATCCTCTTCTTAGTACCTCATTTTTTGTGCCTCGAAAAGCGTGAAGATGGCTAGTTTAAATAATTGGATGCTTGAGGGCAGTCAAAGATTCAATGGAAAAAATTACAACACTTGGAAGTAGCGGATGATGACAATCTTTGAATACCGCTGCCTTGATCAAATGATCCTTGGCAATGCTACTCGTCCCATAACGGTGGGTAAGGATCAGGAGAAGTTTGATGAGCAGAATCGTGAAGCGGTAAATGCTTATTAAACTTTCGGTTACTGATGATTAGCTCCCTCATATTCCACTTGGAAAATCAGCTAAGGAGATCTGGGATCACTTGAAGGGTTTGCATGAAACTTCTGACAAAAGCCATGCATTTTTCTTGAAGAATACGTTGTTTTCTATCATGATGGATGAGAAGACAACTCTGCAAGCGCACTGAATAAAATCCAGGAGATCAGAGATCAATTGGAGGCGATTGGTCGGAAAATGGAGGAAGACATGGTCGTGATCACCTTGAAGAGTCTACCGAAGTCCTATGAACACTTCATAGAGACTCTCAACATTACATCTGCTAATGTTGATCTCAAGTTTCCAAATTTGTGCACTATCCTCTTGCAGCAGGATCGCTGGAGACAACAGTTCGGTAGCAGTGAATCATCATCCTCCACGGAGTAGGCCTTTGTAGTTGAAACCCAGCAGAAGCATCAAGGGAAAGGTCAGCCTTCACAGCAGAAAGGCTCAAGTCAAACCTCCACCAGCCCAAAGAAGAAAAATGTTCAGTGTAACTACTGTCATAAATTTGGCCACATCAAGAAAGATTGTCGTGCTCATTTGGCTTTTGAGCAAAAGAAGCAGGGAGGGTTTCAGTAGAAAGCGAATGCGGCCGAGCACTCTGAGCAGAAAGAATCTGCCTTTTATGCACTCATGGCAAAAAGGCCAGCAAACCATGTCAAATCCTTTGCTTGGTACATAGATTTTGTTGCCTTGCGTCATTTCTCACATAGGCATGATTGGTTCACAGACTTTTCCCCTTGCACTGACTCAGTGATTTTTGGAGGAGGCGAGGAATACACAGTTGTCGACACAGGCACTGTTCAGGTTCAGTTTGGCGGGAGGGATCTCATATTCCTCAACGTGTATTATGTACCTGATATCGAGCTCAATCTTCTCTCAGTCAGTCAGATAATGTGGCATTCTCCCCAGATGAATGTGGTGTTCAACTCGCACAAATGTTCGATTGTAGATCGCGAGTCTCGCACAATGGTGGCCGTTGGGATAAAGGATCATGGCCTCTACAGGCTTGTGCACATAGGTGATTCTTCGGAGTTAGCCTTGGCAGCCAAAAATTCAATTGTCACCAGTCTTTGGCACCACTTGAACGTGCACTATCTCTCTCAGCTTGCTCGGGAGGGACTTGTAGATGGCTTACCTGACATTCAGACTTACCATTAGGGCATTTGTGGTGCTTGTCAGGCCGAGAAGCAACATCGCACACCGTTCAAAGATGGCGACTCTTGGCGAGCTTTCTAAGGTACTTCAATTAATTCATGCTGATATTTGTGGGCCTATGTCTACTGCTTCTGTAACTGGTTGCAACTACTTTCTACTCTTTGTTGATGATTATAGTAGGAAAATGTGGGTGTACTTTCTTAAGCAGAAATCAGAAGTTTTTAATGTATTTCAAAAGTTTAAGGCCTTGGTAGAAAAAGAGTCTAGTTCTTGTATCATAACTCTTAGGTCAGATAATGGGGGGAATTCTATTCTACTGCATTCTCCAACTTCTGTGATACTCATGGGATAAAATGTCAGTTGACCCCACACCCTAAAATCCTCAGCAAAACGGTGTTGTAGAGTGGCACAATCATACGATTGTTGAGATGGCTCGCTCCATGTTGCAACACATGAGTGTTCCTACCAAGTTTTGGGTAGAAGCAGTCAATACTTCAGTCTATCTTCTTAATCGGTCACCCACTCATGCTGTTAAGGGGAAGACTCCTGAGGAAGTCTGGACTGGTTGCAAACCCAGGATTAGTCATTTGAAGGTTTTCGGTTCTCTTGCATACGTTTGGATTCCAGAGGCCAAGCGCTCTAAGCTAGATTCCAAGAGCCAGAAACTAATGTTCACAGGGTACAGTGACAACCACAAGGCATACAGGTTGATTGATATAGACACTGATCGTCTTATCTTCTGTTGACATGTTGTCTTTGATGAGGAACGAGGTCCATTTCACTTTTCCTCACTTGTTCAACATTTAGAGGATCAGCCCCTACAGGCTCCTGATGTGGGCATCCGACTTCCGTTAGGTTCACCTGATGGGAGGGATGACGAAGACTTAGTCTTTGATGATGCTTAACCTGAGTTTCCTCTAGATGATAGTGAAAATCTCCCTGCTGAACCTGTTCCAGATCCACAACCAGATCCAACTCCTCTTGTTACATTTGATGTTGGCACTTCTACTCTTTGGCCGAAATGGTGGGTTAAGACTATCAATGATCTTCGTGCTGATGAGCTCATTGAGGGTAGATCATCCAGAAACAAGAGCAAACAACAATCTATAGTGAATTTTGCTCTCATGGCCAACATCCACAATGTTTATGAGCCTCAAACATATTTAGAGGCAAAAGGGATACTTGAGTGGGAAAAGGCAATGGAATCGGAATACCAGAGTCTTTAGAAGAATCACACTTGGGTCCTTTCTGATCTTTCTCTAGGGAAGAAGCCCATTAGCTGCAAATGGGTGTACAAGGTGAAGTACAAAGTTGACGAAACCCTTGACAAGTACAAAGCTCGTCTGGTTGCACGGGGGTTCTCACAAAAAGAAGGCATTGACTATGAGGAGACCTTTGCTCCTACAACCAAAATGAGTATCATACGGCTCGTCCTTGCCTTAGCAGCCCAATTTGGTTGGAAGGTCCATTAGATGGATGTGAAGAGTGCTTTCCTGAACGGTGAGTTGAAGGAGGAAGTATACATGACGCAACTTCCAGGTTTCAAAGTTGCTAGTCAAGAACAAAAAGTGTGCAGATTGGTCAAAGCACTCTATGGCCTAAAGTAGGCTCCTCGAGCTTGGTACATCAAGATTGATAAGTACCTCATAGATCATGGCTTTCAGAGGAGTCCATCTGACTCAAACCTGTATGTCAAGAATACTGGTAATGAGATCCTGATTGTTGTTGTCTATGTGGATGAATTGATTATTACTGATAGTTTGGTACATTTGATCACTGAGATCAAATAGGATTTGTGCAAAAATTTTGATATGACAGACTTGGGCCTCCTGCATTATTGTTTAGGTGTTGAGGTTTGGCAGATAGAGAGCAACATTTTCATCTCCCAGTCCAAGTATGCTTGAAGTCTTTTGGATAAGTTCCGAATGCAGGATTGCAAACCTGCCTCCACACCCATGGAAAAAGGGCTTAAGTTGTCAGCTAAGTCCGATTCACCTGTGGTAGATGAAACATTGTTCAAGCAACTAGTGGGCAGCCTTATCTATCTCACTGCCACTAGACCTGACTTGAGTTTTGCAGTGAGCTACATATCATGCTTCATGACAGCCCCCAAGGCTGATCATTGGGTAGCAGCGAAGCATGTGCTACGTTATGTGAAGGGCACTAGTGATTTTGGACTCTTGTACACTCAGAGTCATGATCCTAAACTCAGTGGGTTCACAGATCCAGATTGGGTAGGTTCAGTTGATAACAGGAAATCAACATCTAGGTATGTGTTCAGTTTGGGATCCGGTGCAATCACATGGACTAGTAAGAAGCAACAGGCAATGGCTCTCTCCTCGATAGAAGCAGAGTATCAGGGAGCAGTAAAAGCAACATGTGAGGCAGTTTGGCTTTGCCGGATGCTTGCAGATATGCAAATATCTCAAGCAGGTCCGACTCCCTTGTTCTGTGATAATCAGGGAGTTCTAAAACTTGCCAAGAATCCGGTCTTCTATGAGCGAACCAAGCATGTGGAAGCTCATTGTCATTTCATTCGGAAGTTGGTTGAAGACGGATCAGTTCGGTTGCTATATGTTCCGATAGAGGACCAGACAACAAACATTCTCACCAAGTCGCTCAGTCTAGATAAATTTGTAAAATTCAGGGGGCATCTTGGTGTAGTTGATAGATTGAGCATTAAGGGAGGGTATTAAAATAATATTCTTTATTTATTTATTAATGCTCAACTATGTAAAATATTGTAAAATATCTAGATAAGATTGTCTTTGTTGTTTTTGATCTTATATGAAGTTTTTCCTGCTTTTTCTTGAGATAAGATCGTGTTCAAACTTATCCTTGTACATCTTGTAAATTATTTATTGAGCACATTGCTCGTTGTTAATACATTGAATATTTTACCAATTACTTGTATAATATTATGAAGTCGTTCATATCAACTTCATCTCTGTTCTTGTCCTCTGAGGGTATTGTAGTCTCCATGACTATCTCACCATTAGGATTCCTATCAAAGTGAACTTGTTTCTTTGCTTTCTTCTTAGGAGGTTCCTGATAGATGTTATCAAGGTTGTCAAAATTTACCTGATATGAAGGTCTTCTTCTCACCCTTCCCAAGGAGCTCTCAAGCCAAGACACGGTAGTATCTTTACTAACTTCCTTGGGAGGTAAATTTGCAATTTCTTCATCATCTTCAATATCTAGGTCAATATGGATTGGTGAAGACCCTGTCAGTGGCATAGAATCATGTGCTAAGGGCCCTTCTTCTATCTCCTTCTGAGGTATAGGCTCTTCTGGAGGAGCTTCTGCTTCAGCTGTTGGCTGCTCCTGCATAACTATGCCTGAGAAGTCTAACCTTCTTCTTACATTTTTGGTGGACCTGCTACCCTTCACACCATCTTGAGACTAACTTACACCTTTCCCTTTTGATTGTGCTCTGGAAGAGGAGGGAAGTGTTGACTGTACCCTTGGCGGCTCTGTTGCTGGGATGGATTTCTTCCTTTTGAGAACTAGGAAGACCTTACTATATTCGACGACTTGCCTCGACTGAGAGGGATTCCTTATTAGCCCAATTGACTTGAGGAAGGGGCTGATCTTCAATTCGCTTTTGAGCATACATCGGTGTTGTGACCTTTTTCACACATCGCCCCATTGCAAATGGGGACCCTCGCTAGTTTGCTCTTAGGGTTTAGCATTGAGTAGCAATTTCATAAGTCTCTGATGTCTGGGAATTTCATGTCAAGGTCTGGAGTCATCATCCGAGCCAAGTTGGGAGTTTGAGCCTGAAACTGAACGTAAACGTCATAGAAGTGCTTAGAGGGCCTCGCAGACGAGGATCGCCTGTGCTTTCGCTCAATTCTGACACTTCCTATTTTTTAGGGATTCTGCTTTTTCGGTTTTTTGCTTTTTTGGTTTTTGGCATTTCTGGCCCAATCTGGAATTTACTATTTTTAGAAAGTTGCTTTTTGCTTTTTTCTATTTTTAGTAAGTTTCTATTTTTAGAAAGTACAGGGTGTCATTAGCATTTGAGTCAAAAGTTTCCATTTTTGGAACTAAAAAGCGAGCAAAAATCAAGCAAAGATCGAAAAATCATGAGAAAAGCAGAGAAAAAGCGCATGCAAAGCAGAGAAAGGCGCATGCAAGATGAGAAAAGCGAGGAAAAGGCGCATGCAAAGTCAAAAAATCAACTGGATAAGATCACGCCTTTGAGAGAAAATCACTGAAAAATCAAGAAAAAAGCAAGTAGATCATGGTGAAATTCGCCTAAGTCTGGAAGAGGTACGAACTTTAGAAAATCCAGTTCGAAAATCCATTGATCAAAGGGAAAATCCAAGTAAAATTAATCTATTTGAGGAAATTCGCATTCTTCAAGAAAATTCCAATTGGACAAAGTAAAAATCGACTAAGGCATGAAAAATTATTGAACTGGACTTTAGGAAATTGAGTGAAGTAAAAATTCCAGTTGGGAAGTGAAAAATCCAGTTGGAAGTCGAATTTTCTCAAGTTAGAATCGAATTTTTTCTAAGGCAAAGTCACTTTGAGAAGTCAAAATTCCAGTTGAAAAGTCAAGAAGTCCAGTTGAAGGTCGAATTTTGATAAAGGCAAAAATAAAAGAAAAACTTAAGTTTTATTTTAAAACTTAATCATCAAGCCAAAAGGGACGCCTTGTTTGAAAAGTCAAAGATCAGGATAAGATTGCTTTTTCGTTTTTAAAGCAAAATGCAACCAATGAGAGGAAGAAGTCGACCTAAATTAATTTGGGAAGGTTTTTATTATAAAAGATAACTTGAGAGCTCATTATTTTCATTATTTGCAAAAGTCGAACTTTCTTCACAGGCAAAGCTCTCCCAAGAAAAGACGTCTTTTTCAGCTGCAAGTGGATTTTTCTTGAGTTCCAGAACATTGAATTGGTTTTTTTCTCCTCCTTTCCGGATTTTCTTCAAACAACTGCAGGTTATCTTTGGCGATTTTGAAAGGGGAATTGGATTTTTCATTAAAGATTTGAGAAAACTTCAGTATAAACTTTAAAAAATCCAAAAGATTATTTAAAATTCCATGAATGCTCTTTGAAAATAATAAAGGCAAATCGATTTCATTTAAGAATTTATTCTTCATGCCGCCTTTAATCAAGTTCTGGACTTCTAATTAATTTTTCAAAATTTCTCCAGCCAAGAAATCGCCTTTTTGCAAATTTATTAAAAAATTCTCTAACTTCAAGTTTCTTACAGGCACAATGTCTTCTCCAAAGAACGTGGGAGGTGGAGTCAGAAAAGCTCAAGTCAAGGAAGTCCTGAAGGAATTTCATCCAGAATCCCAGTTATCCTCGAAGTGGAAGAAAGTGACAGATACAAACTTTGAACAATTTAATGCGATTCAGCACAAGAGAATGATGTTTGGCACAGAAAACGAAATGCCTACACCTATCGCCTCAAATATTGTTAAGTCTGGACTTCATCAAGCAGCAGGATTTCCGCCTGCAGTTCAGTGCAATGAGTTAATGGTTGAATGCGCCAGAAGGTACAATCCTCAAACAAGATCAATTAAAACTCCCAATGGAATCACCTTGGCCTATTTCACAGAGGATTCAATCAGGGAAGTATTTGGTATTCCCCATCGCCGGAAAATGTTGAACAGGACTCAGCAAGAATCACAGGCCATGTTCGATCAAGCCAAGGAATCCTGTATGGACATCATCAATTCCAACTGGATTAAAGAACCCAAAAGACATCGCTCCAAGTTGCCAAAGAGACTAATTTGCACAGATTTTAAGATAGAATACAGTGATATGATTCACATGCTGAACAGAGTTATGGGAACGTCTCAAGGAGCCTTCTTTGAGGTGTGGATGTTTTCATACGTGGAGGAAATCGTATTGGGAATGGAGGCTATAAATTGGGCGAAGTTAATAAGTGATAATATCGATTTCCAGTTGAGAAACCTTGAAAAAACTAAAACCTTCTACATGAGTTCTTATGTGGTTTACATTTTGGCACGGTTCACTAAGTACAGAGGACTGATTTGTAAAGGCGAAGTGGGACTTCGGAAAGATCAACTCAAATCATATGATTGTTACCCGCAGCTCCAACTACATTACAGGGACAACTTCAAGATAACAAATGACGCCTTCCTCATGTATATCACACGAGTTCTTCAAGGAACAGTGCAGAGGAGGCTATCTAAAGAAGCTATGGCAATGCTTGACAAGTTCGGGTCTTGGTTTATCCAGTTTCCGACATTTACTTATATAAGAATTCATGGATTCTCTGATGCTCCGTACAGACTTCCTCGATACCCAACAGACAAAATTGTTATGCTTGAGGTAGCAAGGCAACTAGCATGTGTAGACTCCATTCAGGCGAAGAAGAACAAACAAGGAGTGGATTTTCCGGTTGCAATTGGAAAAATGCTAGAAGTCTGTCCTTCGTTACAATCAGCCAAAACAGCAGGGGTAGAGTTGCAATTTTACAAATTCAGCACCTATAATCCAAGATCCGATTATGATCCATACCTGAGAATGCACGGGAAGAAGTCCCTTCATGTTATGCAGATCGAAGATTACTGGTCTAACCTGATGGACGAGTATGGAGTCAGGAAGAAGGCTTGGTCAAGAATTCCAGTTGAACTTGTGAAAAGGTGCGACTTGTTTCCTATACCTGACCAAGTGAAAGACAACGGGGACTACATTCACCCTCAGTTTGAACAAGAAAAAGATAGGCCTATCTTATTGCCTAACTGGACACAACCTGAGATGGCCAATTTGAACACATTGATGAAGGACATTTTTGCTTACTCAAGGGAATGGGTCGATGGTCAGATCAGCAAGTTGAGGAAGGAAGGAATTTCTCTTACTTACGCCACATTGAACAATAAGGATGGCCAGGAGGAAGCAATTGGCGAAAATCTTGATGAATCTGCATATCCTAGCAAGAGGAAGGTAGTAAGTGGAAACCTTCAACTAGAGGAAAAGGAGTGAGCTAATGAGGAATTGGAAAGTACGAAACAAAGGGTGACTGAAAATCCATCATCTTCAAGGACTTTGTCAGTTGGAGTAATTGAAAAGGTATCCGTTGTTGATATCGAGCCAAGCTATGAGCAAGAAATTCAGTTTCAAGAGTTAGAACAGGTGGATTCTTTCCAAAATCAAGCCTCCACGGAGTGTTTAGAAGGAGATGATACTTTGATGATTGAAGGTGCAGGAGATAATGAGATCCTTGAGGACAATGAAGAACTAGGAGATGAGGTAATTTCTGCTCTTAAAGGAATTAATGATGATGTTCAGTTAGAAGATGGGATGGAATTATCCACAATCCCAGATTGGCTAACTGAAAGTTTGAAGAAGAAGTCCAGACCACTGGATGAGGTTCAACCAGTTGAGAGCATACAGGACTTCCTAGAAAGGATTGGCAAGGCTAAAACGCCAAAGAGGCCTAAGAAATATTCTCAGATTACCAGGAATGATACAGGATCCAGGATCTTGCAGGTGGCAGTCCCGAAAGTTGACAAGCTAAGAGATCAGATTGCTCCTATGGATTATGAAGTTACAACGTTGGACATTGGGCCAACGACAATAGATCAGGATTTCCATGAGTTGGCAGACACTTCCAAAGCCATCAGGGAAAAGTTTGATAAAACAGAAGAGAAGGAAAGGTTGGAATTAGAAAATCTAAGGCTGATAGAGTTCATTCAGCAGCTAACAGCCCCTTTGCGCCAGGAAAATGCAACCTTTATTCCATCGTCATCTCTCACTCCGGAGTCTGTTGATGTTTTTGAGGCTATGAGGATTACGAGTCAAGCAACCAGGAGTTGGGTGACCAATATTTCAAAACAAATGGAGCGATTCTTGGAGAAGTGCGCCCAAACTTATGACAGATCTGCATTGCTGATAACTGAAGTTAGTCAAGTTGAGGACCATTGGGAAGATTTCCAGTATGTACAGGACAAAGTGATACCTCGTTTGAGGGTTCTAAAAGAAGTTTCCTTGCAAATTTTGATCCAGGAAGGTGTTATCGAAGAAGGAGCCTCATATGATTTCAGCAGGTGCTATTATTCCTTACTAGCCAAAAGGAAGACATATGATGGAATAAAGGAAGAATGTGCTGCTATACGGAGCACGATTGAGAAAATTCAGTTCAAAATCCTCACTTCTCTTGAAGGATTAACAGGACAAGAACACCATGATATGAATGGCTTAGACTTAGAAGGATTGAAGAAAAGTGTGATGAGCATTTACTTCAAGGAAGTGCAGATTATTACAGAGAACCAGCTTGATGATATGTCTTCTCTTTTGGCCTTCATGGAGAACTTTCAGAAGCAGGAGGCTAGATGGGAAGGAACTTTCACTCAGTGCCTGGAGACCTTGGACGTGATTGGAATGCAACTGGATTCTGTGCCAAATATCTCAATGGAGGAACTTGATTCTGTGTTAGCCAAATTTCTTGCATTTGCAGCTAGGGAGCGATCCAAAGGGAATTGCATTCTGGATTCCCACTTGCTCGAATGAAGTGCAAGGTGTCACCATTTTCATGCTCCAAATGGCGGGTTCTGCTTGTGCCACGTGTCTTTGAGTTTGTTATGCTTTTAGGGTTAGGGTTTATCAAATTTGATCTTGGTCGTTGATTTAAATTTAATCTTGGCCGTTGCTTTGTAATTGGGGTGCCTATATAAACCCCATTCATTTCATTTATTCAGGGAGAGACTGATGAGATTGTTGCAATATTGCTGTTTAAATAATAAGTGGATTCAGAGTTGAGCATTTATTATTTCTATGAGCCCGCATGGTTTCATTGATTTCTTCAAAATAGAGTAAATTTGTTTTCAAGTATTTTAGATGAATGAAAGATTGATAGTGTTGGAAAAAGTGGAATTAGTTCATACCTTTTTCAATTGGATGATTTTCAATTTGATGTGTAAGGTTAGTCTGAACATTAAAATTGCTTAATTTGAGTTCTATTATCTATATGCATTGGTCGAATTGATGGTGATATAGTGTAATAGGATATCTTTCGTAAACCCTTGAAGATTGCACCGTCTTTGTCTAGTTGTAGTGCCGTGCTTGGCGAAGCAAAGATTGGTTTAAATTCCATTATCCAGCATTTGTCTCCGAAGTTCATAGGATTAGTTCTGCATAAATCTAGTTCCTTTACCCCCCATTCCCTTTTTATTTATTTTTATCCTAAACTGAAAATTCCAAAAAACATAAGAGCGTTCAACGTTACATCAATCCAACTCCCTACTTTGAGTAAGTTCCTCATTTCAAGGTCCCTTTGTGAAACCAGCATATCACATCATCCATTGAGCTTGTCCATCCCCCAAACCGGAACATTGGAATTACCGTATGACCTTTCTGGCAATCTTAGCATAAGAGGTAATTTTTCAAGAGAGGATAAAGTTGCCTTTGGGCATTCTTCTTTTCTTTATTCTAAAGTGTTGGGTGTGTCACAAAACACGCATCAACAATCGGGAGAAGCACATCTTCATCATCATCTGATAACCCTTCAATGTCCTCTGATAAGCAGTCTTTCATTTGGTGAAGAGTGAGCCTGTTGTAACTATGCCTTTGCACCTCGAACTCATCTGTACAATTGGCCCAAAAATCTTCGAGAGCGGATATGTGAGTATAGTTTCTCTCTAGTCGGCCAGTGTAGACGCCATGAGGGTTATAAGATTGTCTCTCGCTGTAAGGCTTGAGACCAAGTTTGTTTGACTCATATCCCTTGATTTTAGCATCTGCTGCTGTCCTGCATGTATAGATTCCCAGTCCCAATGGAAAATTGAGGGCGGGTTTCTTTCTAATCCTCAAGAATGCGTGGACATCGTGTGCCTACCTTAAGAACTCCATGAAGACGACTTCATCTGATGGGTACCTTGGTAGCATGAGTGGGGCACCGAAATATCCATAGACTCTGAGATAGGTGAAAGTAGGAAACTGTATGAACCAATCTGCCCACTCCGCCATCGCTGCCCTGGCAAGAGATACGAACGTGCAATTCATTGTCTAGGTCCCGCACTGTGTACATCAGAAAAGCCTCATTCACCCTCTTGTAGTGATGTAGTGACTTCGTGAATTCCAACTGAGGATAGTAGTTGTAGATATGTTGTACGCTTAGTGATCCTTCGATGTTAAACCTTCTGAATTGACCTTGGTAGGCCATTAGGTAGACTAGGTAAGAAACCATATGGAACTTATGATACTGGAAATACTCTGTTATTTGCTGATGGAGGCTGTCACTGATCAAGGTAGGCCAATCATAGAACTCAGTCTTCTTCATGATGTGGGGTATGGCGTAGAACATCCAAGGCTGAAACTTGGTAGCATCTTCTGATCCAGTGACCCTGTTGAGCAAGGTGATTATGATAGCAATCTCATCTTTGAACTCGCCTTGCCTGATGTTCTTAGGCAAAGTATTATGCTTCTCCTTCATCCACCTTTGAGCAATCTTCTTGCTATATTTATCCTTGTGCATTTCCCACATCCTCTCGCATTCGCCCTTTGAGATAGTGACACTTTCAGGCCAAGGGGGAATGGGGAAACTTGCAAATCAACCTGCTATCAATTGATTGAATCTCCCTTATAGCCGGGTTGTAATGCTTGATGCAAGCAATTACGAACTCGAGACTCTGAACTGATATAGGAATAGACATTGCTGCGAGGAGTCCATAGTGTCCCAAGTTTCTAATTGAAGAGTTGCTTGCGCTCTCCAAAGCGTGTAGATCAAACATCGGCTTGATGTGATGCAAGTCCGTCTCAGCTGTTTTGATGAAATCATGGTAGAGAGCTAATTTGGTCTTGAAATCATTGGGAGTGTACTCCATTCTGAAAACTTTGAAGAATGATTGTAAACTCGCCTAGGTTCAGACAAGTTTTGAACAACTTACTATTTTTAGAATGCTGATTTTTCTTCCTCCAACTGACAATTTTTGAATTTTTTTCTAAGATATGGGTTTTGCTCAAAATTTTGTTGCAAGACAACCTAGAGCGTCCGTTTTTGAAAATTTTGAATTTAGACTGAAAAAGCAACAAACCCTAATTTTTCAATTTTTCATGAAAAAAGCTGGCATTTGGGTTTTGTTCAGAACACAATTAGAAATGAACGCAGTTGATTAGATTTGAAAAATATTGATGGCTGATTGAAAAAGTAGCCAACCCTAATTTTTGAATTTTTTTTGAAAAAGTTGTGATATGGGTTTTCTTTAGATGACTGATTTGAGAGGACCTAGATGATCAAAAATTGAATGCACTGAGGATTTCACTGACATGCAAATAAAAAGCAGCTGCTGCAACTTGATGAATTTCTTGAAAAAATCTTCAGAAGAATGAGATGACAAAACCCAAATGGCTGAAAATTGAAAATCTTGGCCTTCTTCAAAAATTTTATCTTCTGGATGAAAAAGCATGAAAAAAGCAAGGCCTTATGCTGCTGGTCTGAAAAATTTAATGAAGGATCAACAAACTTGAGTTTTTGAATCATGAAAAACTCTTCAAACTTGCTGCTCCACGCTTCTCCTTTGAATGCCACTTGCAAAAATAATGAAACTTACATGAAAGAGAGGTGTTAAATAGACTTAGGGTTTGAAATAGGTCTGCTTTATTTTGCTTTTATCTTCAAAACCCTAAAATTGGCTTGTTCAATGAACTTGGACATTCTCTTCATCTCATAATTTTTGAAAATTTTGAAAATTTCACTAAGGCATTGAAAGTTGGGCGCCCTTCTTGGCTAGGGACGCCCATTTGCTTCAGAGTTAGTATTTTTTGAGTTTTTCAACTTTTCTCAATTTTGACCCCCTCCTTTGATGTTGATCTCTGGCTTCTAGATTAATCCGATGAATGAGCTAGATGATTCATCGCGTAGCCTGACTGATTCTAAGAAGATTGTTCTGGAGGTGTCTCTTGCGAAAAACTTCATTTTGACCTTCAAATTCATGGGAGCCTATTCCCTCCAGGGGTGCCCATTTTGTCCAGAGTTAGCCATTTTTATGATTTTCAAGTTATTCCCTTCTCTCTGATCTTCTGATGAAATCTCGATTTTGGGGGCTATGCTGATCTGATTGATTGGCTGATAGATTCATCGAATAGCTTGACTGAAATCGATGGGGTGATCTTGGAGACTGCATTGGTGGATTCTATCATCCCAAGCTCCAAAACCTTGGGCGCCCTTTCTCTCCAGGGGCGCTCGACTTAAGCAGACTTAGAATATTTTTCAACATTTCTTCATCAACTCTCTTCTACAGATGATCTCATCAGATCTGGTGACCCAGAGCTTGGATTGGTTGATGGCTGGGCTCGTCGCAAAGTTGAGAAGTTTCTGAGAGGGGTCTTTTGGGAGTCTTATCTGCAGAAAGTTGAATTTGGGCCTTCAAAAGCTTGGGCGCCCTTCTTGGCTGGGGGCGCCCAACTTCACTATACTTAGCCATTTTACATAAATTTCACCTTTGCTTTTGACTTTTGAAATTTCACTCTTGTTTCACCCTCTGTTCCGCCTCCTGCATTTGACGACTGCCAACTCCGATTGATGTGCTGATGATCTCATTGGAAAGCCTGTTCAAATCTTAAGAAATCACGGTGTTGGTTCTATTGGCAAATTTATCTGTTTAAGCCCTCAAAATCAAGGGCGCCTATTTCCTTCTGGGGCGCCCAACTCCTCCAGACTTAGCCATTTTCTTGATTTCTATCTTTCAGAGTTTGAAACCTTCATTTTGTACCCTCAACTTTGATCTGAATTTGTCGGAGAATAACCAGCCAGATGCCCTAACGAAGATATCCATTGCGAAATTGACTGAAATCTGAAGAGATTGAGTATGCTAGCAAACCCTAACTACTACATTAGAACCCTTAAAAAGCTGGGCGCCCCTGGGCACCTGGGGCGCCCAAAGTTCCCAGACTTAGTCAAATTTTGATGATTTTCATGTTTTTCATTTTGACTTTTGTTTGGATCCTCCCTGTTTGATCTCAAATCCCGAACGACTGGATGATCCGATGACTCCACCATTGGATTTATTGCGGAGCTGGAAGAAAACTAAGCAAGTTTGCTTGGAGGCTTAAACCCTAATTTCAACATTTGATGCCCTAAAAAGATGGGCGCCTATCTTCTCTTGGGGCGCCCATGACAACAGTTTTAGAATATTTTTCGCAGTTTTCACCTTCTTTCCTCGTTCTTCGTGCTTGCTCGTGAACTCACCTTCTGTTTAGTGCTTGAGTGTTGAATCTGACGCCTGGCAGCCGACTAACCTCCATTGATGACTTCGGAGATCCTGATATGCTTCTAAAAAAAGCAGAGTAGACCCATTAGTGCAAAACTGATTTTTTTGAGATTCTGACTGCGCCAGCCTGATATGGAAGTATTTTGAGCCAATCAAAATCAGTTTGAACCCTCACGGACCAACTTTCTATTTTTAGAAAGTTTTGGCAATATCCGTTTCAAAAGAAACCTAGAAAAAACCTAGAAAAGGACTTTATTTTTAGGAAATTTCTAAAAATAGCAGTTTTCCTAAAAAGTAGGGATGAAAAACTGAGATCTGGGTTTTGTAGATTAGGTCGCTCTGAGCAGACCCAGATCATCAGATTTTGGAAATTTTGTGTTCTTACCCCTCATGCAAGACATGCACACCCAAATTTTGACCTTTTTGACAAATTTAACAAGACTTTCTCATTTCTTCAAATTGTCTAAGTGTAACAAAATTTTTGATTTGGGGTACAACAAACTGGGTAGTAAATAATATAACCCTGAAATGTATAAATCCCAAATAATAAGAGCTAAGCTACAAATTTTCTTGTGAGGAAAGGACTTCTCAAGGAAGCATGGATTTGACAGAACAAAAGCAGAAAATCATGAGACAAGACTAGCAATGTTGTAAGCATCAAGCCCTGGCCCAGAATGACCATCATTATCAGTGACAGTGAAAGGTACAGTGCAGGAACTAATAATGCTCATAGGGGAATGTGCAGCTACCTCATAAAAGAGTTATGACAGAGAGAAATTCGTAGAAGGTTTATAATTTATGTGAAGCTTGTGGCAAGTAGCACTCAGCAGGGTGAGAGTGGTAATTAACAAGTGAACTCTGATTCTGCCTTTTTCCCTACTTCCCATAAGTTTGGAATTTTACCTAGTTAGAAGCTAGGCACCATCCAATTTTGTTGAATACATACAGATGATGGAACTAAAAACGATCCACAAACTCATAAAATAGGACATTCCAATGGTAAAAACATCAACCTTGTGAAAAGGGGTTTTACCTGTTCGGTAAATATGATCCACATTTTTGAGAAGGCATTTTCAGAACATTTATATTGTGCATCATCTCTGGTCTGATATATATTTTCTTGCCTTCTTACTAGAGTATTGATTATGATGTTTTCATTTAATTTACCACATAAGATTAGTTATTTGTCTGGATGGTTCTTTTTGATAGCTACATTGTGAACACCATTGCTTATGAAGACTTTTCACTTATATTTTGATGATCAAGATGGGTAGTATGGTGACTCTTTACATGGATTATTACCAAAGAAATATCAAGGACTGCTGATTCTTCAATGCCTTACAGAAAATAATGTGCAATTTTTGGATTTCTGATGGTATTGCTAATTATTTAAGGTTTTTGGAATTTGCCAGGAAGAACGTGATGCCGTTTTAGCAAAGATAGAAGTCACTGAAACACAGCTAGAACAATTAAAACAGACAAATGTATTGAATGATGCTTTTCACATTTGGCATGATGGTGATTTCGGGACAATAAACAACTTCAGATTAGGCCGGCTTCCTAAGATACCGGTAAGTTCACCTCTAGAAGCAAAGATCAAAGTCTGAAGCATAGTCAAATTGGATGGATGATGCTTGATATAAGGTCTGTTTTTTGTCTATGGTCTTACACTCTATTATTAAGATTTCATTCAATTAGTGATTCAGAACATTTATTTATGAAGAATGTGAATTTTTAATAGAAGGCTTATGAAACCAAATTAATTCCATGGATACAGTATGTATGTAGACCACAGAGTTTCATCTAGAAGTCCAGGCCATAAATGGTTCAGATAGTCTATATTGACATGGCTTGAATTTTGTTTTTCTTGCTATTTTCTGGGATTAGAACTCTGGAAGAAGAAACTTCATTGTGTGGATTGCTTCCTGCAGGTTGAATGGGATGAAATAAATGCAGCATGGGGTCAAGCATGTCTCCTGCTTCATACGATGGCTGTGCATTGTGGCTGCAAACTTCCGTATCCTTAATATATTGTGGAGTTTTGCTCCATTTCTTAACAGTCACATGTTTTTCATGTGGTGACTGTTGCATATAATAATTGGATTTTGTAAACAATCTCAGTTGGTATTTTTTCTCTTTCCAAAGTGGTGCGTATGCAATCTTATATCATGGGATTGTAAATTTATGCCTTATAATTCCTTTCATAAAAAAAATTTGGAACTTGAGGTTTTTTGAATTTTCTATTGATTTTTCTTAATAATGAATACTATAGTTGTATCACATAAATTGGTTTGTTGAAGAAACCATATTCATTGTGATGAACAACTTCTATAAATTAAGGTCATTTTATTAAAGATAAAATTATTCTTCTGCAGGAAACTATCAGAGCTATCTCTAACAAATCATGACAATGGAACGAATTCAATTGTCAGTAGCTATTTTTCATGGCAATAGAAAATGCCACAAGAATTTGTCACCAGAAATTGGAAATGAGCAAAGAAACAAAAATATAATTAGACTGAGAAAAAAGCTTCTAAAGTTTTTAGAATAATAAATGTTTTGAGAGTCTATTTTACATCTGTGAGAATTCATGAATTTGATCAATCATCATACACCAAAAGATTATGATCATTCAACTTTCTAGTTGTAAAAAGGTACATTGCATTTCGATTCATCCTGGAGAGTTGATAAAGAACAAACAATTTGTTCATACAGAACATAAATTTGATGGCTGCATACTTTTAGTTTGATGGTTTCACCAGATGCTATCATTGAGTCTGAATGTAAATTATAAAATATGCAGCATGAAATCTAAACCCTAAACCCTAAACACCCCAACTAGAGACTGATTGAGCAGAAGCCCATCCCAATGGAGGGCTCAAGATTACAAAGTGAAATACTTCATAGCTGCTCTTCAATGACGTTAATTCTGTTGATGACTGTTCACTGTGCATAAAACAAATTATGAATATTACAACTAGAAAATTTTCCAAAATAACGTGAGATGAATTAGCTGTCACCTTTGAGAATGAGAGGTAAATCCAGAATAATACTTTGTTTTGTTTAAATTCTATTTCAACAAACAGTCTTAACTAGAAGTATTGGTAAGGGGAGGTGACAGACATTTCAAATTAAATTTATAAGAAGAGAAGATGCTATAGTGGAGGAAAGACGATGCCACTAAGTCATATACCATATGATTGCAATGCCCTTGGGTTAATGATTTGATCTATCACAGACACTGATTCAATGCCCAAAGGAATCTAGATGGATGCAAAGAAAGAAATAATATTAATGTCCATGAATAACCACAGTTCTTTGAAGGGACTGTAAAGTGCAACTTGATGGGATACCAAAACAAAAGGCTGTCTGAAAAGCGTGGAAAGTTTCTTTGTGGAGTCTTTTGTTGGGGATAATTTAGTGAGGGATTCTATTGGGACCCTCACCCATGCAAACAGTAACTGCGTACAACATAAGGTCTATGAAAAGCAATGAAGCCCATACAAAACAGATACCAGCCCAAGGCTAACCATGCCAAAATACTGACCTAACAGAAAAGTTTCAAGTAATTAATATGGAATTTCAAAGAAAGGGACCAAGAGAGACCTGTTGGTGCGTGTTTTATGACACAACAAACATTTTAGAACAAAGTGTCACAGACGCTCTATTCTCTCTTGAAAAACTACCTCCTATGCTAAGATTGCAAGTAAGGTCATAGGGTAATTCCAATGTTTAAGATGAATGCGGATAGGCTCTGTGGTATGGATGTGATTTGCTGTGGGCACAATTAAGATTTTGCAAGTTATTCGGAAAAGCGGAGACATAAATGCAGTATCATTTTGGATTTTCTGATTTTATATAAAAAAGGTGAAAAAGATTTAAGGGTTTTAGAGATCCTATACTATTCCTAAGAAATCAAGAGAAGACGAGGACTAAATGAAACCAAATAAACAATACTCTGTTTCGCCACGTTAAACGACAACTACACAGAGCAAGTGCAATCTTCTGGGAATGTGCTTGTGATTTTCACGTAGTGAATAATTACCATCAAATCGAACAATAATTATCCAAACAGAAGTTAAGCATCCACGATAAAGCTTAGTCTAACTTTGCACATTGAGTGAAAATCATCCACTCAAAGAAAGTATGAGCTCGGTTTCACTAATCTCCGTTATCAATCTATCATTCTTCTAACATACATTATAATTCAAATTTACTAAGCGAGAAAGAAAATATGCGACCATGCAACTATTCGACAATCAAGTATTCAAGGCACCTCATGCATTTGAACTTTATTATCAAAGTAGTGTTTTCACAACAATCTCATAAAAACTCTCTTTATTTCTACAATCTAACTATCTCAAATCTGCTCTAACTTCTTAATCTCCTCTATATCTTCTAATCTATCATCTATATCTCTAATAACCAATGAGAGAGTGAGGGGGGGTTTATATAGTTTTTCAGAATTACAATGAACGGCCGAGATTGATTCAGGATCAATGGCCCTGATTAAACAGAACTAAACCCTAATTAGGGTTTCTAAAACCTCAATCAGTTATCTGAAGAGAACTCTAGACATCTGGAGTGGCATCCTTATCCACTTGTGCGGCCTCACGTTCGGCGAATCTAGACACTATCAAGCCAACCTCTTCCATGGCAATGTTGGGCAGCACGTTGACATTGTACTCCAGCAAATCCAAGCTCTCGGCACACTTTGCAAAAATAGTCGCCCATGCTGGTTCCTGCAGCAAGAAAGAATTCCTGACGGCCATGAAGTCGAATACTTTGGTGAAGCTTTCTTTCATGATTGGCCCGGTGGTGGAGAAAATTTTCTGTACTTGTTCTTTTAAATTCTTTGGCCGCAAGTGTTTCTTTCGGACAACATCCTTGTCGAGCATATCTGCAGCCATTTCATAAATTTTACTCTGAATTTCCTTTGCTTGTTCTTCAACTTTGCCACCATCCTGCTTTACTTTTTCGAGGACTCCTCTTCTTGAGATCAGAGCATAATACCATCCATTGAAATCATATGCCGCTCCAGCTTCAATAACCTTGTCCCCAATCAATCTTTGCTTCGAGATGCCCTTCAATTCCCGAATACATGGGATGATCCTGCTTTGAATATCTTCGAGACTACTCCATGATTCTGCCAGGTCTGCAACTCATGATAGCATAAAGGAAGCCTGCTCATTTACTTGTGCCAACTTTTCTGCAAACGCCAACGCCTTTTCTCTCCTTCCAGCTATCCAGTCTTTAGCCTCCCTCGCTGTAGTTAACTCTTCTTCAAAATCTGCACTTGGTTCTTGTGAAGCATTTGGAGGTAAAGGCGCTACTTGTTCACCTTCATTTAGTGGCTTGGTCAAGTGTTGGATGTAATCTTTTAGGCGCTGAATTTCTTTTTTATATTCTTTCTTCTTGGCAACTTCTTTTTCTAACCTGGACTTGATGGTGGCCACAGAATTGTCCAAGTCCTCGACCTCTTGCCCTTTTGTTGTTGGACCCATGTCGATGGTCGTGATAGCATATTCATCAGGGGCAATCTCATCTTGGAACTTGTCGGCTGTAGGTATTGCAATTTGTACTGTGCGATTGCCAACCTCATCTCTCTGGATGGTGGAAAATTTCTTGGCCTTCTTCCTTGGGGCAACTTGCTCTAATCTTGCCAGAAAATCTGTGTCATTGTCCTCCTCAGGAACCTCTACTGGCGCCTTTCTTTTCAATCTTTCTTTCAGCCACTCTGGGATTGTTGGCTGCTCAATTCCGTCCTCCTGTTGATCTTGGACGTCTTGTATATCCTGTACTTCCTGTTCTTCCTGAATTTCTGGCATATTTTGAACTTCTTGGACCAATTGCATACCCTGAATTTCTTGGACGGATGGGTCATCTTGGATTCCTTTGAGGGCGGAAATCATTCCTTCCTCGAATTCTCCATCCATAATATCTGTATCATTATCTGATTCTAGGATTTCTGTGCTTGCTGGAGAAGGTTGATCATCATCTTCTACTTGTATTGGCTCCACATTTTCGACTGGAGAAGGGATCCTAGCATTTTCCAAAGATTCTTTATCCATGGCGAGTATTTCTTCTATATTCCTGGAAGTGGCCGACTGAAGGGGTTTAGACTTGTGCTTCTTTCGAGAAGGCCCTTCATCTACCATTTTATCCTTGTCTTGTCTTGCAGATTTATCAACTTCTTTCCTCTTTCTCGAGTTGGCGGCATCTGTTGGTCCATCTCCACGAGATGCACCGGCGTTTGAAGAACAAGACTCTGTATCGCCCATCAATTCGTAGGTGAATTGCACATTTCTTTGTCTTAGGACTTCTACCTGCCGATCTATCCACCACTGGGAATACTTGAAAACAGGTCGCATAAAAGTTGCTAGGTCACCCATCTAGGTTCAAACCATCTTATAGGGGGAAGTGGCTCATTCTCATTGAAGCCTGGCTGCACGTATATTCCATCATCTTGTAGTTGATCGGGTATTCTGAAAAGCTTCGGTTGCCCTTATCATGCTTAATGGTAATCTTGACCATAACCTTCTTCTTACGTCATATTCATCTGCTGCGTTGGCCCAGAAGTCCTCTAAGTCAACCCGATGCTTGTACCTTTCTCCGTCCACAGTTCTGATGTGATGGAGCGGATCAAAGTTGTTCCTGGATTTGTATGACATGAATGGATATTGTTGAATTTCCAGTCGAGCAACCTCTGCTGCTTGTGCCGTCGGACATGACTCCTCCATATTGCCGATGAAAAAAGGAAAGGTGACGGCCGCTTTCTGCTTTGGCCTTTGAATATTCTGATACGCCTCTAATTGCCTCAGCACTTCCAGCAATACCATCTTGTTGGTCGGATAGATAGGAAGTCTATAAGGATTTCCTGAGAATCCTTGGATCCTGATATAAGTGAACTTAGGATACTGAATGAACCAGAATCCATACCGACTGATTAGGCTCTTGGCTTCATGTGAGAGTCTTTGGTGCGTTCCGCCTTGGAGAAGCCGGGTGATGTACATCAAAAAGGCGTCATGAGCTCGCCGGAAATGAGACTTCTCTTTCAGTTGCAACTGTGGATAACAATCGTAGGCTTTGAGTTGCCCCTCGCCGTTGCCGACCACGCCTTTGCAGATCAAGCCAGGATACTTATAATATCTTGCAAGTGAATATACGATGTATGAGCTCATGTGAAAAGTTTTGGTCTCCTCAAAGTTGACTAACTGCTCGTGCAGGCTATCACTAATCATTCTGGACCAATTGAACATCTTGACTCCAGTGATTATTTCATCAATAAAATAGTACATCCAGTTTTCAAAAGGTGCACCATGGGAGTTGCCTACAATTCTGTTTAGTAGCAAAACGATGTCACCATATTCCTCTTTGAAATGAGTTCTAATCAATTTCTTTGGCATCTTGCCTGCAGTAGGCTTGGGCTTTAGTAACCAATTCTTGTTTATGTTGGACGCACAGAGATCCTGCTGGCTCTGATAAAGCTTGAGTGCATCTTGCTTGGTGCGGTAGGATGTTTGATTGTAAACTGGAATTCCAAAGGTTTCTTGGATTGCTGGCTCAGACAAGTAGGCAGGGACTCTTCCGTCAGGAGCTTCTATCTGCCTGTCTCGTGCATTGTAGTGTAGTGCGCATTCTACCATAAGCTCTGGACATTCTTTTGCTGGTGGAAATCTAGCTGCGTGGACGATTCCATTGCGCATCATCCTCATGGCAATTGGTGTAGGCAGACGTCCATCAGTCCCATACATCCTTTTCCTGAAGTCTTCAAGGTCAACGTGGCCAAGATGGTGTCCACAACATGCTCCCACTTGGACTTGATTTTCAACTGTGTTTGCACACCTTTGCTGGCGAACTTCATCTTTACCGTTTTGAAAATAAATCTGCAAGAAAAAGTAGAGAGAATAATCAGATTTTGAAACTTAAATCAGTTTGAAAGATATTCCAGCTAATTATCAATTTAGACTTCGTGAAAAAAAATCAAGCTGGAGAGAAAATAAATGGTGAAGTTTCATGCCAAAGTGAAGTGGACAAAGCAAATCTGCCTGTGACCTCTGGAGAAGTGATCACAATCACGATGCAAGCTGAAAAAATTTATTTCCTTCACTTTGCTGCAGATTTTCTCAACCTTTTGCCTTGACAAGTTTCTTCTCACAACTTTTCTTCTCAAAATCGAATGATTGTGCAAATGACAAGCGAAATCAATTATAGAGGTGAGAAAATCGATCTTTTTAGCAAATTTGCATTGTTTCCTTCGAATTGAGTTTAAACTCATCTTTCACTTCGCTTCCGGGTGGCAAGTTATATCTTCAATGATCTTGTCCGGGAAAGTTTCCAATTTCATCGCCAGTCCAACAAAGCTCTTTGTCTTTCTTTCCAATTTCGAATTTTTCAAGACTTATCCTTTTGGGTGTTGGAAAATGAAAAATTAAAATAATTAAAATAATTATTCCATGTGTCAATTCCAACCCATTCGTTTTATGGCGAATTATTTTTGTCCAAGGCAATTTGATTTTCAAAATTTTCCTGCCAATGCCTTAGGCGAATTTTCATTTTGTCCAATTTTCTTGCCATGATCTCTATCGTCCAATTTATTTGGCCATGAATTTCTATCCTTTTCCAAAATTTATCTAGCCATGTCCAACTTTACCTGGCCATAAATCTCCTTCTTGTCCAAAATTATTTTGTCATGTCCAATTTTATTTGGCCATTTGCTTTTCCAAAATTTATCTAGCCAAAATTCATTTCATCTTCCTAGACACTTTGGATTTGGACTTAGGCAAATTTTCCTTCTTTTTCAAGCATGGCGAAATTTTTAAATTGTCAAACATGTATTTTCATTTTCCAAAGGTTTGTACTTAGGCAAAATTTTAATTTTTTCACATTTCTAAACATGGCGGACTTGGCTCATTTCTTTGCCATTCAACTTTCGCCTTGGTTATGCCTTAGCCACTTTATCTCTTGCCTTAAGGCGGACTTTGTCTCCTCTCTTGCCAATGTCTTTTTAACTCAAGGCGGACTTTCCTCTATGACTTGCCATCTTTTCATGTCCAAGGGCGGATTTCACTAATTGTTTGGCCATTTTAACATGTGGCTGGGTGGACTTCCTTTATGGCCTTGCCATTGGACATATGAACATAGGCGGACTTCATTCATTTTGATGCCACACAAGGGCGGACTTCATTGAATGTCTTGCCATTTTCTCTCTAGCTCAAGGCGGACTTCAGCCTTTGGATAGCCATTTCATTGCTTTGGAGGGCGGACTTAGCCAATTTCTTTGCCACTTCACATTTGTCTTGGGGTGCACTTCAGCACATGTTAGGCCACACAAGGGCGGAGTTTGACCTGTGGCTTGCCATTTAAGCTTATGGCTTGGGGCGGACTTTAGCACTTGGCTAGCCATTTGGAGGGCGGACTTTAGCTCTTGTTTGTCCATTGCTTCATTGCCTTAGACAAATTCCTCTTTTCCATGGGCGGACTTCATAGTTTTCCTTGCCATTGCCAATCTAGCTCAAGCTTCTTGACACTACCTTCCCTTTCTCCATGCTGAGTAAACTCCATACTTAGGCTAATTTCTCACAAACTTCAGTCTTCTCCATGAATTCTCAGTCATTACCTTGCCATGAATGTTCAGATTTCTCATGAGTTTCTCAGATTTTTCATGAATTGCTCAGATTTCTTGATGAATTTCCCGATTTTTCACCAATTTGTTGACGGATTCATCATCTTATTCATCATTTTCTGTGCTTTTCACCAGATTTCTCTGTGATTTTTTACCAGATTTCTCACCATTTTCGAACAAATTTTCCAGATTTTTTAACTTTTTCTGTGATTTTCCAGAATTTTACCAAAATTTCAAAAAATTTCGAATCGATTTTCTGAGAGTTTCGTTGATCTTTTCGAACTTCTGAGTGGATTTTTGAAACTCGAGCCCCTTCCAAAGATAGAAACTTTCTAAAAATAGAAATTTTCAAAAATAGCAACTTTTCAAAAATAGACCCTAAAAAATAGGGATCCCAGAATTGCCCAAAGTGCCAAAAAAGTAGGTCCTAAAAAATAGGGGGCCCGGGGTGAGAAACCCTAAAAACTAGGAGGTGTCGGAATTGACTGAAACGACAGTCGATCTTCGTCTCCCAGGCCTTCTAAGCGTGATGGCGACGTTTATATAGTGATCCAAGTTGAAACTCATTTGCTTGACTCGGGTGACCATTCAAAATTCAGACTCAAAACCCCCAAACGGAGAGCAGACAAAACGAGGCACGCGAAAGCAAAACCCTAAAAGGAAAACAACAAGGGTCCCCATTTGCAATGGGGCGAGGTGTGAATTAGATCACAACAAGACCGACATCAAGGCATAATAGAACAACTAATAGACCCTGCAACAAACCGAGAAGCCAAGAGCAGCTGAAAGTATCAAGGAACTATAAACAAGAGAGAACATTAAATGGGAGAAACTTTCCATTTGCTGACACCACCACAACACCTGCCTGAGAGATTGACACCACCCATATGCTCTTTACTCTTCCTGCGAAGGAACTTTGGTTCGATAATTGGCTATGTTCCACCGAGTTTCCAGGACAGGGGGACAGCAAAGGGGACAGATATATATATATATATATATATATGGAAATTTCAAATTTCAGATATTCATATGAATAATGAAAACAATGAACGTTGATAAAGTTGCAAATGTAATCATATTGACATATACATTATAGAATCAAAAGTACTTAGTAAAACACAACAATAGAGTCACATGAGTGATGAGAGTCAAACATCAAAATTGATCTTACTACCTGTGATTTGCTTGTGTGTAAATTGATTTCTCATCATTCTGCATTGCTGACTTTGTGGTAGTATAGACTATCATGGTCTTGTGGATGTTTAAAATTGTTTCATTTCATTAAGACTATTTACCTTTTTTAGGCAGTGTTTCTGGAAATGCATGCAAGTGATAATTTGACACATCTAAGCAAAATATAACATGACTGGTTTGTGTAAATATCCAAAGCTGAAAAGAAAAGCAAGTAAAATTTTATATCAATGTTCGTAAATGAATAATACAAGTGCCAAAAAAATATTGCTAGCCTAGAACAAACAAGAGGGAGCACATCTTCGCCGGTATTGGCATGGTATGATGGTTTATAGGTGGCATTGTTGTTCTTGCCACCAAGGTTCAAACCCCTTTGGGGTGGTATTGTTGAATGGTTGTATCCGGTTCATAGCTCCGGTCAAAAGCGTTTACCCCTTGAATAAAAAAAAAGAGAGAGCACATCTTCAGTGAGTGATACAAGCTAGTTGATGACGAACAAATGAGGCTTGCCACCAACTGAACCAAGGAGAAAGGAATAATTATGGGGGCTTTTCAGAAAGGATTATCCTATTGGAATCTTCACAATATTCCATATTATCTGCCATCCAAGAAGAAAAGGCTTCATACAATAGTGACTTTGCTAACCAACTAGAGCAAAGCCTCTTAGAAAGACCTTGGATGACCACCGAAGAATCCCTGTATATGATAAACTTCCAACACCCATGCACATAGGCATCATTAAGACCTTCCAGCACCGCATTCTATTCTGCCTCATAATTGGTTTCAGTCCTCAAGAAGAAAAAGCCCTTAGTCACAATGCAATGTTGATTGTTTCTGATGATGACTCCAGCTGATGGAAAAGTAGCCATGTGTATCAAACTTTTTTTCGAATGCATTTCTGTTTCTGAAATGTTTCCAAGGCCAGAAAAAGTCCCTTCACTAGAGTCTTCTGCACAACTAAGGACACATCCTCTATAATAGTCTGTGCATGAAAAGCTAGAGAATTCAGCAGAAGTAATTATGTTGTGCTATAAAAAAATTATACAGATCCATAGACTTGGATGGGAACATGTCATGTTCAAACACATACAAATCTGAAGGGACTCTTACTTTGATGGGTGCCTCTAAGATAAATCTCCAATTCACTCCTTATTTACAGAATATCTTCGAAATCAATTTGATAACACACATTTAAAAAACAGGAATATTGTCTTTCAAGAACTGGAATTGATACATAATTGTGCAAGTTGTGTTAATGAGCTAACTGACAATTCAAAACCAATTAGTCTTTTCAATATTTAGCAACAAGAAGTACATCTCAAACTGTCCCTACAGGAATTCTTGCCTGAAAGTCAATGAAAAATCAGTAAAAGATTTTTCGGATGAAAATCAGTCACAGTAGATGACTGCAGCCCTTTTCATGGTCTCCAGTTCTTTTACTGTAGTTTTACGTAGTCCAAAAAAATCTGATTTCAGCAATGAATTTGAAATTAGGACCTCAGAACAATCTTTTTTTGATGGAGGATTTTATATTATCCACAAAGAACTTTTAGCTACCCAATATGGGAGCACGAGCCATTAGATTGAAACCTCTTCAGCTGAGAGCCAAGGACTGAGGGGTATCCATTTCGCAAAATTTGCACAGGGCACGATCACAGCTTCATCCTTTATAATGTTGGGGCCTTGCACTCAGCAAGACTTGATATCTGGTGGGCTCATCTAGAACCATTCAACTTCACTAGCAGATCAAGGGCCCATTGACCAGACAAATCTTTTGAATTATGAACTAAAGCTTTGACATCTCTAGGGTTTGAATGCCACTTCATGGTAGAGTCCATTTGCAATCTCTTGTGCTATTGTTGCTTCTTATGCCTACTGTCCTCACCTTTAACAATGAAAACCCAAACACATTCTAGATATGGACAAAATCTATGTGACAGACGTCCCTGATACCTTCAATCAAGGCTGGGACTTGGAATGTTTCTTGGCATGTTTTCTTTCAAGAAGTAATAGAAGTAGATATATTGAGAAAAGAATCGTCATTGCATAATTCAAAAATTTGGACTTGGCAGATCCAATATTGACTCAGACTCAGCAACTTGGCAAAACTATGGAAAATTTATGAACATTAAAATACATATAAATTTGTTAAATAATCTTTAAAAACATGAATAAAACTGAATTTACAGAAGTCATAAGTAGTTTTTCCTTCATTTATATAGTAGAAAATAAGTTCAATAAACATCTGTCAAAAACACAACCAAAACATTTCATTGTTTGCTTTCAAAACCAGGGCAGAACCCTGGGGGAGGCAGACCCCAGTGGGTATGAGGGATAGCTTTAGACTCATGAGTTCTTGACAATTTTGTGAACATGTTGAGGGAGTGAGAGCTGAAAGAAAAAATTATGAAAAATGAGTCATTATGTGACATTGGAAGAGTTTTTCCCACTGACATGAGTTTTGGAACTTTTTGGGAGAGTAACTTGCTTAGTAAGTGCCAAAAATTTGCAGAAACTCGATGAGTCTGAGGTCAAGTTACTTGACATGGAAAATTTCTTGCAAGTTCTTGGCAAGCTTTAAATCTATGCATCATTGAAATCTTCTTGATTGTAATGTTGACTAGTGCTTTTAGCAAGGAGACATTCCATCCCATTGGTGAACTTGTAAGCAAAAGTTAATACTCCGGATTTTCAACTATGATAATATTTTAAAACGATACCCATAAGCAAGCTTATTAAAAGTCTTGAAAATGTTCTATTGTTGACAATGACAGAGGTGATACATGTTATATATACCCATTTGGATACAACAATTTAAAAGTTCTGCATAGCTTACTAGTGTTCTTTTCTATAGCTATTATGAATGGAGAGTTGAGATGCTCATGAAGAGTTCTTCAATTAGAAAATTGCAAAATAAAACCGATAGTGTATCATAATATAAAAATTTGTATCCATGACAAAATATGATGTCTCAGAATGGGCTCACACAATAATATGCCATTGCCGAGGCTGATCAGTTTTTGAGGGGTTGTAGGTGTAGATTAGTAAGTTCTAGCTAATAATAATGTAATATTGCTTAAAAGAATTGCTTCTGACAATATAGATTGAATTAGAATTGTACCCACTGCAGGGTGAAAGAGAAGATTGCAAACTGTGCCAAAGCTTATTGGCCTAACAAAAACTGAAGCATTATCAAATTAACTACATTATAAGATTGGGTGCATACATTTCATTTCACAGTTTGATGCTTTTGTGAAAATATGTAATGCACTTATTTGATAATCTTTTGGAAATTGTGTGTAGGCACACAAGTACCTATCTACTTCACAGACCTACTAATGATGGTGTGTATTCATACCACCAACTGGCAAAATATTTAAAATTTAACCATTCCTAGAAGGCAGATTAGCTATATGTATAGAAACAAAGATAATAACTATATGTCTGGGACCAATGCTACACTTTTCATTATTTATCAATGCAAAGAATTCATATTTCTAATTTCTTCAATGATGCTGTTGGATTATAGCTTCCCTGTTGTTCCTTAATTCAGTTATGAAAGATATCAAATTATTCCGATGGGAAGTTATCCACGTATGGCTGATAGTAAAAACAGTATCTATGAACTGTAAGAATTTATTGCTTTGACATTTTAGCTTACAATATTTTGAAATGTTCAGAATATGAGTCGCGCAATAGAATATATTTTTTCATTATAGATTGTATTTGGTTGAAAAAATGCAAATTTTGTCAGTAGCTTGAATGTTATTTTGCTGAAGACAAGTTTGTTGGTTGTCTGCCGCATAATGGTTGTGTTACTGTTTATGTTGGAGTATCTACATCATGATGGACTAATAATATGCAGAGATTGCTATTAGATTATTTTTCTTCATTATTTTCATAAGCTGAATAAGTAAAATAACATGAAGATAATATGTAATTTTTGGTGTTTATTCCAGATGGGGAGAGGTAGTAGAAAATTGATAATGTCATCTACAGAATTCACTCACTCATAATTTCTAAGACTAATAGAATGATTTTTTTTACTGGCAAAATCCTCTTGCATTGTTTCGTTTGGCTTAGATGCCACGATTGAGGGTTACCTCTTTTGTCAAATTTACCCAGGATTTGCACCCACCCTTATCTGAAGGGGTTATGTCACACCTGGAATTGGATGTTATCGTTTACATGATTGGGCTTTCAACATTTGTACATTTAAGCATGTAACATGTCTTGTTTGGATTTGAACACTGGTCTCCAGTTCCAATATGAAAGCTCTGCTAATTTACTACTGGAGCTCATACCATTTGAAAAAACTAATATAATGCTTTATTTTAACCCACTAATTTTATTATCAGAATACAATTAGCAGTAATAACATCATCATCTCCCCACTTAAAACTTGAGAATCCCACTGTATGGGAAAACAATATAGTGGTGTCGGTAGCATTACAAATTGTGTTTTTGACTGTTAACAATTTTCCAATGGCATATATATTCTGAAAGGCGTCCAGTTTCCAATGTTGGAAATGAACAGGAATGTATAATAAATCACACAAAATGGTTTTTTAGGGAAGACTATATTGTGAATAGTGGTGAAACTGGCAGAAGAAGATACTTCTTTTGCTGAAACTGAAGAACTAACAATATTTAACCACAGGGATGCCTCAAAATATTGGTTGCTTCTATTGTTTGGGGTATCTTAAGCCATTGCTTATCCAGACTCTAAAGTGTTTCCAATCCCAAGATTATTTTATCAATAACTTAGTATAAAACTCAATTCATCTTGCTGAGGTGTCTGTAATGCTTGGAGCACATGGTATGAACTTTTCAAGTTTGCTAACTTTGCTACTACTGCTTAACAAATTACCTTTGTTTTCCATTTAAAATTGTTCCACAATGACTTTCACTTTTCCCTTTGCACTAGAAACTGTTTTGTGCTATGTGCTTCTTACCTTTTATCTTGTCCAATTTTTTTCTTTACTTTTTTTGTGTCATTTTTGTATCTAGTGTTTGGTCCTTTAACCTCTGGTTGTATAACCCTAGAGTTGCAACAACAATTATTTTTCTAAGTTATCTTGTTATTCACAACTCTCAGTACCCTGCCCTAATGAATTTAATCAACTTGCAGTAGTATTAACTGTTTGATTAACAGAGCAAATTAAGCAAATAGTAGGGCACACAATGAGCATAACACACATGACAGATTTTGTCTGGAGAAAATTCAAATGAGTGAAAAATTCCAGGAAAGTATGCAATTTAGCATTTTATTCAGTACATCAGTGCTAGTAAATGGAGATTAGCCAAATTAACGGTCCAATTAGAGCTGTTTCTTTTCCCTGCAGTCTCTTTTGTTCTCCACTCTGCTCTTTGCAACTCACAAAAACCTTGCACACTTCTCCCTCTTTCTACTTTGCAACTGAAAGTGCCTTTCTTTAGTCAACCAACCCTTACACCATCCTCCTCTGCCCTATATTTTTCCCTTCTTCCAAGCTTAGTGTAACACTCTACTTGATCTACAGTTAAAAATGTAAACCAACTACCAACTTTCAGCTGAAAGAGCAACTAACTTGATTCAAACTAGGGTTTCCAAATCGATTTCAACTGAATCAATTTAAATTCCAACTAACTTCTAAGTTTTCAGTTTCAGCGGAATTGAAACATCTAATTGTTTCCACCAACCGTTTCACGGAAGAACAATAACTAAATAACTGTCAAACTAGGGTTTTCCTTGCAGTTAGATGGAAAAGAAAATCAATTCTCATGTCGTTACATCATACCATTCATCAACTACTTTTAATTTTCCATTTTTAGCTGAAACGAAAACTATTAACTGTAAACATATAACAGAAAATTATAGAAGGATAATAACTACTTTTCTTTGCTTCCAAAAAGTAACGAACAAATACTATAGCTATGAAAAAAATGTATCAACTGTCATTCTATGGTTTAAGAAATGGAAACTAACTGCCAAATTTCATCCGGCAATACTAACTAACTAATCCATCTACGGTTCCCATTTAACCAATTAACGAACTGAAGGAAAAAAATAACTTCTCTTTATTTATTAACTAATTTTAGATCTTTCATTTCAGCTGAATGAATCGAATAACTGTCTAACTAAACAATTAACTTAAAAGAAATAACATTTATTGCAGTATTAATGGTAATCTTAAATTGACAAATGCATGTACTTGAAATTACATTTTGACATCACCATCATGCTGAAATGCTTGAACAACTTTATCATTGAGAGAAAGAGAAATATCATCAATGGTTTTTCTACCCAACCAAGGTCTGCTGGTCCCCCGAGTTTCTTCATCTGAAGAACTTGACCCTTCATGAGGGTAATCAACATGGATCAAATTATCATCATGCCTTTCTGAGCTTGGTGTCATGGACCTATATTGCTGGTCGATCCCTCCTCTGTAGGTACCTCCTAACCAGAAGGATCATTTTGACCAGAAGTATATCTGGTTCATGATAGCTGACCAATGCCTAACTGGCATCATACCTTGGCCAAGGATTTTAATATTTTTGGCACTCCTGTGCCGATAATTTTGGCACTATTGTGCCGTCAACACTCTCACCCTTGCTCGACATGATAATACTAAGATCAAGGTCTAATTTTACATTAGAAAGTTTGATTATCATTCTTCTTAGTTTGAGGTTATATCTTAACCATAGGATTTAACATCACAATAATTTGATTAGGAACTTTTTTTTTAAGATTAAGCTATTTTCTTAAACCCTTTAAGAGAGATTGGACTCTTTTATCTTTTCACCTCTTTAGTAGCAAATTGCTTTTACAATCAAGGAGAGTTGAATGATTTGATATCTGCTGAGAAGGAGATACCCTCAGTCCCTTAGCAAAGGTAAGTCATAAGATGAACATAGCTGAAAAGAAGTTGCTCATATTATCATAACTTGATTTAGAATCTTTTCTCTTAGTTAAGGTAAAGCTGATACCATTAAGCATTTATTCATAAAGAGAGAGAGAGAGAGAGGGAGAGAGAGAGAGAGAGAGAGTCTCGGCTCAACATCTATCACTTCTTTTAAGACTACTGCCTTCTCTAAACAAAGGATGTTTTCATTGAGCACTTATGTACTGAACGACATATTCAATTAAGTGGTCTTACAAATTTTTTCATTCAACTTCATATTTTGGACCCAAGTTCAAATTATAATGACAGGTTTGAATTTCAATTTCTTTTAGTTTCAGGTTAAGACTTAACCATAAAGTTCATACAAATGACAAGAGAGATTTAAGACATCATTTAAGTTTCAAGACTCTCATTTTAGTACAAATTCCCCAAAAATCTAGATGAAACAAGGTTAAGCACATGATCGACTTTAGGGAAAAAGAATTTGACTTCACTAGTCAAATTAAGGTCTTAGAATAATTACAAAAGTTTCAACAAGACCCGAGTACTGAATATATTCAATGTATGGCCAAAAACTCTGGCAGAGACGACTAGATGAACTTCAGACAAAGTTCAGGTTCAGGTTAAAAAGAATAGATTGTAAGTTTTAATTCAGATTAAACAAGAACAAAGTGCAGGGAGTAAGTCCAATTCAAATATGAGGTGACTGAAAAATGAAAGTATAGTTGGACAACATTTGGCCTAATCTTCGATTTATCATTTAAGAGGAGACAAGAGATTTCGAAGGAGAAGTTTATTTATCCTCACAATATTGAAGACCCTATTAAAGAAAAGAATTACAGATTCTTCTATTCCTTCGATTGGTCTTAACTCATAGATATTCATTAATCCGTAAGAAAAACCAGAACTTTTCAATGGATGCTAGATTTACTGTTCAACGCATTATGTGCTTGAATGAAAAATGTAAATCTTGTTGGGATCTCCAGCTGGTTTCTTCAAACATTGGTGTAGAAGTCTCGATCTCAAGCTATAGAATCGCCTATGCCCAATGGTGAAGACCAAGACAGTCGCCACCAAGAATTCGTCTAAATGGAAATAGCACTCAGAGAAAATTGGAGAAAGAGCTGACAAGTCATGGTACAAGAGTGACGCTGGCATGGAATGACGAGAGACTCATTGATGAATGCAGATGATTCACAGATAGCTCACAATGGTTGCCATGAAAAATGAGTTAGAGTCAATCCCGTGAAAATAAAAATAGAAAACAAATGCCTTCCCTTCTAAAAATCCTCCGCCCAAGACTTCAAGATCCACGCACATTTGCCTGGCTTCCCCATCTTGGCCATTTCAAATCGAGGCCAGCAAGAGAGTGACGAGAAACTTCTTCTAGCCAACACCGACGACCCACTCCACAAAATTAAATTAATTTTTAACTTAAAGCCTTACATAAGGTTTATTTTTAATTCGATAGCAAATGAGTTATAATTTTATTGTTGATTTAATAGTTTATAACTATTATAATTTTACAAAAATATAATTCGAGAATTGATTACTCAATTTTAATAGGGTGATTATTATTTAATAATTAATGGACGGTTTAACTATAATTATATCAAATCACTTATGGCCAAGTTATGATTGTTGATACATTGTTTTACACTGACTCGAGGTTTGATGACAAGTTGATCCATTGTTAACCACATCCTCTCCTTGATGATATTTCCTTTTCTCTCATGGCGTCGGCAATCCTGCATTCACTAACAAGGATTATGGTTAGATCGTTTTCAATGTTTATATATATCTATATATATTTAAATATAATCTCATGATCACATTCATTTTGACATGAATAGAGTAAAACACTCACATATATAAGAAAATCATACACAATTGAAATCATGAAATATAAACAATTATTCTTCCACAATTTCACATTCTCATGAAAAGTAGTTACTTGCAACTAACATAACGACCATAATTCCATTGTCATAAACATGTTTAAGTTAGAAGGCATGTAACACTTAGAAGACCAATTGTTTTCTATCATTATAACAGTTAACCTTGGCAATTGGATGGTTGTCCAAGATAACTGTTGTAAGTGGCTTTTTACACCTGCATTGGGAAGACAAAACGACCTCCTTCCTAATGGCCACAAGTGAAGGGAGATAATGTCACTGCTTAAGGGAATGAAAAGAAACGTCATTCCAATTTGTAATGGTCACTGATCAACTCAACTGTCATCGCCCAGGGAAATAGATGGCCTTCCATAAATGCACAAGGTGGTAACTGTCCTAGCTGGTATTTCCCAGTAATAAAAGATTCGCATGTGGCCAATACAAGAACATCAAGCTGCTTATGAAAGACAAACTACTTCCTTCCATTTTTCTATCCTAAAAGAACTCCCAATTGCTACAACTTGCCCAAAAATTGCTTGCAGCAATGAATATATTCATTGGTTAACCCCATGTGCACCATGATCATGTTTCAGATCACCATTGAATCACCTATAGGGTTTAGGTCCAAACATAAATCTGCTATCTTTCTGTTCTTATACTTAAGCCCAGCATTACCAAAACCAATATAAATCACCAATGTTAACAATTCTAGCATAAGACAGTGCTCCCAAATAACCAACATAAGACCAGAATTGCTCTCTTGCATGATCTTGTTTGGAAGACCAATGAATACCATTAGCACATTAATGAACACTTGCAGAATGTTATAAAACCCCTGTAGCAGCTAACTGGACACCTGCAGGAGCCTTGCTAACACCCACAAGATTGATGCAAGTGACCTACACTTGCTGAACTTTGAAGCAACTCAAAATCTAGAAAAAGACATGCAAATGGCATGCCCCTGCTAATTTATTCAAAAAAATTAGGGACTTAGTACTAACAAAACCAAATTGTTCTCCTTGTCCTGAAATGATCTGCTTGAATTCTTGAGAATACATTGAGGGTTCTTAGTACTAGCAAAACCAAAGTGGATTCTCACCCTCAAATTCAAACTTTTTGTGTTTGTGATTTTTCAAGCTGTCTTCATGCCCAGTGTATGCCGTGTGCATCTGCTGAGTCTTTCTTATCAAGTGGCTTGACTTGGCCAAACCCATGACATGGTTGGACTTGCCAATTCTTTTGAATATGGGTAACATTTATTCAAAATAGGTTTAGAAAGCATAGGGATAGCTTTATGTTTATATTTTGAACCTGAAAGAGTTATAACAGTAGATTGTTACATATTTCATGGAAGTGGAGGGGAAAATACAGAGGAAGGTTGAACAGGATGCGCTATCAGGACATGCTAGAAATTTTCATAAAGAAAGCTTAAGTATCTTACTTTTAAGTTAATAGTCTTCAAAACAACCAATAGTGCACCATCTAGATTTCATTTTTTCTATAATGGTGAGCTTGTAGAAATAACGAAGGATTATACCTTTTCACAGTCTAGTTTGCTAGACCTTTTTTCAGTCTGAAGCGTGTCTCTTAAGTCTCATCTTTAGATTCTTAGAAGGATATTTATAAGCTATTCCTTAGAAGATACATTTTTGATGTAGTTGTTAAGGTTACAGTTCTTTAGGAATGTGAATTTTTCACTCTAAATTTGAGGGGACTCCTACGTAGAGGTTTTAGGCTCACATTTTTGATGTATAATTTGTTGCAAACAATCATTCTTGGGTGCATCATCCAAGTAGAGTTTTCCCTTGAACTCCACTGCCTTGAGTGTATGTTCAAGTTCACTTTCTATATATATAGATTTAGACGAGGTGATAAGCTTTGGATCACAAGACATACCTCCACTTTTTTTCTTTATTTTTTAGAGAGAATAACCTCTTCGAGCTTGACCAGATGTCGTTGTTGTTGTTATTATATATTTACATCTCTATTAATTGACTTCCTCTATTTGGGTATTCCTTGGATGTTCCTTAGAGAGTATATTTATTGACAATGCATTTAGGTCACTTGCACTTCTCTTCATAGCTGCGTGTATGCAAATTGGCTTTTTGTGTTGAAAGTTTCTCACTAAAATTAGACAGTATCGTCATTTAGCCTGAGTATTTTTAGCATAATTAGTCACATGTCTTGAGTATCTGCCTTGGCCAATTGAGAGTGTACTCCTGCCAACTACATGTTGAGATCAATTACCATGTCTTGAGGGTTGACAGCATCTACCATCTCTACATCCTCCAAAAGGTTCAGACCAAGAAACACTTCATTTTTAGGTGTCCAATTGCCATGAAATCTGTGGGAGATATCACTGTTTGTGAAGAGACTTAAGAAGCTCTTTAGCTACCTTTTAAGGCCCTTATCAAAGTGCTTGGTCCTTTTCTCTAGAATTTCATCATTCTTAGACATAGATCCTTATAGGGGACACCTAGAGTTGTTAGGATGATTTCTTCTTTCAGCCTACTAAATGCATTTGATGTGTTAAGTTCTCGTAGGAATAACTGATTTAGGTATCGAGGGAGACATATTAATGAAATGACATTCAGACATAGATCCTTATAGGGGACACCTAGCGTTACCTAGTTGATTACTTAATTCAGCCTACTACATGCATTTGATGTGTGCCTAGATATAGTCAATTCAGGTCTAGAGGGAAATAGAATAGTGAAATGACATTATGCTTTGTGTGTTATGTTCTCCCAATCAATCATATTTTCTCGTAGAGTGGATTCACTTAGTTTTAGCATCTTGTGCCTTCCCCTTGCCCATGATTTGAGTCAAGGAGATGAATATACATCAATAATATTTTATTTATTTTTAGAGGTTCATCAACCTCGAAGGTTAGGAGGTCTTGGGGAAGTACTTAGATTCCTCTTAGGATTGTCCAATAGGATCTCCCTAGCTTGGGAAATTCACCAATGAGTATTCTTAGATCCTTCTTGCGCTCTATCCTAGTGAGAGATAAATTATGTCTCGTTTGTTCCAAGCCTTAACTGCAAAAATGTGACAATGTTGGTCTAATTTTAAGATCTCTTGTTCAATATTCATCAACTCCATGCTTGTTGTGAAGTCCTTCCCTCTCAAGGCTATTCATACTTGTATTGTCTTACAATTTAGGGTTTAACTTGATTTCTCAAGTTGAGTTAGCTTTCTACAATGTTATATCCCATTTTGAGAGAATATTGCACCTATTTGCTGTGAAAATTTTCACCACCATTTTTCATTCTGATAGATGAAGTTTCTAAAGAAGGTTGTTCAACTTCTACCTCTATCACTTCTATGAGTGAAAATTGGAGAACCCAGGCTAATTGTGCCCATGAGTAGTCTAAAAGTGTGCTAGCTATACCATGCGACCAAAACATTGGATAGCCTAGGCTGATTACCACCATGAATAACCCAATAGTGTGCTGAAGCATGCAGTGAATGACTTGACTTTCTATCAAGTTGAAAATGTGAACCACTTGTTCACAGGGTTGACACATAAAAACTACTCTTGTGGTAGAAAATCCACATTGAAAATGAAGGCATATGATGATCTCGCTTCATGCATAATCATCATAAACCAAAATGAAGTGTGCAACCTCAGGTGTTTAGCTGTTGAGCTAAACATTACTTGTTGAGATGTTGCAGTGCTCAATGACAATGTGAGCAATCTCTAAGTACATTCTCAAAGAGAGTAACATGGACTTGTGTATAGAGATGTACAACTCAATAATGCCCTTTCATATTTTCATCACAAGTCTCCATTAAGCTGCTCGTTCAAGTTTCCGACTTAATGGGAAGAGTTTGTAAGTCACCCTTTCAAGTTTTCAAATTACAACTCAAGTGCAAAAGTATAATCGACAAGAGGCAATATCCATCACCTCAAATAATCTATGCTGAGCTACATATTTGGTGGTCTTGGTGTGTACATGATCAATATCCCAATCAAATTTGGAAATCATATGTACAAAAAGTCATTGTTCGAATCAACACCATAGAGATGACTGCATAATTATCCATTGTGGGAATTGAGTGCAACTCTACAATTTTCTTAGTAGGTTGTCACTCAATAGTACAAGTTTCAATTGTAGTTATAATGTAAACTCATCATCATTTGGATTACAACATCCGCATCATGAGTGGACAAGATCAACGAGCATTCACACCAATGCTCAACAATATCTATAATAGTGAGTTTATTATCAAGTGCATCGACAATGACATTTGCATTAGGAGTGGACAAGCTATCATTTGAAATGGTGGATTGGACTCTCCTATAGGATTTTGACAAATGACAAGCCTCAGTTTGCCATTGAAATGATGTATCCATCCAAAATGCATATGCCTCATTGATTTGGTAGGCAGATTTTTGACATAACATTGTCTTGCAAAATTTGTGTTTTGATCACATAATAGACAAGGATGTAGATCAAAAAAATCACAAGAGGTATGGCCTCAACGTCCACACTGGAACATGATTAGACTTGATGGGTTTCACTGCAAGTTGATTTTGATTGACATGACAACTTGTCAATTTCAAATGGCTGACCAACATGTGAATACTCAACTTGGTTGTTGTTTCGAATACCTTCGGACACAAATTTGAAAGTTTAAGAATATTCTAGTACATGAAAATTCACAATACTCATATACCCTAAGCCAATATGATGTTTGTTTGGTTTTATTGTCACCTAGACTCACACAGTAGTTAGAGATTCAACAATAGAACTAATAGTTATTGTATCCATGATGGATTTTGAAAACACACTTTTTGACTTATAATCAACAACCTTGTCTTGTGAGACATGAGGGGGCTCAACATTCCTTTAAGAAGGAACATCAACATTTTTCTTCTCTGCAACACTTCTCTGTGACACAATAGGGGGCTTATCACTTTTCTTTAAGCAATTTTTGTCTTTACCTACCTTTTGAGTTGAATTGCTTGAAGAGGGAACATCATTGTCGACAAGACCTTTCTTCTTTGTTGATGCATTGGGTGTTTGTTCTTGCAACCTATTGATTTCTTGCAATGTCAACTTGTATTGATTGCAAAACTATGTAAAGATAGGCTTGTATTGATACCAACATTTTGATATTATCTTTGGTTCTTGTTGCTTGTTGACATTAATTTGCAAAGGTAACATGCCATTGTTGTATAATTTGGACATGATTACAAAGATTAAACACATGTCCAAGTGAGGGTCCATCGACAATGCTCAAAGACAATGCAATTCATAACACCTAACGACTTTTGTTGTCAAATGAAGAAGGATTGATTCCATCACTCCAATATGTTTCCTTTTCTATATATCGTCAAATTGATATAAAAAACATCTCTGTATGCTCGCCCTTCCTTTATACTTGTTAGTATATACTTGTTGGTATGTGAAAGGGAGGTTAAAGCAAATGAGCATAGAGGGGTACATGGCATGTAGGTTGCATGTGCAAATGATTTTTCCTATTAATGACGCTTGCTTAGAAAGAAATCAAAATTTCTTCCAGTTAGGATTTGCAACTTATGATAGTGACGAATGGGCAACAAAGGGAATTGAAAGGAAAATGACAATGTCATTATTTGTCCTTGGCAATTTATAAGGATAAAGCCACAAATGTCATTGCAGCTATGTTAGGTGTTAGGTATATTAGTTCAATCATGACAGCTTGACCCACAAATGTGAACTAGAGGTACCTTGTATACTGAAAGCTATGATTTGTTGGGTTTGCAAATTTATTTTGATTTTTTGATTGTAGATAAAAATTTGCGAAAATTGCATCCCTTGAAATAGTCTAAAATATAACCCATTGATAAAAATAATATGTGGTTTTAATGAAGGACATCCTAACCAATATGACTATAAAAATCAAATTGACTATTCAACTTAACTCACCTCACATTATTCTAAATGGCTAGGAAAAATCCCTAAATTTAAAACAAAATCTTGAATATAATTAGACTATTAATACAAACCCTAAATAGACTTAAAGATTGCGTTAAAAACTTCTCATGAAACTTCTTGGAGGAGGTATTTGTAATGTCTCTCAAGCATGATCAATTTGTGGACAACTAGCCTATTTTCCGAGTTTTCCCGTAGGCTAATTGTTGATCAAGGGAGAACTCCAAAGTTCTTGGAGAGTACAAGAGTAGTCTTGTAGAAGAGTTGTTCATGGTAGTAAGTTCAGTTGGTCTTGGTGAACCCTATGATGCTTTCAGAATGCATTTTCAGCTTTTTTGGAGCTCTCGAAACTTCTTGGAGAAGTATACTATTTTTAGACAGTTGCCAAGTTGCTTCAGTTCTTCGTTCTTTACCCTTGTTGACATTTTGGTATAGTTAGAATTTCATATTTGTGTCATTTCAATACTTTCCGCAACTTGGGTAATTTATTAAATTATTAAATAATAATTTTTTTAGTTGTCCTAAGGTGTCATGCCCTCGACTTTTCCCAACACTTAGGAAAATCGCAGCAAGTTCCAATATTAAAATTGATGCTTGTAAACTTAAGCAAAGGGAATAAATAGGGGCAGCGATCTCTAATGCTTGTTTAAATTAATATTCACCAAGGTAGGGATGGTGATTCCAAGGGAGGTTAATTAATAGTAAACAAAGCAGCGCTTTGTTGAGTATTTTGTCATTATGTCAAGGTGTTTGAGCTACTTGCTTGTTTGGTTGAGCTACTTGCCTGCTTGTTTGAGCTGCTTGCCTGTTTGCTTGAGCTACTTGCCTGTTTGCTTGAGCTGGTTGGTTGGTTGCTTGAGCTGGTTGCTTGTCTACTTCAACTATTTGCCTGCTTGCTTGTTTAAAATGACAAGTTATACTTTGTGCCATGTAAAATGCTAGGTCAACAAATGTGATATCGGATTGCCATGTCTTCAGATTGGACTTTTCAAAGGGCTAACGACTTGGAGCATCTTTGTGTAATGCCTATGAGGAGAATATCAACAACTTGCTTAATTCCGATGGCTTTTCTCTTGTTTTGGCTATGCATTAAGTGAAACGACTTCATGTTATGGGCGGCGGTTTGTTTGTGTATGAGGCGGCTTCTTGGCATACATGAATTATTTATTTTGACATTCTTCTTATATGGGTGATGACTTTTATTATCTCATACGTTTTGTTCAGACATCTTGTGGTTTGCTTTTATGTATGTCCTCCAATTCATGAATGATGTGGCATGCTATAGAATGGATGGGGCGGTGTTGAATTAAAAAAATTATTTTCTATCGAGCCTTACTTGTCCGTTTTCTTTTGACTTGCAATTATTTTTTCTAAGAGACACCTGAATGTTTTTCGTTTTGCTAAAGGAGAAAAAGATGTGAGCTTTTAAAATATGTTGCCATTGATCGGGTGAAAGAAGTGGGGTCATAATTTTTACTTGGCGTGTGTATTGTCTTTGGTGTTATTTGGTGTTGTTGCTTCACAAAAATAAATGTATTTGTTCTTGATGTTTTAAAGTGTGCCTCATTCATAAGTTAACACCGATAATATTGACGAGATTTCTCTAACTGGCAGGTTGTGTGAAGATTGAGCTGCATTATCATAACAGACAGAGATAATGTTTTATTTGTGATGATCATGGGAGTTGGGGTTTTAAAATATTATGACTTTACTCCTTTTGGGTGTGGTTCAAGCTATCCTTGTGTGAAGGGCGACTGCTGTTAATTACGAGTTCATATCTAATGACAACGATCTTATTATGGAAGTCTATAAGACATTGCTTTTACTTTTTTGAGTTATTACTTATTTTGATTATGAAGATGGGCTGTATTGGTGCTCAGTTATGGTGCTGATATTGAGGTTATGTTCTTTTGAAGACTTTTTTTAAAGAAGGGGGAATGGTATTGATAGGGTATTAATGAATGCATCGTTTAACACCTTGAATCTATTGTATGTGGTTCGAGCTATCTGGTAGAGATGTTTTTTTGTGAATAAGGAAGCCGTGTTTCCTTAGAAGCTTTTGTATGGTGGTGGAATTGATGGTATTGAAGGTTTGGTGAACTGGCAATGCATATCAGCCTTTAATTTTTTTTCTATCTGAAAGTTGGTTACATATATATGCGGTTGTGAGCAGGTTATTTTTGTACTTTTTGAATTAGTAATTTTTCAGGATTTTAAAAATGGAGATTCGGTGATTAATTTCAGTGAGCATGAGTTTTTCAATCAAGTGAAGTATGAATTCGGAATCTGAATTTTTTGTTTCTCAAGTTGGTGCTTCAACAACCTGAAGTTGGTGCTCACTTGTAATTTGGGTTGGTGCTCATTATTGTTAATGAAAGCTATTGATCTGCTGTGGTTTTTTACTTGAAAGGGTTTTCCACGTGAAAATTGGTGTTCTCTTTATTGATGTTTGCTCTTATAGTTTATATTGCTAATTTTGATTGTTTTGAGTTTTTAAAAGTTAGAAATACTGATTCACCCCCCCCCTCAGTATTTCCTATGTGCTCTTCAATTGGTATCAAATTGGGGTTCCTTCAGAAAGAGAGCTTTAATGCTTGGAGGTAGATCTTGATTGCACACATGGGTTCTCATGAAGGTCTAGCTATGAATAGAGCTCCTTTATTCGATGGCTCTAACTATGCATTCTAGAGTGTTCGAATGCGCACCTATTTGATGTCTCTTGGTTTTGATGTTTGGAGAAGTGTGGTAGCTGGTTATACAATTTCATCAATTCCATCAACTCCTCTATCGGATGCAGATGGGAAGAATGCTTTTGAGAATAATGCAAAAGCTATGAATGCTATCTTATGTGGTTTGTCAGAAACAAAATTTGTGAAGGTTATGCATTTTGATATTGCTAGATTTGGGAGAAACTTCAAAAAACATATGAAGGAGATGATAAGGTTAAAAAGGCAAAGCTTCAGACTCATAGAAGACATTTTGAGAGTCTTGCGATGTAGGAAAAGGAAAATGTTGCTGCTTATTTTGTGCGAGTAGATGAAGTTGTTAGCACTATCAAGGGTCTAGGAGAAAAAATTGAGTTCATTGTAGTTCAAAAAATATTAAGGTCTCTTCCTTTGCATTTTGATGCAAAGGTTCCAACAATTGAAGAAATGAAGGACCTTGATAAGTTGACGGTTGATGAGCTTCATGGCATTCTAACAGCCTATGAGATGAGGACAATCTTTGATTCTTCATCAAAAAGGGAGGCATCCTTCAAAGTTGCAAAGAAAGGAAAAGACAAGGAGTGTGTATCTAGTGAAAGTTCTGATGAAGATTCTGATTCTGAAGAGGCACATTTCATGAGGAAGTTGAAGAAAGGTTTAGGTAAATATAAAGGCAAGTTGCCTTTCAAATGCTTTAATTGTGGTAAGGTAGGACATTTTGCAGCTAAATGTCCCTATGCAAAAAATGAGGACAACAATAATGAAAAGAAGCCCAAGTTCAATAAGAAGAAGTATAAAGGAAAAGGGAAGAAGTTTCAAAAATTCAAAAAGTGTCTCTATTCGAAGGATGGAAGTAGTTCATCTGATGTTAGTGATGAAAAGTGTTTGGACGAAGAAATCTTATTCATGGTCAAAGAAGTTCACGCTGAAAAAGAAGAACAAGAAAATCATATTGATGAAGGAGGAGAAATGGACCTTGAAGAGGAACTAATAAGTGCTCTAAGTGAAATCAAGAGACTTCGAAAGAAAAATCAGAACTTGAAACGGCAGCTACAAGAAGAGAATGAAACTAAAACCAAGACATCTCAAGCTCTTGGAGAAGCATAAAAATTGATAGTTGATTTGAAGGTTTAGGTTGAAGAGGCAAAGAGAATAGAAAAAGAAATCAGAAATCAGCTTAAGCTAAAAGAGGAAAACTGTGAAAGACTTGAGACTGAGATAGTCTTTCTTAGAAGATTAGACAAATCTTTGACACAGCTGAATCATGAGAAGATAAATCAAAAAAATTCCATGTCTTTGTACAAGATCATTGGCTCACAAAAGTCTTCTACTGATAAAGGCGGAGTTGGTCTTGAAGAAGGTCAAAATTCTAAGCCTACAAAAGAAGAACAATAGAAGACCAACGTTGATAGCACAAAGGATTCACCATCAAAAATCAGAAATGGTACTTTTAAGAGATCTCCATCTCAAGACAAGCACTTATGACCAGGTTTAACAATTCTTTCTTTTATGGTTATTGTTTCTCTTGCAATTGTTTTTGACACAAGGCAATCAACTGTATAGTGTTTGCAAGAAATGATTTCAGACTTATGAGTACAAACTCCTTTGCTTCCTTGAGGAATTACAATGTTATATGTTATAAATGTAATAACTTCGGTCACACTGTAAAAGTTTGTAGAAGTGGTATGGCAGATTTCTCTAAGCAGAATAAGAAGGTTGAAAAAGAGGACAAAGCAAAATAGGTTGCTAAGGTTTGGAGGAAGAAAGAGAAAGAAGTTTCAGTGGAGTTTATGATTGTGCAAACAACCTTTCATGCACAAAATGACAGTGACAAATGGTATATAGACAGTGGCTGTTCTAGGTATATGATTGGAGACAAGAGCAAGTTTCTCACCCTCAAAAAGACTAATGGGTGGTACGGTATGATTTGGTGATAATGCATATGCAAAAATTTCAAGTAAAGGCACTCTTGTTTTGGATGATGGTAAAACCAAAGTTGAGAATGTTTTATCTGTAGAAGGTTTGAAACATAACCTATTAAGTGTGAGTCAAATGTGTGATCAAGGACACACTTTAGTTTTCAATTTAGAATGTTGTTCAATTAGTAAAGATGGTAAACATATTGCTGACGCAAGTAGGGCTGCTAACAATCTGTACATTCTTGATGATATCAAAAGTGAAAAGTGTTGTTTGAATCAGGAACATGAAGGTTGGTTATGGCATAGGAGGGTGGAACACATGAACTTTGATAGTCTTGTTTAGATTAGCAGAAAGGAAGTTGTTAGAGACATGCCAAAGCTTACAAAACCTTTAGACATTGTGTGTAGAGAATGTTAAGTGGGAAAGCAAACAAGGAAGAGCTTCAAGTCAAAAGAGTATTCTAGCACAAAGCCTCTTGAGCTGATTCATACTAATTTATGTGGGTCCACTAGAACTAGAAGTATGTAAGATGAGAAATATTTTATGCTTTAAATTGATGATTTTTCAAGAATGACTTGGGTTGCATTTTTGAAGGAAAAATCAGAAGCACTTGAGAACTTTAAAGCTTTCAAAGCCTTAGTGGAGAATTAGAAGGGTCTGAAAATTTAGTGCCTATGTTCAGACAATGGAGGAGAGTTTACATCAAATGAGTTTGTAAATTTCTTCAAGAAACATTGTATAAAAAGACACTACTCAGCTGCAAGGACACCACAACAAAATGGTGTTGTTGAAAGGAAGAACAGATCAGTCCAAGAAATGGCTCGTAGTATGTTGAATGAGTCAAAGGTGAATGATTCTTTTTGGAGAGAGGCTGTCCATACTGCTGTTTACATTCAGAATAGGGGCTGATTAGAGCAAAGCATAACAAGACTCCATATGAATTGTGGAAAGGTAAGCCCACTTCAGTCAAATATTTCAGAATTTTTGGTAGTCCTTGTTACATTAGGAGAGATGAAGACAATCTAGGGAAGTTTGATCCTAGGGCTAATGAAAGGATTTTCTTAGGATACTCTTCTAAAAGTAAAGCATATAGATGTTTTAACAAGAGATTACACAAGATTGTTAAAAGTGCTAATGTGAAGGTTCATGAAGATACTAACATTCAATGCAAGATGCAAGATGATGAAGGTAGTTGCCAAGAAGATGAAGAAGAAAGTGTTGTTCAACAAACACCTTCAAATGTACAACATGGGATAGGAGATATAACTTTTGGAAATACACCTTCAAGTGTTCAACATGGGACAGCAGATGTAACTAAAAAAAATACACCTTCGAAATAAGAACACATCAAAATCTTTTTTGAGGGCCAATTCAAAGTTTGTTCAAAGAAATCATCCTATTGATCAGATTTTTCAAGAGGAAAGACCAAGAACCACAAGGAAAGTTGTTTAACATTCTGAAAATGAAGATGTCTCCTTGCTGTCCAAGATTGAGCCTAAGAGTTTTGAGGAAGTAGCTGAAGACAAACATTGGGTGGAAGCCATGGAAGAAAAACTTGAACAATTCAGAAAAGTGAAACTTTGGAACTTGTCCCAAGACCCAAAGACAAGAATGTGATTGGCACAAAGTGGGTGTTTAGAAACAAGTTGAATGAAGATGGTCAAGTGGTGAGAAACAAAGCAAGGCTAGTATGCAAAGGTTATGCACAGGTTGAAGGAATTAACTTAGAAGAAACTATTGCTCTTGTTGCACGTTTAGAAGCTATTAGAATGTTTTTAGCCTTTGCTTCTTTCAAAGATTTTAAATTTTTTCAAATGGATGCCAAATCTGTTTTTTTAATGGTAATCTAAATGAAGAAGTTTACATAGAACAGCCAAATGGGTTTGTTATATCAGAAATCGGAACTATGTATGCAAGTTGAAGAAGGCACTCTAAGGTCTTAAACAAGGCCCACGTTGTAATGTTCCTTCCTTAGGCAGCTCAAACTAGCCGAGGTTGGCCTACTATTAGGGTTCTCGTAGTGTTGGCGTTTAAATTCACACCTCTGGAATGTGAATTTGAAATGGACAGCTATGCATAGTAAAACTGCTCTTCAAATAAGGAGGGGAAGCTCCCTCTTGTTGATGGTGTTGAAAGAAAGTAAACTAAAAACTAAGTTGCCTATCTTTTTGATTAGCTAGAGCACAAGGTTTATTAAACACAAACGTCGCAGATGAGATTTTCTGATTTAAGAACTTCAACTACGACTAACTTAAGCTAAAAACATTTCTAACTTTTCAAGTAATACGCAGAGCAAGAGAAACTAGAAATGAACAAGATTGATTTTCTGACAAAGTGCTTCAATAAACTCTTTCTCAACAAACATCTACACACTTCAATGTAAGCTGAAATTAAGATCATAAAAGCATAACACAAATAACGGAAATCTGAGATGTTATACCAAGGCAAATGCGGCTTATGATTTTATTTCTCAAACTTCTGGAACAAAAATAACTAAACACATGCCTGGAACAAGAGCTTGCAACTAAAGAGGCTTGCAAAACTTGTTCTTACACAATAGGAACAACAATTACAATAACTTCTTGTTGGATAAAAGAGACTCAACAATTCGCTATCATAAAACAATTGAACAACATTTGAATAAAAAATAGAAGGCACTATAGGCTCAGCGTTTTGTTATCACTAGCATGGTTAAAGAAAACTAATGAGCAAAGACTCTTATTTATAGACAAGCAGAGGAGTAGGGAACCCTAAAATCTCCTTGCTTTCACAATCTAGGGCTTGCTCAACAAGCAAGCTTTATTTCTAAATCTAGAAAGAAGATAACATCTAACACCTAAGAAAGCAGAAAAAGCAGGACTGCCAACTATTACAATTTATCTTCTTTCTCTTCTTCAAAGAATGGATAAGAATTGCTCCAAGAATAGAAAGAAAGCGGAAAGAAAGATTCTAGATGAAAGAAGCTTTATATTTCAATCACATCTATTAGAAAGCTAGAAATTGTGTCCCGATTTGGTGCATCTATACCATCAATAGCAAAGTTACGCTTTTCCAAGATATCCTCTCCATCTGCAATTGATCTTAGGAAGTCTTCGACCTCATTGGCCGCTTTTTCAAATTTTGTTGACATCATGGCAAGGTGACTCATTCTTCTGCCAACTGTATTGCTGCTATCACAGCTGTGAACAACACTTTGAAATTGAGTTTGTACCTCATCTAGCCCGGTGTAAGAACCATTTTCAAGACTGTATCGAGAAGGAATGTCTGTGTCAAACTCATTAATGAAAAGAAGAGCTTCAATCACCCTTTGTCTGTAGGCAATAAACTCCTCGGATATCCTCTCATAAGTTTTAACCTTGAAGACATGACGCTCTCTCCAAGCAAGGATCTGCCTCTTGTGTTCTTTTGAAGTTGTTGAACTATAGGCTGTATCTAAATCAGCAATGATGATCTCATGCCTTGGTTTTACTTCAGCGACTGATTGTTCAAACCCTTGAATACCTTAACATAGTTCATGAGCGTTTCTCTCAACTGAAACATCCGTGCCAAGATCTCATTTCCTCTGACAATGAAAGTCTCGATCCACTCTTGAGATTCCTTCCCACAAATAACCAGCTGTCTCAACTGATGATGATCAGTTGGTGTCTCTAAAACCTGGGGTAGTAGTTGGGTCGCCTGTGATGAGCTGCAGACGAGTTTAGAAATATAAAGCCTGAGTTGTTGTATTTCAGCCTTGAGGGCTGCTTTGTCTTCCCCATCCTTGAGCACTCTTTCATGAAGGCTCTCAGACACAAGTTTGAATAAACTGACATCTGCATGTCTGGTGTTTTTACCAAGGTTAGCCTTAACCATCACGAAGTCATCCATATCAACTTCATCTTTGTTCTTGTCTTTTGGGGGTAATGCAGTCTCCATGACTATCTCACCATCAGGATTCCTATCAAAGTGAACTTGCTTCTTTGCTTTCTTCTTGGGAGGTTCTTGATAGATGTTATCAAGGTCATGAAAATTCACTTGATATGAAGGTCTTCTTCTCACCCTTCCCAAGGAGCTCTCAAACCAAGACACGGTAGTATCTTTACTAACTTCCTTGGGAGGTACAATAGCAATTTCTCCATCATCTTCAATATCTAGGTCAATATGGATTGGTGAAGACCCTGTCAGTGGTATAGAATCATGTGCTAAGGGCGCTTCTTCTGTTTCCTTCTGAGGTATAGGCTCTTCTGGAGGAGCTTCTGCTTCAGCTATTGGCTGCTCTTGTATAACTGTGCCTGAGAAGTCTAACCTTCTTCTTACATTTTTGGTTGACTTGCTGCCCTTCACACCATCTTGAGATGACTTATGCCTTTCCCTTTTGACTGTGCTCTGGAAGAAGAGGGAAGTGTTGACTGTACCCTTGGTGGGTCTGCTGCTAGTATGGACTTCTTCCTTTTGAGAACCAGGAAGACCTTGCTATATTTGAGGACTTGTCTTGTCCTGTCTTCGACTGAGAGGGACTCTTTAGTAGCCCAATTAACTTGAGGAAGGGGCTGATCTTCAATTTGCTTTTGAGCATACATCGGGAGAAGCACATCCTCATCATCATCTGATAACCTTTCAATGTCCTCTGATAGGCAGTCTTTCATCTGGTGAAGAGTTAGCTTGCTGTAATTGCGCCTCCGCACCTCGAACTCATCTGTACAATTGGCCCAAAAATCTTTGAGAGCGGATATGTGAGTATAGTTTCTCTCAAGTCGGCCAGCGTAGACTCCATGAGGGTCATAAGATCGTCTGTTGCTCTAAGGCTTGAGACCAAGTTTGTCTAACTCATCTCCCATGATTTTAGCATCTATTGCTGTCATGCATGTATAGATTCCCAGTCCCAATGGAAAATTGAGGACGGGTTTCTTTCTAATTCTCAAGAATGCGTGGACATTGTGTTCCTGCCTTAAGAACTCCATGAAGACGACTTCGTCTGATGGGTACCTTGGTAGCATGAGTGGGGCACCAAAGTAGCCATAGACTCTGAGATAGGTGAAAGTAGGAAATTGAATGAACCAACCTGCCCACTTTGCCATTGCTGCCCTGGCAGTTGAAGAGATACAAATGTGTAATTCATTGTCCAGGTCCTGCATTATGTACATCAGAAAAGCCCCATTCACCCTCTTGTAGTGATGCAGTGACTTCGTGAATTCCAACTGAGGATAGTAGTTGTAGATATGTTGTATGCTCAGTGATCTCTCGGGGTTCAACCCTTTGAATTGACCTTGGTAGGCCACTAAGTAGACTAGGTAAGAAACCATATGGAACTCATGATATTGGAAATATTTTGTTATCTGCTGATGGAGGCTGTCACTGATCAAGGTAGGCCAATCATAGAACTCAGTCTTCTTCATGATGTGGGGTATGGCGTAGAACATCCAAGGCTGAAAACTTGGTAGCATTTTCTGATCCAGTTACCCTGTTGAGCAAGGTGATTAGGATAGCAATCTTGTCTTTGAACTCACCTTGCCCAATGATCTTAGGCAAAGTCTTATGCTTTTCCTTCATCCACCTTTGAACAATCTTCTTGCTATATTTATCCTTGTGCATTTCCCACATCCTCTCGCATTCGCCCTTTGAGATAGTGACACTTTCAGGCCAAGGGGGAATGGAGAAACATTATTCAATCATGTTCGGCTTCAAACTGCAAATCAACCTGCCATCAACTGATTAAATCTCCCTTGTGGCTGGGTTGTAATGCTTGATGCAAACGATTACAAACTGAAGGCTCTGAACTGATACAGGAATAGATGCTGCTGTGAGGAGTCCATAGTGTCCCAAGTTTTTGATTGAAGTGTTGCCTGAACTCTCCAAAGCATGTAGATCAAACATCGGCTTGATGTGATGCAAGTCTGTCTTAGTTGTTTTGATGAAATCATGGTAGAGAGTTGATTTGGTCTTGAAATCATTAGGAGTGTACTCCATTCGGAAAACCTTGAAGAATGCCTATAAACTCGCCTAGGTTCAGACAAGTTTTGAACAACTTACTATTTTTAGAATGCTGGTTTTTCTTCATCCAATGAATGCTTTTTTGAAATTTTTTCTGAGATATGGGTTTTGCTCAGAATTTTGTTGCAAGACAGACCAGATCGTCCGTTTTTGAAAATTTTGAGTTTTAACTGAAAAAACAACGAACACTAATTTCTTCAAATTTTCACGAAAAAAGCTGGCATCTAGGTTTTGTTCAGAATACAATTAGAAAGGAACTCAGTTGATTAGATTTGAAAAACACTGATGGCTGATCGAAAAAGCAGCCAATCCTAAATTCTGATTTTTTTTTGAAAAAGCTGTGATATGGATTTTCTTCAGAAGACTGATTTAAGAGGACCCAGATGATCAAAAATTGAATCCATTGAGGATTTCATTGACATGCAAATAAAAAGCAACTGCTGCAACTTGATGAATTTCTTGAGAATTTCTTTAGAAGAATGAGATGATAAGACCTAAATGGTTGAAATTTGAATATCTTGGCCTTCTTGAAAAATTTGATTTCCTGGATGAAAAAACATGAAAAAACAAGGTCTTATGCTGCTGGTCTGAAAAATTTAATGAAGAATCAACAAACTTGAGTTATTGAATCATATAAAATTCTTCAAATTTGCTTCTCCACTCTTCTCCTTTGAATGCCACCTGCAAAAATAATGAAATTTACATGAAAGAGTGGTGTTAAATAGATTTAGGGTTTTGAAATAGGTTTGCTTTCTTTTGCTTTTATCTTCAAAACCCTAAAATCAGCTGGTTCGACAAACTTGGATATTCTCTTCCTCTCACAATTTTGAATTTTTTGAAAATTGTGAAAATTTCACTAAGGCATTGAAAGTTGGGCGCCCTTCTTGGCTAGGGGCGACCATTTGCTTCAGAGTTAGCCATTTTTTTGAGTTTTTCATCTTTTCACAATTTTGACCCCCTCCTTTGACCTCGATCTCCGGCTTCCAAATTGTTCTGATGAACAGGTTGGATGATTCATCATGTAGCCTGACTGATTATGAGAAGGTTGTTCTGGAGGCATCTCTGGCGAAATACTTCGTTTTGACCTTCAAATTCATGGGAGCCTATTTCCTCCAGGGGCACCCATTTTGTCCAGAGTTAGCCATTTTTCACTTTCTTCATCCTTTCTCTTCTACAAATGATCTCGCCTGATCCTGGGAGCTACACGGATCCAATTGACTGGCTGATAGCTTCATTGGATAACTCGACTGAATCCGATGAAGTGATCTTGGGCACTACAACTGGAAATTCTATCATCTTGGGCTTCAAAAACTTGGGCGCCCTTTCTCTCCAGGGGCGTCCAACTTAAGCAGGCTTAGAATATTTTTCACATTTCTTCATCAACTCTCTTCTACTGATGAACTCATCAGATCTGATGACCTGAAGCTCAGATTGGCTAATGGCTGGGCTTGTCGCGAAGCTGAGAAGATTTTGTTGAGGGTCTTTTGTGAGTGCTATCTGCAGAAAGTTGAATTTGGGCCTTCAAAAGTTTGGGCGCCCTTCTTGCTTGGGGGCTCCCAACTTCACCATACTTAACCATTTTTCATAAATTTCACCTTTGCTTTTGACTAAACTTTAAGCTCTTGTTTTACCCTCTGTTTCGCCTCCTGTATCTGACGACTACCAGCTCTGATTGACTTGCTGATGATCTCATTGGAAAGCCTATTCAAATCTTAAGAAATCACACTGGAGGTTCTACTGGCAAATTCATCTGTTTAAGCCTTCAAAATCAAGGGCGCCTATTTCCTTCTGGGGCGCCCAACCTCTCCAGACTTGGCCATTTTCTTGATTTCCATCTTTCAGAGTTTGAAACCTTCATTCTGTACCCTCAACTTTGATTTGAATTTGTCGGAGAATGACCAGTCGAATGCCTTGACGAAGATATCCATTGCAAAGCTGTTGAAATTTGAAGAGATTGAGTATTTTAGCAAACCCTAACTGCTGGATTAGGACCCTTAAAAAGCTGGGCACCCCTGGGCACCTGGGGCGCCCAAAGTTCCTAGACTTAGTCAAATTTTGATGATTTTCATGTTTTTCATTCTGACTTTTGTTTGGATCCGGTCTTGAATCCCGGATGACTGGATGATCTGATGACTACACCGTTGGATTCGTTGCGGAGCTAGAAGAAAACTGAGCAACTTTGTTTGGAGGCTTAAACCCTAATTCATCATTTGATGCCCTAAAAAGATGGGCGCCTATTCTCTCCAGGGGTGCCCATGACAAGCAGTTTTAGAATATTTTCCACAGGTTTCACCTTCTTTCCTTGTTCTTCGTGCTTGCTCGTCAACTCACCTTATGTTTAGTGCTTGAGTGTTGAATCTGACGCTTGGCAGCTGACTTACTTCCATTGATGACCTCGGAGCTCTTGATATGCTTCTAAAAAAGCAGAATAGACCCACTAGGGCAAAATTGGTCTTTTTGAGATTCTAACTTCACCAGCCTGATATGGAAGTATTTTGAGCCAATCGAAATCAGTTTGAACCCTAATCAACCAAATTTATTTTTTTAGAAAGTTTAGCCAGTATCCGTTTCGAAAGAAACCTAGAAAAACCCAGAAAAAGTTACTATTTTGAGAAAATTTCTAAAAATAGCAGTTTTCCTAAAAAATAGGGATGAAAATCTGAGATTTGGGTTTTGTGAATCAGGTCTCTTTGAGCAGACCCAGATCGTCAGATTTTAGGAATTTTACGTTTTTACCCCTCATGCAAGACATGCACACCCAAATTTTGACCTTTTTGACAAATTCAGCAAGACTTTTACTCATTTCTTCAATATATCTAAGTGTAACAAAAATTTTAATTTTGGGGTACAAGCGTAGGTTAGCAATATGGTTAGGGGACCCAACCGAGGGATGCAGAGCCTAGTTGGGAGCTTTACGGGCCTTTCAATTTGGAGTTCAGTTGTTGAATCTAGGGATAAATTGAAAATATTAAAGTTTGCTTTAATGAATAGTAAAAGTGAATAGTAACAGAGAATTATAAAGTGAATAGTGAAAAGTGCCCCCATCTTAGTGGAACAAAATTGTTTTTAAAAAGTGGCCCTTTCTTTCGATGAGGAAAAGATCCTTGAGGAGGAATATTTTATTATCTTTTATAAAAAAAGCTCATGGAAGGTTATAAAGTGAATTTTGGGCTTCTATTTTGGCATTCATTTGTCATTTTTCATATCAGTATTTGCAAGTTTGAGCTCTAGAGAAGGGTTTCAACTTGGTTTCAGTCTTCTGGGAACGAAAACTCCCAAGGGCTATCATGAATTGGATGAGAACCCAGTTCACTTTTGAGGAGGACCTATCTTGGGTCTTTGTTTGGGCTTCATTGGAGGAGTTTCAGGTGTTTAATTTTCAGGCCTGCATTTGCAACAGTGTTATATCAGCATATTTCTTCAGATCAAGTGCAGCCATTGATAGATCAAGTCTCAACCAGGCCAATACTATCACATCTACTTGTTGGCTGTACAATTTTTGGCCAAGTGCACCCAAGGTTTGTGGCACAATCATCATTGCAGATTTATTCCAACTATTTGACAAGTTTACATTGAGGATTTGACATCTTCCATACCAACCATACCATTTTTAGTTGGTGCACCATCGTTTGGAAGGGGTTTTGTGGGCATTTGAAGTTGATTTTGACAACCAATTTCATATCGGCACTTCCATAATGATGATTAGACCTGTAGCTGCCTATTTCACATTCTATTTCAGTCTTCTACCATTGTTATCATGCTCATATCAGCCTTCATACATTGTATTTTCATGCTGGAATAGAACGGGTATGTTATTGGCATATTGGGTATTCAAATCTTTCATTTGTATTGGGTTTAATAGAGCTGTTACAGTTTGATAATTTTCATATCAGACATAACTTTCATTTTAATCAGACCTTATATCTTTAATTTAATGGCATAAATGGAAGTGGGTTTATCAATTTATGTTGTGTAATCATTTATATGTTAGTTTTATGCATTTCCTTTATGTTATTGGCATTGAAAACACTCAACCAAACATCAAAAGCAATCAAACAAAACTCAGAAAATTAGAACATCAGTAAAAAAATTAGAATTCATGCGTTTGCACAACAACTGTTTGACGAAATGTCAATGCTCTGAAAAATGAGTTTTTGGGGTTACATTTAGTAGGGATATGTTAGTGGTATTAGAGCCACATTCCTGCCAGCCTGTTGGGTAATGATTGCATTCAATTGGTGTGAAATTAGTTGTGCACAAGTTAGTTTGGATTTGGTTTTTGGTGGTCTTCAGTTGGGACAGCAGAAAAGGTCAATTGTTTGGCAATGAACATGCATGGAAATAAATTGAGCAAACACAATACAAGACCATACGAAAATTGCAGCGTTTAAATGATTCACTTTCAAGGTTGGGACTCTCTAAAGGATCAACCTCACTTTCTACTAGCAAAAACCCAACACCACAAAACAAAGAAGTGGTGGTGATTAGCATATTTGAGGAGTATAGCATTCTTCCTCAACGTGTTAAGGAGAATTTTCCTTTCAAGAACTACATGGATATGCACTCGAATCTTTGCCACAATACTGAGCATGCAAGGAAGGAATATCACAGTATAGCTTATGAATTGTTTAGAGAATCTTCGCACATGGTTGATACAACTCTTCATGAGAATGATTGGGTGTCTTCAAGTTCCAATGAGGTATGCAAAATTTATATGATGAATTAGATAGACATGCTGATTTGAGTCAAGAAGGCATTAGGACAGCCTTGGGTAATGATTTGTCTACATCATCCTTGCAAGAGGTTTCACAAGAGGCTCCTACATTGGAGGCTAGCACAATTCATGTTAGTGCTTTGGATAGCAATGGCATGGACTCTTTGGGTGATCATAAAACATCTTCTAGTGTGATAGTTGATTCCAATAATGTCACATCACCTACACATGAAGAAAAATCAAAAGATAGCGAAAAAATGTCAAAAGGGGAAGCAAGGAGCAGCAGTATAGAGATTGGGTCTATTTTAGTTGATCTTCATCCATTTGATCCAATAGAAGGTAGAGAGGGAGAAACAGGGGAGCCTATAGGACAGGGTTGCATGAGTATCCTAGTAGGCAACATGGAGGTTATGCTTGGCGACTGTTTTGATAGTCCTAAGAGCGGTCTTACCTCTTTGCATGAGGATAGAGAATCATCATCCATTGAGACCACTTCTTGGAGTGATGATGAGGAGTTTGTGATGGGAACTAATGTTGCCTTAGTTCCGGACCAGCAAGAAGACACTTTGGAAGAATTTATTGATGAGAGTCAAGCTCTCCATTGGCAGCCCACTACTTCAACTAATGAATTTACCTTTGTCCCTAAGCATGATTTGGAGAACCAACTTAAGGTTGGTGAAGATAAGATTGCTGCAGCGCTGTCCCATTTTGATCATTCCTATAAGTTGGTAGGGAATTACCTATGGAAGGTCCAACTTGAGGGGAGACATAGTGGCATTGAAGAGGCTTCATCTATTTCTGATTTGCAAGCGTATAAGACAGCCATGGAGTGTATGAAAAATAATTATTTAGCCCTTCTTTCTGATAGAGATCATGTATTTGATTTGGGTGTCATTTATTCAAATGCATTGAGGAGGAAAGAGGAAGAGGTTGATCAACTCACTACAGAGCTAGTGAAGACTATAAAATCTTTGGAAGACTCTCGAGTGACTCCCCTTATGGCAGAAAATCAGATTGAGGAATTGAGCGTGGAGTTGAGTTTTGCTCATGCTTCACCAAAGAAATCAGAAAATCAGTCTTCTATTGCAGCCTCTTTGGATGGGCAAGAATCTTGTGTTGTGCATGAGATTAAGGGACAAGGAAATGAGGAAAAAGAAGAGCTACATGATGAGGTTTAGGAAGGCAATGATGCATGCTTACATTGTGATGTTGATGGCAGCCATGTGCATGATTTAAAATCAGTTTTAGTCAACGAACATGTTGCTGATTTGGAATCAGATTTAGATGAGGAAGAGTTACTCCTCATTAAGGGTCTTGAACTTCATGTTGTAGAGGCAGAAAATCCACACAATGATGCCACTTGCAGCTGTGTAGTCCGAGCTTTGGTAGAGAACATGAATGAATTGCAGCAGGCTACACCTCTTGGCTTATTCCTTGAGGATAAGTATTCAGCAGTGGAGGAGGTGGCATGAGTCTTAGGCTGATATGATAAGGTAGATAGATGGATCGAGTACTTCATTGAGATAACTTAGTCTAATGGGGCACTAGATGAGCATAAGTAGGAATCTCAACATCTAGCTTACACTTGGTTAGACGTGCGCTTGACAGGACGAGATCTGAGGTCATGCAGTTGCTTATAGATAGAGGTTATGCTTTCATGCTTGCTAGGTAGTTGTATGGTGCACTCGTGAGGGAAGAGGCGCAAATATCCACTTCCGTTGATGCCGATAGGGATGAGGTATCTAGTAGTAGTAGTGGATCTACTAGCATGGAGGATACCTATGACGTGGCTACAGGAGTAGAGTAGGGTGAGACAGTTTTAGTTAGTCATGGGGAGTAGTCAACCTATGTTGAAGTAGTTTTTACACCCTATGTTTCGAGTTTTGAGGCTCTTTTTTTGGATAGTGTTGATTCCGGACTTCTCTCGGAATCCCTTGGTGCATTTCATAGTGATTTCATTGTGAGATTCACACATTCCTTTGTATTCAACCCACTTCCAGATGAGTTGATGCTGTGTGACACATAAGAGGGGTGAATATTTGGTATGAGGTGCTCCCTTCTGCAAGGGATGGAGCGATATCTAACAAAATCCCTTTACCGCTTCTCTAGGATGGATGTATTATTGGCACACAAGATAGAGAGGCAGGGTTTGATTAGATGGGATTCAGTGATGAGAGGGGTCAACCCTTCATAGTTGCATTGATTAATGCAACTGGCTTTATGAGTTGGTGTCAGGAGCACTCTTCTTCCAGCCTTGGTAGTTGGAGTATTGTGGGGCACCAACATTTGCAGATGAGTTAGGAGATACTCATATTTTTTGGCAATTGTTTGGGTCCATAACCCACAAGCCCAGTGATCAGATGCATCGATGGTGGCAATTGCGACATAGAGTGACAGGGTTTGTCAGGGATGGAGGATACCGTTGTTTCCGGTTAGTGCAGAGAATTGATCTTAGTGCATTCCACCAGAGCATTTGGGATCCTGGTAGCTCGTCAGATTGTGACTTGGTTATTGTCTCTGATGGAGGTAGTAGTATTACTCCATCACGGAGCAGTGATTTAGGTAGATGGAGTTGTAGCCTATCAGGGTTCATTTGGGTCGCCAACATCGATTTGAATGCACTACTCCATTAGAACCACATTGCGTTGCTTCACTTTTTCTGACATGATATTGATTGTATTAGCATGGGGAAATTAGAGATTTGGTGCAAGTGGCCTATCATGCATCATAGAGTGATGGAGAGTGGTGTAACTAGTATGCCTAGTTACAATTCTTGTATTGATAACCCATTGTTTGAGATGGGTGATGATAGGACTTATGACAATCCACTTTTTGGGTTGGGCAGTGATTTCCAGTTTGATGTTGGTGAGACTGCACTCGCTGGACACTCAGAGACTCCTTGGTGTATGAGTGTTGCTGGACATGGAGGCTACATGCCACAAAGATTTGGGAGTCAATTGACATCTTTTGAGGGGGATACTCCCATTGCCAAGCATGATGCTATTCCTTTGGAAGAGTGTGCAGGGGACTTTGTTGGTCCATCGATGAGCAGTATTATGCCTTTTGGGGTAGTAGGTAGTTGGGTGAGGATTGCTTCTTAATGTGACCCGCTATGGGTGCATGGTGTTTGCATGGATTCCATGAGGTTGCTTCACAGGTTATGGTACACGGATGTCACTATCAGAGTGGAGCAGTAGTGTGTTCAGTGTTGGCTTGAGGGTTACTTGCGTAACTATGTTTCAGGACAGTAGAAGGCTTGGGTGCGATGGTTGTATTTGGGCGAGTATTGTTGTAATACTACACATCACATGTTGATTGGTATGAATCCCTTCCAAGTGTTGTACGATTATGATACCTTATCTTTTGTGGACTTGGCATTAGCTGATAGCAGAGTTATCAGGGAATATTTGGTATGATGGAAGGACTTGCCGTTGGAGGATGCCACATGGGAAGGAGAGATGATACTTTAGCATCCAACTTTGTAGTTGCTTGGGGGCAAGCAATCCCGGGAAGGGAGGACTGTAATGTCCCTTCCTTAGGCAGCTTAGACTAGCTGAGGTTGGTCTACTATTAGGGTTCCTGTAGGTTAGTAGTATGGTTAGGGGACCTAATTGAGGGATGTGGAGCCTAGCCAGGAGCTTTATGAGCCTTTCAGTTTGGAGTTAGTTGTTGAATCCAGGGATAAATTGAAAGTATTGAAGTTTGCTTTAATGAATAGTAAAAGTGAATAGTAACAGAGAATTATAAAGTGAATAGTGAAAAGTGCCCCCATTCTAGTGAAACAAAGTTGTTTTTAAAAAGTGGCCCTTTCTTTTGATGAGGAAAAGACCCTTGAGGAGGAATATTTTATTATCTTTTATATAAAAACTCATGAGAGGTTATAAAGTGAATTTTGGGCTTCTATTTTGGCATTCATTTGTCATTTTTCATATCAGCACTTGCAGGGTTAGCTCTAGAGAAGGGTTTCAACTTGGTTTTAGTCTTCCAGGAACAAAAACTTCCAAGGGCTATTGTGAATTGGACGAGAACCCAGTTCACCTTTGAGGAGGACCTACCTTGGGTCTTCGTTTGGGCTTCATTAGAGGAGTTTCAGGTGTTTAATTTTCAATGCCGAGTTTGCAGCAGTGTTATATCAGCATATTTCTTCAGATTAGGTGCAACCATTGATAGATCAAGTCTCAACCGGACCAATACTATCACATGTTTGCATTGTACTTGTTGGTTGTACAATTTTTGGCCAAGTGCACCTAGGGTTTGTGGCACAATCATCATTGCGGATTTATTCCAGCCGTTTGACAATTTTACATTGAGGATTTGATATCTTCCATACCAATTGTACCATTTCTAGTTGGTGCACCATCATTTGGAAGGGGTTTCGTGGGCATTTGAAGTTGATTTTGGCAACCAATTTCATATCAACACTTCTATAATGACAATCAGACCTATAACTGCATATTTCACATTCTATTTCAGTCTTCTACCATTGTTATCATGTTCATATCAGCCTTCATACATTGTATTTTCATGCTGGCATAGAACGGGTATGTTATTGGCATATTGGGTATTGAAATCTTTCATTTGTATTGAGTTTAATAGAGCTGTTACAGTCTGATTCATATTAGACATATCTGTCATTTTAATCAGACCTTATATCTTTAATTTAATGGCATAAATGGAAGTGGGTTTATCAATTTATGTTGTGTAATCATTTATATATCAGTTCTATGCTTTTCCTTTATGTTATTGGCATTGAAAACACTCAACCAAACATCAAAAACAATCAAACAAAACTTTGAAAATCAGAACAACAGTCAGAAAATCAGAATTCATGAGTTTGCGCAACAACTGTTTGACGAAATGTCAACACTCTGAAAAATGAGTTTTTGGGGTTACATTTAGTAGGGATATCTCACACATGCATGGGATGCTAGTTTAGATAGTTATTTGCAGCGGCAGGGATTCATAAGAGGGATAGTGAACAACAAGCTGTACGTAAAAGAAGAAGGTAATCATATGCTGATTGTTGTAGTTTATGTTGGTGATATGATTTTTGGTAGCAATTGTGAAGAAATATGTCAAGTTTTTGCTATTAATATGGAGGAGTTTGAAATGTGCATGCTTGGTGAGTTGTCATTCTTTCTCGGTTTACAAATTCATCAATCTAGTAGAGGCATTTTCCTTTCTCAAACAAAGTATATTAGAGAAATGTTAAAAAGGTTTAGAATGGAGCATTGCAATCCTGTGAGCACTCTAATGGTGATAGGATGCAAGTTAAGTAAAAATGATGAGTCTCCAAATGCTAATCAAACTTTGTACAGGTCTATGATAGAAAGTTTATTATATGTTACAGATACTGGATCTGACATTATGCAAGCAGGCTACTCCTAAGGATACTCATGTTTATGCAGTTAAAGAGGATCTTCAAGTATCTCAAGGGTACTATGGACTATGGGTTATAGCATCCTAAAGGTAATGCCTTTACACTCACAACTTATATAGATGTAGATTGGGGTAGTTTTGTTGATGATAGAAAGAGCACAAGTGGAGGTGCATTCTTTCGAGGTGGCTATTTTGTAGCTTGGTTGAGCAAAAAGCAAGCTTCTATTTCATTATCTACAGCTGAAGTAGAGTATATTGCAATAGTGTCTTGTTACATGCAAGTCCTATGGATGAAGAAAACGTTGAAGAACATTAAGGTAGAGTATGAGCATCGTATTATCTATTTTTTGTGACAACACGAGTGCTACTAATATTTCTAAGAATCCAGTTATGCACCCTAGGACTACGCTTTCCTATAAAGTATCATTTTCTGAGAGGATAGGTTAGTGATCAACAAGTTAAGTTGGAATATGTTTCTATTAAAGACCAGATTGCAGATTTGTTTACTAAGCCCCTACCAAAGGAAACATTTGAGTACTTGAGGGAGAAGCTGGGAATGATTTCACTCCATCTTTGAGTTGCTATTTTGACTTAGGGGGAGCTTTCATTGTCATACTCTTCAGCCCCATTTCAGTTTTGCAAGATGGTATTAGTCATTGATGTCAAAGGGGGAGTAGTAAGTCAGGGGGAGCAGTATTGGTTTCAGAGCATTTCAAGCTTAAAGAGGTGTTGCCAGGTGCAGTTTGGTTTTGGTTTCAGGAGATGTTGCCATCAATGACAAAGGGGGAGATTGTTGAGTTTGAGCTACTTTCTTGCTTGTTTGAGCTACTTGCCTGCTTGCTTGAGCTACTTGCCTATTTGCTTGAGTTCGTTGCTTGTTTGCTTGAGTTGGTTGGTTGGTTGCTTAAGTTGGTTGCTTGTCTACTTCACCTATCTACTTGCTTGCTTCAGCTATTTGCCTGCTTGCTTGTTTAAAATGACAAGTCATACTTTGTGCCATGTCAAATGCTAAGTCAACAAATTTGATGTCAGATTGCCATGTCTTCAGATTGGACTTTTCAAAGGGTCAATGGCTTGTAGTATCTTTTGTAATGCCTATGAGGAGAATATCAATGACTTTGATGACTTTACTCTTGTTTTGGCTATGCATTAAGTGAAACGACTTCATGTTATGGGTGACAGTTTGTTTGTGTATGAGGCGGCTTCTTGGCATAAATGAATTTATTTATTCTGACATTCCTCTTATATGGGCGATGACTTTTATTATCTCATACTTTTTTTTAGACATCGTGTGGTTTGCTTTTATGTATATCCTCCTTCAATTCATGAATGATGTGATGCGCTACAGAATGGATGGGGTGGTGTTGAATTAAAAAAAACATTTTTTATTGGGCCTTACCTATTCGTTTTCTTTTGACTTGCAATTATTTTTCTAAGGGACAAATTTTCTATTGGGCCTTACCTGTCCTGCAAAAAATGCTATTTATTTTCTTGGTTATCAATGTATCAAATTTTGTGAAATGTTTTGTATTGTTTAAAAAACTTTTACAATGCCCAAATGTCCTTCCCACCTCCTATTATTCTTGCAAGCTACACAATCGATTTCATTTCATGTACTTTTCACTTATTGCATACAATTCCTTGAGTTGTGAATAGCATGATTTATTATTTGGGCTTATCTGCAACTGGTCCTGCCCTAACACATGCTCCAAACCTTGTGCTTCTCTCTTCAAAATTTATTTTTCATTGACTCCAAGCTCACATTTTGCAAAAAAAGAAAAAGAAAAAAGAAAAACGGCCCTCTATGCTTGACTTATCTCCCCTAATCATTAAATTCCATCCACTCCAAAAATATCTCCATTATGAATAAAATGATTATCCTACCAAACTATATGTTATGAATTGTCATGCCCCCGACTTTCTTATACTTAGGAAAATTCGTAGCAATATAAATATCGACCAAGCTAATTAAATAATCAATGCCCTTTAAGAAGTCGTCCCACTTGGAAAATAAATAATATTTTCTAATATATTGATTATGTTATAAAGACTAAAGGTGAAGGCAGTGATGGAGTTTAATGAATGATTAACAAAAGACAGCCGACTACCTTGAAATGGAGCGCCCCATCTATGTGAAAGGTTGCAAAGAAAAGTGCCGATTAAGAATAGTAAGAACAGTGATTAGTTTAAGGGACGTGTCCCCCACCAAGGGAAGGCATAATGAAGAGTTGTGTCTGTCCCACCACATGGATACAAAAGAAGCATGCTTCCAAACAAGGACATCATCGAATCATCTTCAGAAGAATATTCAGAAATACCAGCAGATTTAGAACATCTTCTGAATATTGAGAACAAACCAAACATCAAAGGCAATAAGAGCAGATCCAAGTTAATTATGTGCACTCAGCAGATAAGGGGGGAATCAGCAGTAAATATACTTGCATCTTAGAATATAGCAGATTATATTTTTGCAAGCATTGTGGTATGCACTATGATGTACATTGTGAATAATGATATGTTTATTAATCTCTATGAAACTGGATACATTATTGTGTTTGTAATTCCCACCAAGCAACCATGGGAGAAGTAAGGGGAAGTACGAGTAGGGTGAGAAGATACTAGATTACTTTCTAAGTAGACCACTCCATGTGGATGACCGGGGGTCTGCCACTTGGGGCGAAGGGGGTGAGTGACTGCTATTGGGATTAGAAAGAGAAATCTATGGGCCTCCTATTGTAGCTTTCCCCAATCTCTACATGGATGGATTTCTGGGAAGGATTCAAGGAGTCTCAATCATAAGAAGGATGGATAAAGCAGCATGGATAGGGAATGCAGATACAAGTTTACCCACTAAGTAGACCACTCCATGTGGATGACTTAGGGTCTGCCACTTGGGGCCAAGAGGGATGGTATCAATATCCGCTCTTGGACTTTGCTGGGATAGCTTTGGGTGGACTTATCATGTTTCCCATCCAATTCCTATTATGATTAAACTCCCATTATGGATATGGTGTAGTTTAATAGTTATATATTTACATGGTTCAAATATTTATATATGTTTGGTCATATGAATTATATTCCAATATTATCTAACATGATTGCAGGACCTAATCCAAGATTTATCTTAAGCATTTAATTAAGTTATAACCCTAACTACATTGAAACTTGTGATTCTAGGGCAAGATTTAGGGCAGTCCCAAAAGGGGACATTACATGAATGTTTGCAGAGAAGAGGAGATTAGTAGCATGCTGAAACTTTCATGGCCATTGCAGACTTCCAACAGACCTGCCAGAAAAGGAAACTTATTGCAAATCGACACAATATGTAAACATACCATTCTACCAAAACAATGGTGGCCGAGACAATTTGTAGGGTTGTTGGCACATTGCCAATTTTCACTTGCTGTTGGGAAGCCTTCTACCAACATGTTGCTATCAATCTCCTTTCCTCCATGTGAAGAATTCTTCCACTCAATTAATTATCCACACCCAGACATTATTTGTGCGCTGATACAATGTTGAAATTTGTGGGGACAAATTGTAAAAGAAAAGTAAGTCATCTTGCTCTCAGAGATAACAGAAAAATCTGACGATAATATTATTACTCATCCGGGGTACCTTTACAATGTATCATGCAAATTCTTATAAAGCATTGCATTTCTGTTCAACTTCCCTAAAATACACTATGGGAAATTAACTCCTAATTAACACAAAAGTAACTAAACATTTTAATTACTAAGTCATGAGGGTGACTTTATTACAAAAAATTATACCTTAATTTCTAACAAAACTTCTTAGGTGAAAGTAAAATAGTTAAAAAAAGAAAACACCATTTAATTTTCATGATTTACATTTTTAGCACACACTCTATCTGTTTTTACCTCTACTCACCAATTTAGTTGTTTTACTTTTCACTATTTTTACAAATAATACATCCTTTTTTGCTTGAGTTTTTGTGGAATGTTTCCTGTTTTGAACCCAGGTAATTGAATTCCATTCACTTATTGCCTTTCTGTGTCAGTTCTCTGTAAATGAGTCTACTATTATACAAGCTCATTAAATGCTTTAACTAGTGCATTGCATGTAGGCGCAGGCGTCCATCATGATGTTCTTGTTTAAGGCTTAAGCAATATACCTGTCTTTTGGAACAATTAATGGAATGACAATCATATAAACCTGTATAACATTTATGAAGGATGTTTCTAGTATTGTAATTGGTTATAGAGTGTAATTGGTTTCAGGTATGGTCCAGTAAACTTGTTTTGGAGCACTCGTTATGATAAAGCCATGACATTCTTTTTAGCATGTCTGAAGGAGTTTGAGAACTATGCAAATGCAAAAGACAGGGCTGCAAACGTTCCACTAGACAAGTGTTTTAAATTTCCATACAGGTAAGCCTTCATTGATAAAATTATTAGTATTAATTAGTGGTTTACTTCAACTTTATTTTGGCATGGCTTTATACATTTCTGCCTTTGGTTCTTCTGCATTAAGTGTGCTTCCAACATCTGTCTGAAATCTGTTTTGATCTTTTTTGTCAGAAGTATAGCCATGGCTTTGATTACTAGCACTCGTATCTACTCACATAGATTATCTTCGATCATATAGACTTGCCATACATACATAAAAGGAAGTCATCTCCTATATTTAGGCACCCCTGATTTGAAGCTTTCCCTATCATTTTCTGTATTAGATTGAAATTTTATGTTCTTGAGTGACCTTAATGTCTATAAAACACAGTATCAACAATTGTGACAAAAGTTGATATGTCCGTTCTTAATTTGGTCACTGTGAATCTGTTTCACATTGTATCAGATTTTGTGGAAACCAATTGGATCACTTTTAACTACCAGGGAGCCTTTGAACCTTAAAGTATCAATCTAATAGGCTATTTTGTTAAATTTAGACAACTTAATTGCTTTTTCTTTTCACGACCTCTAGAAATCAGAAATCTAGAGGAGGATTTGCCACAAAATCTGTGGATGATGATTTGTCTAGTTTCTGCACAAATTTGAGTATTATTGTATATAGAGGGATTCAGATATTGATTAAGGTGTTATAAAATTCCTTTATGTTCATATCTCAATGGTTTTTTGCCCTTTTTTGTTCCGTCAGTTCATGCAGGTAAAAAATGGATGGAATGTCAACACTCACGATTTCATTTTAGAGCTCTCATTTTTGCTATGCATATTTGACTTTTAAGATTCTTAACCAATTTGTAGATCATGTCTTATGTGGTGAAGTCTCAAATGGTTCTCTACGATTTAAGTGACCACATTTCAAAGGAAATGCTAACGTCTCATCAAATATTTCTGTTTCAGGATTGAAAATGACAAAGTGGAGAATTACACCATCACTCAAAGCTTTAACAAGCACGAAAATTGGACAAAAGCATTGAAGTATACGTTGTGTGATCTAAAATGGGCTCTATATTGGTTTATTGGTAACTTTGGTTTCCATTCTCCTGGTATTGGTTTTACAAATGCAGGGACAAGTTCATTGCATTCAAAAGTTGCCTCTGAACTCAAAAAACAAAGTTTAGGTTCATCACGCTCTCGGCATGATACTGGTACAAAATCGTAGAAGCTTTGTTGATCTTTGTAGTTCTTCAGTTATATAAGTTCATTTTCTTGTGCCAATTTTTTCCTCAATACATCATAGTGGACACAATCATATGCTTACCTCACATACACCCTAGTACACAATGAAAAGAAAATCAGGAATTATTTTCAAGGTGGCTAGTTTTCCATTATTTTATGCACGGTAGTTCATTAAAAAAGAAGAGATTTTATCAAGCATTATCTAGGATGATTGGCATAGGAAAAGAGAGGAGTCACATGTCTAATGTTGAATTAGATAAATTAGGTTACGTTGAGTCATGGAAGGAGTTATGGTTACTTCTTAATTGTTAAAATGCTCTTTTTGGGAATACAATTTAGCGTGAAGAAAAAGTACATAATTCTCTCAAGGGGAGGGTTAAAAATTCCTATACATCGAGAACTGCTATCAGAGGACTAACTTGGATCGCTTTGTGTGTATGTATGAACACACTGAAGCGTGGTGTGAGATCAGTCATGTTTGGTTGGTATTTCTTTGTAGTGTTGATATTATTTCTCCATTAAAGTGCTGAGAAGTTGGCCAGTTTGAGAACTTGATCATGATGTAGGAGACCTAGAGTAAATTTAAATGTTTCTCTTTAACATATGAATGACGAAGTAAAGGCAAACGAAATTATGAGATGAGACAAAGCAAGTACATCAAACTTCTCTCAAGCCGATGAGAAGTTGACCATTATGTAGGACAATTATGCAAGAAATTTAAAGGTTTCCTTTTCCCACAAGAATGGCAAAAGTAAAGGAAAAATAAACTAAATGGATGAGATGATACAAAGCAAGCATATCGAATTTTCATCTTTGAAAAAAGTGATTATACTTTTAAAACACAATAATATTAAGAAATTGAACATCTAGTTATAGTATGTTGCTTGCGTTGTCTAGTTTTTATGTTATGAAATTAACAAGCTACAAGATATATTTCAGGTGCTAGCATGAAGCTTGTTATCTTGAACTTGAATTTTGAAAAATCCTAAAGTACAAGGGAAATTTGCAAAAATAGCTAGCCTTTCTTTAGGATACCAATGAAGATCAGCACTAATATCGGTTTTTTCTTTTTAAATCTTAAGTATTTTGTAACAATCTTATTTGTTGTGCAAGAATGAATACGATATTGGATTTGGCTGCACTGCGATTTAATCTTAACCTCCATGAAGTAAGGGGATTGCTGCCTTTTCTTTGCCAGAATGAGACTGAAGTAAAATTAGTCCTACCGAAAAAGGAGGATTTATTGGAGCAATCTTAAGTAACAAGTTTGAGAAAGTAAAATCTTCTACCAAGTGTGTAAAGTTTAAAAGGGAAACGTGTTGCTTGTTTATATTGCTAGGGAAAATAAATAATTCAGTCATAATGAGATGTGAAATGCACAATCAAAAACATATTTGAAAAAAGTACATCTTTGTTCCACTATTATCATGTTGCTTTCAAAACAAAACAAAATAATTTTTATTATTTTTATTTTGACGTTTCTACATTGACTAGCAATATAGTGATCTGAGATGGTAAAAGTTTTCTTATTTAATGACATTGTGGTAATATATTTAGATAGAAGAATCTGTCTTATAAATGCCTCAACTCATAAAGACTTGCACTCATAAATCTACTTTGTGCATCCTGACCCTACGATGTCTATTTGGTGAGGCATAAAAACACTCAATATATGGAAAGGGCTTCAAATATTCAATTTCAAAATCATGGGATTATGCCAGTTTAGCTAGCATGGTGACTTGTCCATAAGTTATTTTGATGGGAGTCTAATATATGCTTTGTTTTTTAGGTTTTTAATGCAAATTGCACAATTTCTTCCTTAAGACCACTATACATAGATCCATTATAGCTTATCACTTGCAAGTCTCTTATGTTACATCCCCTTTATCATGAACATGTTTATGACAATGGAATTATGGTCATTATGTTAGTTGCAAGTAACTGCTTTTCATAGGAATGTGAAATTGTAGTAAAAATAATTGTTTATATGTCGTAATTTCAAATGTGAATGATTTTCTTATATATGCAATTGGTTTTCCTATTCATGTGAAAATGAATGTGTTCATGAGACTATACGTCGAGAACGATCTAACCATAATTCTTGTCAGTGGATGCATGATTGCCAACGCCACGAGAGAAAGAGAAATGTCATCGGGGAGAGGACGTAGTTAACAACGGATCAATTTTATCATCAAACCTAGAGTTGGTGCAAGACAGTTATGTTGACGTCATTACCTTGGCCATAAGTAATTTAATATAATTATTGATTAAGCAAGTCAATTTAAATATATAACAATAATCACCTTTTAAGGAGATTGTGAACGCTTAATAAATATTAAATTAAAATAATAGATATAATTAAAATATTTATTATATCCTCTTGAAAATTAGCTAACCGAATTCTTGATATATATATATATTCGCAAGAGTCAATATTAAATATTAAATTAATGATAAGAGATATAAATTAAATGCCATCGAATTAAATATAAAACATAAGCAAGAAGTTAAAAATTAAGGGAAATAATATTGGAGCCGTCGGTGGTTTTGAAGCAAAAGTTTTTCTCGACATTTTTTTTCCTTCGTGCCTCGGGAAGAAACAACGAAGTTGGAAGCCAATAAGTCTCAGGGGTTCAAGAAATCTTGAAGCAGAGGTTTCTTGGAGATATACACATTTAATCATGAGGTTTTTCTTTTCATTCTTTTCTTCTCATTTCCTTTACTCTAGCTCATGCCTCTGCGTTCGCCATTAGTTTCTTATGCGAATCTTACTTATTCTTTTCTGAGATATTTATCATCAGGCTTCCTCTTCATTCTTTTCTCATTGGCAACTCTTCTGTATGGGCGTTCTCTGTTATCTTTTTCGACATGCTTCCATTCTATAATTTACCTTGGACGCAACTTAAAATCCTCCCAGTCTATTTACTTGAAATCTTCTTTCAGTACCGCTTTCGTTGATTGATCATCTTTTAGCACTCTACTACTCTTCACTTTCCTGTTTGGCGTCCAAATTTGGTGGTTCTCTTGGTTTTTGTTGCTGTAGAGCTGATCGGTGGAGAGCCTGGTTATTGTCTTTGAGCTTTCATTTACGGTGGTATTCTCTTAATCACGTGTAAGCCATCCCAATTACTTCTGGCCAATGAGGTTTTCTGTGTAATTGTAAGTCCTTGTTTCGACCATATGGAGGAAGAAGCTGGAGCCCTCAAACTTCGGATTGTCCTGTACAGGCATGTAAACGAATCTTATTTTGTTTTAAACTTGCAATGAAAGGATCAAGAATCGTGATTAAAATCCTTCAGAATAGAAAGAATTTACATCGAATTTTCATGACTTTTGATAGTGTTTTGAAAATCGGAGCTTTTGCAATTTTCTTATTCTGAACTTGACCGAAAGAAGACTCTTCTTGTTGAGAACCTCAATAGTGACTTAAGACTTGCTTTCGAGCTTCTCTTCTAATGTTTTTCTGAATCTGAATTGTATGGTCGTGTTACCGGCAATCATTTTGAGTTCTTTTAGTTTTGACTTAAATGAGGTCTACTCCTTTCTACTCTTTTATTATCTGAGTGGGAATAGTGTAATTCCTTCCTCCACTTTGAGACCAATATATAAAGATAAAGTGATAAAGACTTGAAAAATCTCCTAACTGAATATGTCTCTCTGTATATATGTGCTAAATGGAAGCAATATTTATTTAAAGTAAACAGATCTGTCTTAAGAGAAGTGAAAGATACTAAGCAGAGTCTCTCTATTTAGATATATGCTTATGAAATTAGCTTAAACTTAAGTTAAGAGAAATGCTTCTACCAAGTCTTTGTGATATAGGCCATGAGGCTAAATGTTGAGATCCGAAAGACCCTTTTAATCGAATATGTCCCTCAATATGTTGGTGCTCAATGGAAACTACATTCGTAAAAGAAGAGATTTAATGAGAAACTAAGTCGTTGTAATACTAATCTGATGAAACCTTCGTAAGGACAAGTCTCATCTTTTTCCTTAAAGTGCTGAGTAAACAAAATGGTCTTAGAAGTTGTGAATTGACAATAAGACAAGAATCTCTTATTATGCCTAAAATAAAATTGTTGAACCTTGATTCTAGAAGGAAGTATTGAGTACATGATATTGTAATATAAAACCCTATGGTTAAGATTTAACCTTGAACAAAGAGAAAATGATAACCAAACCTGATACAGTAAAATAAGACGTTGAGATAAGTATTATCATGTCGAGCAGGGGTGAGAGTGCTGACAGCACAAGAGTGCCAATAATAACGACACGAGTGCTATAAATATTAAAAATCCTTGGCCAAGTTACGATCCCAGTTAGGCATTGGTCAGCTATCATGAACTAGATATACTTCTAGTCAGAATGATCCTTTTGGTTAGGAGGTATCTATAGAGGAGGGATTGACCGACGGTATAGGTCCATAACACCAAGCTCAGAAATACATGATGATAATTTGATCCATGTTGATTACCCTCGTGAAGGGTCGGGTTCTTCAGTTGAAGAAACTCGGGGGACCAGTAGCTCTTAGTTGGGTGGAAAAACCCTTGATGATGTTTCTCTTTCTCAATGATATAGTTGTTCAAGCAATTCAACATGTTGGTGATGTCATTGTAATTCTAGGTACATTCATTTGTCAATTTAAGATTACTATCAATGTTGTAATAAATGTTATTTCTTTTAAGTTAATTGTATGTATGTAAAAGACTGTAGTTAATTAGTTAGACAGTTACTGATGCATTTAGCTGAAATGAAAGATTTGAAAATAGTTAATGAATATAAAGAAGTTAATTCTTTCCTTCAGTTCATTAATTGGTTAAATGGGAACCTTAGATGAATTAGTTAGTTAGTTATTGCCAGATAAAATTTGGCAGTTAGTTTTCCATTTCTTAAACCATAGAATGACAACTGTTTTTGAAATTGGGGAAAACAGATTTTGATGGGATCCGGAACCCAATACAACCAAAAGCCAAACAACTTAAACAAGCCAAAAAAACAAGACTGCAGAAAAGACAGCCTGCAGTCAACAAAAAAACCAGCTCACAAACAAACACCATTAAGATTTACAATTAGAGTTTCGTTTGTTGGAGCGAAGAGTCATATCGAAAGAAGGCCCAGAGGGTTTAGATTTTTTTCTAGTAACAGTAGTCTAGCCTTCTTCAACTTGTGCTGCCTTAGCCTGCCAAGCCAGCCCATTAATTTCCTGAGGATGAAAATCCGCAACTCGGGAGGTAACATCAGAGTTCGCCTGAATAGGTGTGGAAATAACCGGAGAGCAATTAGAGGTGGGAAACAAAGCACCATCAGTAGAGACAGAAACCTATCTAGTAGTATTCTCAATATGATTTATCATGGTAGCTTCCCCAACGAAGGAAGGAGAAACCCCAGCAGACGAAACCCCAACAACCTGTGAATCAGAAGTCCCAGCAGCAAGTGAATCAGAAACCCCAGCAGCCTGTGAGTCAGAAGCCCCAACAGCATGTGAATCAGAAGCCACCACCTCAGAGAAGCTCCGAAGCGGCTCAGATTTTTTCTCCACCGTGTAATGTTGTTGTGAAGCGCCATTCCACCAAGTAGCTGTCTTAGACTTCTTCTCAAATCCACATTGAGCAGCAACATGTCCTGTTTTGAAGCATCTTCTACAGCGGAAAGGGACCCCCTCATAATCCAACGATTGGATCCAAGACCCCCTAGAAGATTTTAAGAGAACCTCAGCAGGCAGTCCTTTTGAGACATCAATTTCAACAAATATTCAGGCAAAGGTAGAGTGATAAAGATTATAAAATTCATTGTCCACAGTTAAAAAATCACCTAGGGCTTCCCCAACCTCCTCCAAGAGAGAGTCACTCCAAAGGTGAAGAGGGAGATTAGGCAACCAGACCCAAATCGGGAATTTATTGAAAGTTTCAGAAGCTGGGTTAAAGTTGGTGTGCCAAGGTTTAACCATCAGATGGTATTTGTCCTCCTAGCAAAAGAAATTTTCATACAAGATTTTGTCTCTATCTAAAGTGTTATCGAACTTAGCAACAAAAAAACCTTTGGCCATAGGGAAGATTTGAACTTTACCAGTGATGAAGGGCTCCCATTTATTGGTGATCCAAGAGTGCAGCTGAGGAAGGCTTGGCCAAAAGCCCCTAAACCGACAGATCACCCCTTGAGCAGAAAGCTCTGCTACACTATCATTTATTTCTTCTGCTAACTCATCCTTAATCTTCACTGTGATGGGGTTTTTCACAGGGATGAAACCATCAAAACTCTACTTAATATTCATATATGATCTAGGTGCACGCACAGATGAGCCAGCACCCTTGATACCCTTACGAGATCCAGCCCTGACGCTAGCACCAGAGCCAAACCCAGCGCCAACACCAGAACCAACCCCGACGCTAGCACCAGCCCTAGCCCCGATGCCAGCACCCGCTCCAACACCCTTGAGAGCCTCACCAGAAACAGAAAACTCCCCTGTCAGCCGAGTATTCCGGCCCAGAACAGAGGACTCCCCAACCGGCACAGTTTTCCCGCTCGTAGTCATTTTGAAATATATAGGAATGAAATCCATAGAATGACAACTGTTACATTTGTTTCATGGTTGTAGTATTTGATCGTTGCTTCTTGGAAGCAAAGAAAAATAGTTATTATCCTTTTGTAATTTTTAGATATATGTTTACAGTTAGTAGTTTTCCTTTCAGCTGAAAGTGAAAATTAAAAGTTGGTTGATGAATCGTATGATGCAACATTATAATTGATTTTCTTTTCTGTCTAACTACAAAGGAAACCCTAGTTTAACAATTATTTAGTTATTGATTATCCATGAAACGGTTGGTGGAAATAGTTAGATGTTTCAATTGAACTGAAATTAAAAACTTAGAAGTTAGTTGAAATTTAAATTGATTCAGTTGAAATCGAATTGGAAACCAAACATGAAAACAAGTTAGTTGAACTTCAGCTGAAATTGGTAGTTGGTTACATTTTTAAATTGTAGAGCAAGTAGAGTGTTACATCTTAATAAGTACCAACATTAAGATTAGCATTGTTCATTTAGAAGTCATTATACCCTTCTAAGTAGAACTCTCACACTATATTCTCGACATACTTTAATCCATATGTTCAAATAAAATGCTTTTCACAATTTTGTAAAGTTATGATTTTATTGTCAACTTTGTGATTGATTGTTGTGTTTCTTATGATATACATGGAAATATTTACTAGACAAGTTAATTAGACCTTATTGAAACTTATTAGATTAAAACCCCACTCCCATTTAGGTTGTCTTATTTAATGAAATAATTAACCTCATAATTATTTAACAAGTTGGTCTTTTACTTAATTAATTAATTAAATGACTTGAATAATTTCATAGCCCATGTAATTAAGTGACACTCATTTAGTATAAGAATGACAGTGACTAACCATAAATCTTGCCTTGAGTTTTTTTGGCCAACGCTCTCCTTCATCCCCTCCATCCCTTAATCCTTTTCCCTTTTTTCAACTGACAACATATTTCAAATAATTACTTTGTATCTTTACCCAAATTGTGCCATCTTTCCCCAATGGATGATTCCAAATAATTACTTTGTATCTTTACCCAAATTGTGCCATCTTTCCCCAATTGAAGATTCCAAATGTCGGTAAATAATATTCATGTAGTTTTTTATAGACTTGCAAATGTGCATTATTGCAATGTGAATCTAAAACTCTTATTTAGTTTATGCTTCTTGAAGGATATCCTACTTTTCTATTGCATAATAATTTTGGGCGTCTGTAACATTTCGCTTAAAATGCAGGTCCAAATTACTTATTTATGCAAATAATTGTGTTTGTATCCCCGCACTCCCACTTGCCGCCCCCAATACTATCCTATATAACATGCCCTTTTAACCTTCATCTTAATAAAAGCTTATGCTTGTTCTTGACTATACCCAATCCTTCCATCGTTATTTCAGATTTAAGAAATAATTTTTTAATAAAACTTAAGTTTTCCCCTTAACCAATGGTATTTATATTATATTCCACTATTATCCAATATTAATTGTTTGAACATGTTACTTTATATTATATCCAAATTGATATCTTTATAACATTTTCTAAAATTCTGTGACCAATTTCTTTCATTGTGCCAATTATTATGCTTATATATTTGCTGCCGACAATGTTAGTAAGGAGGCTTTGCTTTCATGTTTTGTGTCAATAAAGAATCATTTGCTTCTTCACTATTAAGTGAAAGTCATCCATTATCATTTGTAACGTGAAGAATTATTTGACATTACCTTGGTTTTCCTTAATGAACAATTTGGTACATCTTGTTCTCTCACCAAACTTAAAGTTGTTGCCAAGAATATGGTATAATAACCACATCACTTTTGATTTCATTGTAATTGTTTAATTACATTCATTTTATATGGCATTTAGAGTTCACAATGGTAATATTAAATGTTCTCTGAAGTTCTGATATGGTAATCGTATTGTTCTCGACTGACATTCACCAAAAGTTTACAGAAAATACATTTGAGCATGGCTTATAAGGTATATCCTCGGGTTTAAGGTAAGTATTTATAAAAATGTCCGGCATTTGGAAAAACAGGTTGAATGGTGAAATTTTAAAGTAATAGTTATAAGTATCGCCTTTCTACATGCTAAGAAATATTAAAAAGTGTGTTTTTTTTATAATTTCGGTTACCTTGTGATTATCAACAAGATACATAAATGAAATGCTCATTAAAAGAGGTCAATGTAATGACCACAAGTTATTGTGAGATGACTTTGAGTATCTCAGCTATTCAGAAAGGAGATATTAATGACTTCTCACAAATATAGTCTTTGTGGTGGTTTATAATGAACATACTCTTTATTTATTTATTTAAAAAAAAATAAGTTATCAATATATACAATGAACTATCTTAAAACCCTTTAAAAGTAATGGAATTTTTTAAAATAATCTCTAATTTTATCATCTAGACCTGCACAAACCCCAAAGCAATAGGTATATTTTATTTTTTATATTATATAATATATTTAAATAATGTTTTGTCTATTTGATCAAATGCAACAAAAATAGTGATAAATTCATAGTGAGTGAAAGAGGATTAAGAATATACTAATTGGTTAGTTAGTTAGTGTGATAACACAATTTATAATCTTCTTAATTTTTGGTTGTAGTTGATGAATTGGTGTAAGAGAGGGGGACCACCACATGTAAGGCCCCAGGTCACGGAGGGCCGAGATGCGAAAGACTGCCCTAACTTACCTCAGCGAAACGGGGTGTTAGGATATGAGGATGAGAATGATGAGGACTATGAAGTCCTACAACTACTCTGCAATCTCGAGATTCTAAATGAGGCTAGGCAGTTGGTTTTCAAGCTCAACATTGTATCCTGGATAACTCTTTGTTTGAGGATGAGAGTGCAGTTTCGGGACGACAGCACGGCGCCCTGGCGTCTCTCAGGTGCGCTGGCATCCATACGACCAGAGGACCAAAAGTATAACATGAACTCGCAGAGAACGAGCTAGCAACCTAGCTAATGACTTCTAAAAGAGCAAAACAACACTATGAAATACGAGAAGTACAAACAGATGTGATAAAACAAATATACCAAAGCAAGGGTGACGAAGATGATTTCGTAGAGGAGCCTATTCACCAGCGAGCTCCGCAAAGTATGTACACCTACACACAAAAAGAGGAAAATGTTGGGTGGCTGTATAGGGGCCTGCCTCAGTTAGACCCCCATTTAGGTGTTTCCACCTCCACGGATAGCTAAGAAAGCAAGATAAAGAGAACAATATAACAAAAATCACTACAAAACAGTAAGGTGCTAACTCAACCAAGTGATAGAAGGAAGGAAAGAGAAGCTTACCACCTCCACCAAGAGCACTCAAGGCTGCTCGGGGTAGAAAATGAGAGTACTCAAGCCTTTGCTGCAATGGTGTTTCGTTCCCAACTTGCTCTATCAAAGTGGAGTGTTGTGTTTGCTACAATGGAGTGCAAGAATGTTGCTTGAGAGCTTGACAGTGAGTGTAAGAGTGTGAGAATGGATGCTTGAAGTGTGTAGAAGATTGCTTAAATGCTTAGAGGATTGTAGAAGATGAAAAGCTTGTTGAAGGAGTGAATTTGAAGAAATGAATGAAAGAAATGACCATATTTGGGTCAATCGGCCAAAGGGGGTGTTACAACTTGAATCCCAATGAGAAGTGTAATGCCTTTGCAGGTTTAGCCGTAGGAATATGTCAGGGATGTAAGCACGTTGCACAAACATTTGTGCGCCGCGCGGGCGTCCTCGACATAAACGCCTTCACCGACACTCAAAACAGGCACCAAGTGGGATGCAAGCAGTGGGCTTAGGTGGATTTAAGCCTCCAAACTTGGTTTTCTAAAGTGGAAAGGGACAAAAGGGGAATTTACACATGGGGTGCAAATTCACTCATATACAATTGGTATATAATAGGAAATTTATATTGTATGAGATTTTGTGAGGAGCATTTGTTTATTGCAAATTTATATTATTTTAAAAAAGCTTTAATTATTGTGGATGCATGTATCTCCAACAAAATGAAAAAAATAGCTGTATTAAATGCATTTTATTAAGATATTAAGGTTTTAAAAACTAAATGATTCATCGACCCAAACAAGACATTTTATATGAATAATTATATTTAGTGCATAGAGATGTACTAGTTACAATTCAAATATAAATTTATGTTAAATTAATGAATTTTTAGGTCAGAAATCTCAATACCACATAAATAGATTATAATTATTTAGATAATTAGATTTATTGTTAATGATATATTGCATTTTCTCAATGAGTTCCACTTATGAAAGAGGGTAAATTGGAAGATGTTATTTTTGTATTGAATTAAAGTTGAAAACAAAAATTATAGAGATCAATTTTGGTGTGTGCTTTGGGATGAAAAATTTCATAAAGCAATCATAAACACACATGGAGTAATCCTATTGAAGACACATCTAGCATGAAGCAAACACATAGATATACACAATACATGGAGAATAAATATGCATAAGACATGAAGCATGAAGCATGAAGCATACACATAAATACACATCAGGCACAAAGCTTGCACATAAATATGTAAGTCATGAAGTATAGTATGAATACATGCAAGTCACAAAGTATACACATGAATACACGTGAGTTACAAAGTATACAAATGAATACACATAAGACGCATGAATACACATAAGTCATGAAGTATACACATGAATACACTTAAGTCACAAAGTATACACATGGATACATGTAAGTTACAAAGTATACACATGAATACACGAAAGTCATAAAGTATACGCCTAAATACACGTAAGTCACAAAGTATACACATGAATACACGTAAGTCATAAAGTATACGCCTGAATACATGTAAGTCACAAAGTATACACATGAATGACACACACATATAGAAATGCATTATTGGACGACTTAAGAGAAGGTTGAATAGTTAACTCTAATTGAATGGTGGTTAAAGTTGGTTTGTCTACAGGCTAACAGGATTAAGGCTTTGATACCAATTGTAATGTCCCCTTTTGGGAGTGCCCTTAATCTTGCCCCAGAATCACAAGTTTAATCTAGTTAGGGTTATAACTTACCAATTAAATGCTTTACACAAGATAATTCCTCTAGTTTAGGCCCTACAATCATGTTAGATAATATTAGAATACAATTCATAAGATCGAACATACATACTAAATTTCATCTATTTAAACCATGTAAATACACAACTATTTCAAATAATATAAACCACACAATATGCACATTGGAAGTTGGATCATAATGAGACTTGGATGAGGAGCATGATAAGTCCGCTTGAAGCTATTCATACCAAGCCCAAGAGTAGAGATACCATCCTTCTTGGCCCCAAGTGACAGTCACATAGTCATCCAACATGGGGTGGCGTACTTGGTGGACAAACTTGTATTTGCATTCCCTACCTTTGCTACCTTATCCATCCCTCTTATGATTAACAAACAATCCATGTAGAGATTGGGAAAGGGGCTACCATAGGAGGCCCATAGACATCCTCTTTCTAAGCCCAAGGGCAGACACTCACCCCCTAGCCCTAAGTGGCAGACACACATGCATCCATCATGGATTGGCATATTTAGAAAGAAGTCTAGTATTTTCTCACCCTAATGGTATTTCCCCCATTCATCTTCATGGTTGCTTGATGAGAAATACAAACACAAAATATAGCAATAATAAATATATCATTACATACAATAATCATGATAGAGCATACCACAATATTTATTAACACATAAGATGGCTATATTCATAAGAACAATTGTAATAACTATTGGTTCTACCCTTGAGAGCTGCTAATTAACTCAGATCTTCTTGACTTCCTTATTCTTTTTGATATTTTGAATATATTTGTTGCCTAAATATACATAAGATATTTCTTAAAGAGAATAAATAGATTAAGTTAGATAAATAATTACTAATAAGGATTAATAATTGCTGTAAGCATCATTATTGCATATATATATATATGAATATTTCATATAAATATTTCATTATATATATGTATATGTCATTATATTCAACTTACTTCCCTTATTGGTTTATCATTTGTCTTCTTTTATCTCTCATTGAACTATCTTCTTCTTCATACATACTTCTTGATATCAATCCCTTATTATATTTAATAATTGCTACATTTTTTAGTGCAAAATATTATATATTTCTAATTACTTCTATATCAAACTTTTATTAATTTCATTCCATTTCATATTCATTCTCCTTTGTATATATCTCATTGTACCATTTTCTTACTCCCACATCTTTTTTCTTGATATCTACTCATGCTTTCTTCTTGAATAAATCTGCTAATTTTATTCATATTTTTAATTCATTTCCATTCCATTCCGTTGCTTCCAATTTGCTATATTTTCTCACCTTTTTCCCATTCCCCTCATATATCCCCATATCTCAATGATGGGGCACACCTCTTTGAAAAGAGGTGTCCTTTTAAATGGACACACCCTTTGTTAAGGAATGATTGCTTCATTATAACTAATCACTACACACTCAAACTTAATACAATGCCTAAAGTCTTCAATTAATCATTGCTTTCCCATTATTAATAATATTAACCAATGTCTGGGTAACTAATCCCTGCTTTGTATCACTTCACATTCATAAGAATATGTGCTTTTTTATGTCATTCAATAAGATAGATGCTACCTTAGCTGTTAATATTACTATCATTAATATGCTTTTAGACTTATTTCCAATTAATCTCTTGTTTACTAATTTTTAATTAATATATTGTATGTTTATTTTTATATTAGTTATATATATTTCAATATTTATAGTATTATGATAATAATATTTAAGTTGTTAATATTTATATTTATATTGTTATTTATTTATTTGCTTTATACTTTAGTGTTGCAATTTTGGGGGCATGACATAGACCAACATCATGATGTTAGGATTGAGGATTGATAAAAGAAAATAACAACATAGGGATAAGATGAAGGTAGATCTTTCTTTGAATAAAATGACAATAGAAGGATATGATGAAGGATGATTCCTAAAATGAGAGCAAATGCCTCAAATATAGATTTTTGACAGGGAAAATCAATGGCCAAGATGCATTGACTAAATGGAGGGTCAAGATTGAATGATATGATGGATGTTTATCCTTGTGACAAATGTCACAAGAGGAAAAGAGATGTAAGAGCAAGGTGCTCTCACATATGTGTGAGCATACATTGGGATGAATATTAAAGAGACATGTGTATGATATGTGTAAGAGGTAGGGTAGCTTGGGAAAATGACATGTGTAAGAGATAAAGTGACACATCTTTTACATGTGTAAGGGGAAGGGTGGCTTCACATTTGTGAGATATATGCTCACACATGTCTGAGAAAAGGGGTAGGATAGGTATGTTAGGACACTTGTCACATGGTGACAAGTTTAGATCTTAATCCATGTAGATGGATTCAAGGGCTACCTGATTGAATGGACAAGAATTTGATGGTGAGATGGAATTAAATAATAAGAAAATGGTAATGAAGGTTAATTAGCCTAAATAAATAAATAAAGTAGGTATTGATTAATTTATTTAGTTGGAAGGTTTTGGTGAATAAGTTATAAGGATGAATTAAAAAAAAAAATTATTTAATGAATAGATAGAATGTGGTAAATTCAAGTGTGGTTGGGTATGGACATATTTAGATGTCTACAATGTGTAATAATTTTTAAGAGCATGTAATATCACTATGACATTGTAAGATGTGAGTGTTACTTATGACAGATTCTATGACACATGTAAGAGCATGATTATAGTGATTTACAAAGTGGAGTAAGAATATTGACCAATATTATGATGTGTAAGAAGCACCAATGCTATTGTAAGAGGTGTATGAAATAATATATGATGTGTAATAAAGATATTGTAAGAGGTGTATGAAATCATATATTCAATGTTGTGTAAGGAGTTGGTTATCTTTTTTGGACTTGGAGAGCGGTTATTTTATCCTCTTATTGGTTATTTTTTTTCTCTAGTGAAGTTGGACAACCATGTTGATGAGAAAGGTCTTGAATATTTTAGTAAGGTTCTTGTAACTCAAACACATGTTATGAGGTCTCCTTCACATTTTGAATTATTAGCTCATATTTTAGCTAATATTTCTTGGAAACCATTTATGGTTCCCTAAAAGCCTTGCATGTATATTGGAGCTTTGAGATAGTTTTTTACGATAGAGTAGTCATAATGGAGCAAGGAGGTGCTATCAAAATGTTATTGGATCTCCACCATAGATGATAGATGGTATAATCTTGTTAAATTTTATTTTTCAATGTAATATGTAATATGGCTATAGATTTGTGGTTGCATGTGTGTGATGTTTCAAGTTCCTATAGATAGATAATATTGCATGTTGAGTTAAATATTGGAGGATGAACAATATAGATTAGTTTTGATCTCCATATTGAAATTGGTGTCTTGTATTATAAATATTTATTTTCTAACTAATACAATGGTTTCAAGGTGTTTCAAGGTTGGGGTTTTTTTACCTATAACATATTTCTTTTCGTACATCTTGTGTTCTTTCTCGCTATGGTGGATGATATTTATTCTTCCTCTATTTTTATCTTTTATTTTATTTTTATCAATAGCAGAATTTAGAAGCCATTATACTTCTCAAATTTTAATATATCTACACTATGAAAAAATTTCCTCCTTTGTATGAATGACGAAATGAAATATATTTTTCCCACTATTTGGTCATAATTACATGGTTGGTTCCATTGTATTTTTGGTTATAGGAATTTAAAATTTAAGTTTTTTGGTCTAGGAATATCATGTAAACTATAGGAAGGAATGAGTTGTTTTATTAATCCTTGATGGAGTGAAAGTTTTGTTGTAGTTGATCTTGTCTTTTCATGAAATAGTGGCTAGCACTTATAGGATGAAAATAGAGAAGTTTGAAGAATGTCTATCACTATACATTGACAAATTATAAATCACTTATTGTGGTAGTTTTGAGTGGTGATATGTTAATTTATATATTTGTGATAAAAGAATCTTCCTATTGAGCATGTTGGTTGCATTATTGATGTTTGAAGATTATTTTTAATTTGAAGATGGTTTATGTTACTTTTAGTTGTGTTTTAGATTTGATCACCATTATGTTTTACTTGTAATTACCAACAAATTATTTTTTTATGAAGGGGGGACCTTTCTTAGAATATGTGGTTTGTGGTTGTAGTGGGATTATTTGGTTTGATGAGGAAAATGAGATCTATGATTAGAAGTAATAGTAAATTCTTTGATATTTGATATTGAAAAGTTGAATGAGACACAATATGTCCATTGGAAGATGTAAAGGTTAAACCTCCTAGTGTTAAAACTTATGTGATGTTATTGTTTTGTTGTATTAATTTGAAAACTAATTTCCTTTATCATCCTAAAGTTTATATTATTTGTGAAAAATAGCTAGTGTAGGACTTCATTTTATAATTTTTGGATGTTAACAAAAAATACATGTTTGGATAAATGTATTTTGTTCATGGATGGTAGATAAACCTATGTTCATAGAGATTTTTGGAGCTCAAATTTGTAGTATCCAAAATCTCTAAAGTTGTGTTGTTTTCTAAGTGCTAGGGGTATCTTGAACTTAGGGGAAAAATTCTCCAACTTATGATTAGGTAGGGAGAATGATGGACCAATTTACTAAGGTGGGTAATTATTTCTTTTGAAGTAGGCTTTGATAGGCCAAGGGGGTATTCCTTGAGGTGTTGTGTTAAAGATACCCATAGGGAGAGTAAATCAAGCTTGAAACAAACCATACCCATCACATAGAATAATCTTTTCTATTTTTCACTAAGTGGTCATTATGCTAGCTTGAAAACACAAGGGTTTTACACCTTCATAATAAGATGAACAACTATGTTAGGATTTTTAAGATGTTTCTTAGACAACCCTTAGTGATAATGCATACATCTAGACATGGAAGTGAAGGTAATGATAACAATATAATATAACAGGGAAGACTAATTTTATGTTTTGAGAGTGTTGGTGAGATGGGAGGTTGATAATAAGAATATAGGCGCCTTTATCTAGTATGATTAATAGTGTCATAGATTTTATGGTCCAAAGTGAAACATCAAATGGAACCCACTTTATGATACCTTAATCAAGATAGTAATTTGGACTATACCTCTAAAATTCCATGCATTTAAGATAGGTTCTATACATGTAAAAAAGTAGGTAGATACAATTGAAAGACATCCAATTAGATATATTTTATTTATCCATAAATAAACCTACACATTCCTTGTTATTTTTTTATAAGATACCTTAAAAAATATTTACAAGGAGTTTTACTACTTTCTAGTTGGAAAACTAATAAAAATAGCACTCAAATCTTGAAATAAATATTAATAAAATCATTTAGATCTTAAGAAATGCATAAAATACTCATGGAGACATTCAAAATAAGTTGGATATATGCACATTGAATTTTTTTACTTTTGGATTTTTAGTACAATATTTCATTATTTGGGAGAAAACCAAAAATATTTCAGTGTAAAAAAATACTTAGCTTAAATTGTTAAATGAAAATCCTGATGGTTTATTATTTCTCCTCTTTGTTTTTAGCTCTACAATATTTTTTATACTTCATAGAAACTTGAGTATATATGTCTTTCAACATCATCACACCATTTGGGAAAGAGATTTAGGCTTTACTACAATCACATATGTCACCCATGCTCACATCATTGTCACATGGACAAGCATTTGAGAAATTTTCTTTGACATTAAGAATCATATTTTTTATATAGAGATCATGTCCTTGAGGGGCCAAAAAGTGCCAAGAGATGTTTAGGAGATTTTCTTAGCATTGCCACATCTATTTCCAAGTTGTTTTTGATGTTTTAGAGTGCACAGGAAGGTAGATGGTCCTTTCAAATTGTATAAATTTGATGAATAAATGAACATAATAAATTTTGACATGCAAAATAAGAAAAATCCTTGAAATACATTAAATCAAATATTTGAATTAGGTGGTAGGATCATAAATTATTGGAAACCAATCACAACATTAAAAGTAAATTATAACTCTTCATCTTCCATGCTATTGAATCTAGATAAGAAAATCCACACCATTTATATGAGAAATTGTATTTGAGTAGGAAAATTATTTTGAAGTGGTTAAAGGGTCAATTCTATTCATTGGTCACATTTTGGGATGATATTGTGTATACTTGAGGTGAAGAGAGGAAATCGTGGAAGTTTGATATACATTAGGAGGTTAGATTGGATAATACAAGATTTCACTATGCATTGGATATGGGAACATGATGTCTAGGTTAAAAATTGTATGTTTGAAGGTTAGATTGAACTCTACATAAAAAGAAGTGAATGGAAAAGGCCATTAGAATTCAGTGTGGAAGTGGACATGAGTATGGGACATTGGATTGGAATCCCAAAATTCCACTTGAATTCCACAAGAAAAGTTTGGAGGGAATGTGGGAAAATGTGGAAGGATGTTATGTGGAAATGGGTAGAAGGAAAAAGTCTAGACCCACTTTGAAAGTCCACAAAGGTGAGGGAAAGAAACAATTACATGGATGCAAGAGAATACAGGAGGTCAAAACAAAGGAATTGGGAAAGGATATCTATTGAAATATTACAAGAGGAGGAGATGGAAATAGTGGCAAGGGAATGAGAGAAATGTGAAGATTTGATGTGGAAGTGGAAATGAGAATAGGAAATAAAAATGAAGCATATGTCTATAAAAGTATTGTAAACAAGAAAAGCAAAGGAAATAGAAGAAGGAAAGGACTCGATAAAACTTGTAAAATCTTTATGTAGGACTTGATATCAAGACATGAATTTGGACAAGTAGGAAATATATGATAGTCCATAAAAAGTATGGAACATTGCAAAGACAATAGAAAATGACCAAAACACTCCCAAAAAGAGATTTTTCTTAGAATTTTTGTAAATTATAGCATATGATAGGGACGCAGAGGTTGATGGAAAGAACTACATATGTAATCTTGACCAAAATATTCTCGTTCAAATTTTTATTATATTGGTTATATATAATGGGAAGAATATAATCAAATGGACATGGTGACCTAGACTCAAGAAAATTTGGGCACAATCAAATTGAGCTTCAACATTACTTTTGGTTGGGGATGTGTGACTCTTATAGGCATAATGAGAATCTATCTATCTTTAGGATGTACAAAATAGGATAATAGAGGGGGAATAGGGAAATGAAAATTCACAATGACCAATAAAGGTCACAATTGCACAAGGGAAAGATATGCACACAACACAATATGTATAGGAAAAAACACAAACAAGTAAAAAAGAATAATACGCAAGCATAAAAAGAGCCTCATACAATCAGGAGAAGTATTGCTTGAGATGTTGACCATGGACTAGTAGCTCAATGAACTCTCCATCTAAACTCCCAAGGTATAAATTTTCTTGACTGTATTTGTTTCGAATTTGGTAAGGTCCAAGTCATAAGGATTTGAATTTTCCATGATTTCCCTTATTTTTAGACATAGTGTTCCACAAGAGGATAATTTCCCCAATGTGGAACTCTCTTTGAATTTCTCTCTTATCAATTTTTTTAAATATTTTGTTGTAGTAGTAGACTTCTTCCATGTGTAACCCTTTTGGCTTCTTCAATTTTAGTCAATTCATATTCTCTTAAGGAGATGGATAATGTGGCCTTCATGTGTATGTAAAATTTAGAAATAAATACTTTTTTTTATATACTTAGTTTGGCTAGAAGGATACCTAGTTTTATTTTATAAAAAAATATGAGTGTTTACTTATTGTAATATCTTATTTTTACCAAATTATTATTTAAAAAAAAAATAGTAGCTCATGGTCTATAGTCAATTTCCTACAAATTTTATTATATATATTGTTCAAATTATGTAGATAACCCATTTAATCATGTGAAGTTTCTTAAGTCATTTTTTTTTCACATTTCACCACTCATATGTATGGTTTGGCCCATTTTAATCTCACACTCACCTTACTCATGCCTATAAGGAAGTCGTATGGCTTTAGAGATTGTGTTTATATACCAAGTTGAGATAGGATATAAATGTGATCCATTATGGAAATTAGAGTGTCATCAATTTAAAAAAAAATCATACCTTTCAAGCATGGATAACATATATTGATGTGTAATATCACTTTATTTATAAAATGATAGAATTTAAGTAGGTTTTGGCCAAGAAGGTGGATACATTATTGAATTTTTTAGATATTCTTATGAACCCCATGCACATAGATAAGTTCATATCATGGTGTAGGATGGCTATGTTGATCCACCACTAATGGTTTAATGCACCTTATTGGAGTTGCTTGTAATTTTTACAATGCATACAAGTGGGATATTGTTGGAACTTGGGGAATAGGTGAGTTGTATACCTTACAATTCCTAGGTTTACTCTAACTATTCAATATTTCTAAATTTTGAACAATTGTATCCACAAGAAAAAGGGTGTCCCATGTGGATGGACTAATGAGATTCCATAGTTGGCTCTCTTTACCACATGGAGTTGGTCTTATTAATTTTGTAAGATTCATTGATTTGGGGGTTGCTTAGTGGCCTTCAATTACTATATTTAACTAGCTAATAATATATGTATAAGAATAATTAATGCCTCATGGGGAACATTTGATGGTTGCTTGTGGCATCTTTGGTCATAGTGATCAAAGATGACTTGGAAAAGAAGTTAAAATATCTTTTAGAGTCCTCACAAATGTAAGGATGTTGGATTTTGACTATGAGGACTTAAGTGTCCATTTTAGGCCCATGGTTTTGGTTGATGACTTGTAAAAAACCATTAGTGGTTTCCCAAGTCTTCTTGGTCTATATATTGAGGGCTTGGGATATAGATCATATATGTCATATTTTTGTGTTGTTATGTCACCAAAATTCTTTTAGTGTTGAGGGTGTTGATCTTAGATGAAGTTCTAAGCTTAAGAAAGTATTATAACTATTGTTGTTGCAAATCATATATTGGTTCAATGCTATGGAGGATGAAGTATTTTTTGAAAGAACTTTCTTAGAAAATGTTATTTCTATCTCTTTTTTGTGGTTATTTTAATTTTCTTCTATTTCTACTCTCTATTCTTATTACTTTTTAAGTGTTGATGTACATATCATTACTCTACTAAAATTTGCGTAGTTTAGATAACTTTTAACTCTTTCCTTATAAGAGATTAAATAGGACATTTTTGCATATTTTATTTCAAAATAGACATGACTTTATTGTATAAATTGTTTACCCAACTTTATTTTTTCATGTATTTTAAACCTCTTATTTTAAATACCTTAACAAATTTATTTGATATAAAAATGTAATTGTTAATCTCACAACTAAAATTTGATTGGGTGATGAAAATAATAAACATAAATTTCCAACTTCTTGCAACTCTATTTACACCAAAGATATAATTTGTTTTCACATCCATTCTCCTTGTTATTTTTTTTGTGTTTTTTCAAATTTACTAAAAAGCAATTATTTCACATAATTTGTCTTTATTACTTATTTTTGTATTCTTAAATTTATTGCAAATATAATTACACTCTTTTATTTATTTTATATTACATTTAAATAGGCAACATTGGCACAACACACCCTCTAGTACCAAGGGGACTAGGGGACTAAATCGTGACCTCTTGCCTACAACAAGATGCTTTACCTAATCAAACCAAACCCCCACCTCTTTTACATTGCATATTTTGATTGTTTTAAACATTAATATTATTATCATTTAATATATTTTTTACCAAAATAATTATTATTAAAATTTTAAAATATCATGAATTAATTTTCCAAATTAATAATTATTTAAAAAAATGTTGAATCCATAAGAGTTCCACTTTCCTATCTAAAGGCAACACCGTGTAAAAAGTTGGTCCCTTGTTTCTACGCTCCACCCAATGCACAAAATGGAGCGCAATAATTAATGCAACTTTATACAAAATAATCGTTATGTGCAATTACAATGCACAGAATGCGTTAGTTCTTCCCCTCTGACAGACAAGGCAGCCCCACAAGAAGCCAGCTTGCTTCTCACCATTGATCATTCTCTCCTCTAAATTCTAATTAGTCAACTTATCTGATTAAAGATAATAAGCACCCCCATTACAAAGGCTTGATCCACTCCCCCTTCCACGACCAGATTCAGAATATCATTCCCCAGCATTATATCCGATTTGGCTTCCTTTCGTTTAACCTGCACTTGTACACACTTTCCATTAGTTTCTCAAACTCCAAAGCATTTCTTAAATAAAAACAAGAAAGATTGTCTCCTGAAAATACCTGTGCAATGATCTCTCCCGAGGCACTGAATATTGTGCAGGATGACTTGCATGACCCTTCGATTTGGTAATCGCAAAGCTTACTTTTTCTACTTCCATTTGCAAATACATTGGCAATAATTTTGTTTGAAAAATGAAGCGACTTTTCAAGGCTAAATGCAGGCTTCTCAGACTCCATGGGATCTCCTCTGAATGCTTCCCATTTTTTCCCAACACTCCATCTCTGGTGAATCAAATATGGATATCAGACATTATAGAAGATGAAGCTGGAAAAAGCCTATCTTAATTATATTGATAGGAAATAAATAATCAAAAAATTGTTTTTACAATTAATTGTGTATATTTTTAATTAACATTTAGGATCACACTTAGTGATTTATCATCGTAAGAGGTTCACTATCCCCTTCTTGATGATATATATTGAGTGTGATCTGAAATCTCTTTACATCCTCTTTTTGATGATGGATCTCTGAATATGATCTAAAACGTCTATTAAAAACATATACAATTCATTCCAAAAACAATCTTTTGAATACTATGTGAATGATAGAAAACTGATGCCAGAAAATAAATAATAAAAATAGGACAATACCTTGCGCCTCAATGTGAGAAGAAGCTGGCCTACATCATCCATGAGAAACACTTCATTTTGTGTGTTAGATGCATAATTATCCACTCTGAAAACCAGATTTCCCAACGAATCAAACACAGTGAATCCTTTGCCATTAAGTAAGAGGGATTTCTTCCAAACTGTGAAGACAGTCGAAGAGGTTGAACAAAATCTATGATCAATATTAACATGGGGAGACGAGGAGGGAGAGTCAGGATGAACTTGAATCATTTTTAGAGATCAGAGCTTGTCCTGCTTACTATCAGGAAGTCGAAAGAAGAAAAGTTATCAACACTGAAAACTGTCTGCACTATAGATTGTTAAAACTTGGTCCTACTATTCCATCTATAAACACCTCCGAGACAGCATTTTGGGTTTATCTTTTTTTGGCAGTTTGTACTTATTCATCATCATTAAAATCATGGAACCTTCGTGAGTATGGATAGATTCATTGCTGTGGATTAAGCATTGGGAACTGAAAGCCCACAGATTCACAGCTTACTGCTGGCACAATTAATTCATGTACAGAGAATTGTACCCATATAGGGTAAGAGAGTAGTTTTTTACAATTATACCCTTAGAGGGAGGATAAGAATGTAGTTTTTTACAATTATACTTTTGTGGTGAAGTGCAACGTATTTGGGCATGCGTTGAAGATACGACTGTAAAACAAATGGGTGCATATGCGTTGAACAGCTATAGTAAACAAGTCAGAAAGTGCAATTTTCATTTTGATCGTCCACTGTGATCCATATTCTATAAAGAATGTTGAATTTTATTTTGAATGCGTATGAGACAGAGGCGATGAATGCACATGGAAAGTATCCTTTGAACAGAGCTTCTATTATGAATCTCACTCCCAGAGAAGTATCTCCGTAACAAAAGTTACTTATTTAGACATCGTGTAAATGTATAATTCAATTTATATTAGTTAATCACTATTTCATATCTCTTTGACATTCACCATTCATCATTTATAGTATTTTTCTTTTTAATTATATGATACATTACATTTTGTTATTTTTTAAATTAAAAAAAAAATATTTTCAAGTTTGACATTTCTAAAATATGATCATTATTTCTTTGATCTGCATAACAAATATTTTAGGTTGAGTGACCAAGGAATTGTATTTATAGGCATCTTCTAAGTCATTGTTAGATTGAAATATCAAGCATCATTGAAAGAAATCAATGATCAAATATCAAGCATCATTGAAAGAAATCAAGATTCACATATGGAAAGCACACCATATTATTTAATTAGCAAGTATCAAATACAAAATTATGCATGTCGAATCATTACATGCATGTGTGTATTCAAGGTCACTAAACTTTTTCCTATGAGCAATCCCAAAACATTATTTTCAGTACAACAAAATTCTCCTACACAAATATATGCACATAAGTGAGCATATCCCACATATTAGTAGAGGCAATAGATAATACCACATGTGAAGTACATGGTTGTATAAGTAGGACATATATCTACCTAGAGTAGATATTTGGTTAGGGTGGAAAACCCAATCCTAAGAAGAATGAATCATGACCAAAATATCTAGTCCTATGCACAAGCTATGTTTTGGTTTTTTTTGGTACTACATATCTAGTAGGGACTAGATACCTATTCCCTTGCAACCAAATATCTAGTCCCATCAAATATATATAAATGAACAAATATTTGGTAAGTTTTAGATGTTTGAGCTTGGCCATATATTTGGTTTTTCTATATATCATTTAAAAAAATTCTTCCACATTTTTGGCCCTCAACTTCATATACTAACCCACATTCTTCGGTTTTAAGATAAATAATATATTTCTTTACATTTTGATGAACCCATAACTTCCATGCCCATCCTTTTAGGTTACAAAAATTATGAATTTGTAAATCAAAGAATTTTGGGCTTTTAGAGGTAGACTCCCAAGCTCTATCATGAAGTTAAATAATAAAACTAAGTGTTTGATTAGAAAATATTAGCATGATAATATAGGGGCGTCATATATTTTAAATAGAGATATTTTAAAATTAAAATGGATAAAAAATTAGGAGGTTGAGATGTTGTAAATGCTTTCTACACTAATCTATGAGGAGAGATAATAAAGAGACATAGATCTAACAATTCTAGATAATAAAAAAACACATGCATTAGCATGCATCAACATGGAAGGACATGTAATTATAATGCAACTCACAAAGATATAGTTGACAAATTATTACCATAGGGGTGTGTGCACCAATTTGTGACACAAAAAAGGTGCCACTTTTGTTTTTTTACCTGAAATGACCATTTGGTGAGCACCAAATTTGGCGTAAGCCAAATGGAGCACTTCATTTGGCGAGTGCCAAACTTGGTGCTCACCAAATGAAGTGCTCCATTTGGCTAGTGCCAAATGTGAAGCATGAATTTTCACAATACATTTTTGTGAACTCTTTCTTTATCTCTTTCTCTACTAGGGAGACTATATACATAAAATCATTGAAATTTACATATTAACATTTACTTTCTTATACTCTAAGTTATATTACATGTATATAGTTTCAAGATGTTTGAGAGTAGTTTCGGATCTCTTGGACTTATAATGAAAATTCTAGTTTTTGTAAGATCTTATAATGTTTTAGACAGTCAAATTTTAGTAGTTAGCAAGTTGTATAATCTTTCTCTCACTCTCTCCTTTCCTCTCTACTCTCTATCTTTCTTCTCCCTCACTCTCTCTCCCCCTTCCTTCCTCTCTCCTCTCTCTCTCTCTCTCACACACACACACCCCTCTATCTCCTCCATACCTATCCCTCTCTCTCCCCCTCTCTACTTCTCTCTATATTTTCTCTCTCTACATCTCTTTCCCTCTCTAATTATCTTTATCTCCCCTCTCCCTCCATCACTCT